>OZ012703.1:14303295-14617950 GCA_963942595.1 Cylloceria caligata | reverse complement strand
ACTTTTTGTATTCCTTTGAGTATCTTCAAGTTCGTCCTACTATCCGTAATCGATCGATTCTACACCCTAGGAAAGAATTGAGATTTGCGTGATGACAATCCTGCAGTTTTCCTGATGGTATCAATATTTATAGACTCATTGTTGAAAAAGTCAAAAAGTCGTTAAGTTTGTAACGAATTGATTCGTATTTGACTTATTCGCGTTAAGAGGTTTGGAGCGCAAACGGGATTGATCATGAATTCGTACTCTTTCGTCGATATCTGTGAAGATACGAATTTGTGATCACATTCTTGTGCGTGCCTCGATTAAGAGAGACTTCTCATCCGAACATCGAGCCAGACACAGGGATCTAGCAGTACCGAGACAATCTGTTTCACAACTTTCGTTGTGAAACCTTAACCGACAATCACAGTTTCCTGCAATTTTATATCAAGTATTAATCTTTTTACCGGTACGTTGTAATCATCCTCAATCAACTGAAGATCCGTCGTGCGAGGATACGATCATTACAGATAAATTATCTATATTATCTCCGATACATGGGGGGATGATTTAATCGAAGACTGTATTTATTCTTGAGGTCCGGTAAGACAGGTTTTATTTCTAAATCAAACAAGTATGCCAAAGGAAAGTGTGTGTGTATGTCCTCTTTTATGTCACGAATGTCGTATTTGAATTTCATAAATTTGCACAAATTATTAAAGGCGATTGATGTTTATACCAATTAAATTAAATTTCAATTGATAATGTAAGCTAATCATTATAAAGACTATAATGAACGAATAAAATAAAGAAAAATTCATAACAAGTTATCACTTTGTGAATTATGACTTGTGAAATTCTTTGTGATTATGCAATATTTTCCGGAAAAAATCGTTATCTTCTTACAGATTGTTTGAGAAGAAGCTCTTTCGTGCGGTTTCATGATAGTAATATACTGTTTTCACTGGAACTTAGTGTACTTGTTTTCTCGATATATGGAAGTAACGTTCTAGTTACGTAGTCGTTTTATATTTTCATTGTAGAAAGGAATAGAAATCTCAGGTTAATTTCTTCCTATTCTCAAAGTTTTTATCTTGTAAAGACCTTTCAGAATCAAATATCTCCACAGAGTCTGATAAGGCCTTAATATTTTAAATCTTGGTCTGGGCTTGATGTGTATGTAAAGACTAATAACGTTATTGTATTTTTTCTGTAAGCGATTGAAAGTCGAGGTCCTTCAACACCGAAATTCTCTCGATGTAATAAAAAACGACGTTCTTAATTCACATTTTCTCATAATTAGGTCTTAGAGGCTTTATAATGGTATAGAAAGTGTATCGACTGACTGTGAATCTCAATGTCAAGAATCATATCGGTCATATACTGTGTTGATTCGGGATGCAAAAAGGTCTACTTAAGGCACTTCGAACACCCTGATAATTCTCTGAGTGCTCTTAGATATTTCTTATTACGTATCGACAACATTAATCCGTGACTCGCGTACATCATCTATGTTGTCCTTGAAAAGAATTAGTGATACGAAAATTCAGTTTTTTCTGGTATCACACCATTGTTAGATTTGTCTAGTTAACCCGTTAAAGTCGGGCAATTGAGCTTGATCTATCATCTTCACTTACCCTACACCCGTTGTGTTATCTATACGTAATAAGATTTCGTAGTTAATGAGGTACTTTGCAAATGATTCCAGGGTCAGGAGTACTGTTCAGAACTTTAAAACGATTTATATGCAGCTTCTTCTCCGCGGTTGACCACATTATTTAATTGCGTTCACGATGGAAAAAGTAAGACGTTACCTGGGTAATTTGGGTTGTGATGGCCACAAGATATAGACAATCGGTATAAGTTTCATGCGTTCGAACGTCGATTAATAGAACGATTATTCTTCATACCCTTACATCGATGCCGATTATTGCACCTTTGTTTAATTCTTGGATCATTGGTTCGTACCATTGAAAAAAAATTATGACCATCTCTCTCTCTCTCTCTCTCTCTCTCTCTCTCTCTCTCTCTCTCAAATGCAAAGTAGGTGATGATCGATTTATATTAAATTTATTGCTGTATATTTCCTATAAAACAAAAATACTTTTGTTAATAAATATATATCAACACTCCAAACCCCGTTTTATCAAGGGATCTCGTTGAAAGTACTTCTTTCATGGCATTAGCTATTGAATACTGCGAACGTTATATGACTATAGAGCGAAATGAATCACGAACGCCGGTTGAAATTGCGGTTTGGATACGAGAGATCTGTATCGACACGACAGTGCACCGTCCCTCTCGGCACAATTATAATGTGAATGAAGGGTAGCACCACGGTTCTACAGAACACATTTCTACACAGAACCCTATACAGAGTGTACAACTATTCGTGTAGATATTAGTCTGTATATAGAGATGGGTTCTCCGTAGAACCGCCGTGCTGCTGTATGAACCAATCGTACTATTTCGACAGTCTAACGATTATTCCACCTTTTACTATATTTAACAGAGAGTTGTGTGCAAATGTATTGATATAGTTATGCTGAAAAGTGGTATCGTATATGTGTATCAATGGCATAATCGGATTTATCGAGATATCTATTTTATTTATCATTTAATGAGGATTATATATATGCACGGAATATTTGGTGAATAATATTCCATAGAGAAATTTAATCGGCAGCCACGATGAAGTAAACAACTTTGTTAGATTTTGGTAGATGTTACGGGGATTATACCGATTCTTGCCTTTTTGAAAAGTTTGAGTAGTGACTCGTTTATTTATTCGTAGTAAAGACAGTGTTTTTACAATCGTACAATCGTGGAGTTTACAACGTGGTTTATATTACGTATGTAAGGAGGTGCATAAGAGCAGTGTCCCGAGTAGACTGACTGTCGTGCGAGGGAGGATGCTCCACGCAAGTCCCAGAGGTGTCCGAGATGCATGAGTGGAGGGGTCTCTCTTATCTTAATTCCGAGGTGTCCGAGGTGGTAGAATGGAGGGGTTTTTTCTATCTTAGCTTTACACCCCCCGGAGTAGATGGAACTTTCCCCTGGAAGTTCCTATTTTACTCGCGGTGGACGCACTGATCTGAAGAGCGGGTCCAGTGGTTGTTGGCAGGACGGTGATGGCCGAGCTGGTTCGGTTGCTGGTAGGCGATATTCAACTTGATACTCGCTACTAGGTCGGTAGTGGTTAACTATCTTACTGCATCCGAGTCTGAAGCAAAGTTTGGGTGTACAACTTTTTATGCATTCGAATAGTCCGACCTTGTTAAGGGACCAGAGCGTGATGAGTACGAGTGCGCCATATCCACAGAAGGTGAGTATGCTGAAGGCGTGTTCGCTCCATGACTGGACTCTTCTTCGTCCCTTCGTGAGGTCGATCTGTTGTTGTATTTCGTCGAGGTTGGTCTCCAACTCCCGAATTTCGTTTGTATCCATGTGATGTTGTATGGGGACAAGGTGTCGTCGAATTATTGAGATATCTGAGTCGTTTATAGGGAATGCATAATCTTTGTGGTATAGGATGTTCATGGTAGTGTTGAGTGTTGGTGCGATTTTAATTAGTGCGCCGTTCGTCGTTATAGTACAGTCCTCGTTGGAGTTGATCAAGCTTGGCAATTCGATCCTGAGCATCTCCAATCTGTGTCCGCAGAGAACATCGAGATATTGACTGTCTTGCGGGAATATTAAATATCCTCGATTGGATTGTAACTGAATGTATGTTATGTCTTGTACGGTAAAAAGAGCTGTTTTACATTTTGGGTGCGTGATAGTTTTGATTTTTCTGTTTAAAATCTGAGTGTCGCAGGATTCTGTTTCTGCTAGCAGAAAGGATGGTTGGTTTCTTTTACAAATTTTTAGGCTTCCCGATTTGAGACATTGGTTGATTTGTTCTAATGAGCTTGGTATGTAGGAACTGTGAGCTTGATTGATTAGAATATATTGTGACTCTGGGATAAGCGCTGTGTAGGCTTCTCCTTGCTTCCTAGGGATGGGAATCACGTGTTTAATTTCAAATGTATCTTGTTCCCAGAGGGGGATGTCGATGATATAGGTTAGTCGTCCTTTCGTCAATATGATGTTTACTTGAGACATAGCGACGATGTCGTGGTAATTCTCGATTTTGTTTTCCAGACTATACGGTGTATTGGTCCGTTTTTCAAAAGATGCGATCCCGTTCACGAGATTTACTGGAGCAAAAACTTGTGGATGAATTATGCCGTGTTTAGCGTCCCCTATGGCGTTAAGCAATGTGTTCGTGTCTTCTTGGAGGTCAGCCAGAAGAAATCCGCTGATTGTTAGCTGGTTGGCCAAAAATATGTCTACCGTGTTATTATTTATTTTGTTTGCGGCTTTGTTGGCTTGTCTCAGATATTCGTCTCCTCGTTTGCCTAATGCATACATATCGTGGTTTGCATTATTCAGAAGAATTTTGATGATTTTCGTCTGATTTGATAATCCTTGTTCCAGTGTATTAGTGACATCGTAGATCCTGTCGATCTCTTGATTGATGTGGTCGAGGTCTTCATCGCTGAGTGTGCCGAAGAGGGATTTGGATAAAGATCCGATGGCATTGATGAGTCCTCTCCTGACCCGTGTTTTGTTGGTAAGATGGTCGAGCAGTTGTATGTTATTGTAGGTTCGTTTGAGGCGTGTTCTCATGAGATCAATTTCGGTTAGTTCGTGGCACTTTGCTTCGCAGGCGCGTGCTGCATCGTTGTTCATGTTCCATAACTGATTGTAGCGGGTATTTAATTCGGTTAGATCGATGGTTCCGATGACTCTCCACGTTTGATGATATACTTTGGCTTTTCCGAGGTCCTCGAGAAAGAACGTGGTGTCATTCAATGGCTGGACTGTGATTGCTGTTATCCAAGTTGCTAGTAGGAGGACTGCGAGGAGTATTGTTTTCCTCATGTCTGAAAAAAGGTTGAGTTCGATCTATATGGATTCTCTGTTTTTTACCGTTTTTCTCTATTTCTAAATTGTTATTTTCGAGTACGGCCGTGATCGTATAAGGGCCTTCCCATTCGTTGTCTAGCTTTCGTTTTCGTACTCCGTCCGTTGTCCAGACTTGTTCTCCGATTTGGTACAGCGGTTGCGTGCGACAGATGTTTCTGTCGTGATATTCCTTGCTTTTTTCTTTTGCTCTAATGAGTTTATTTCGAGCTCTTTCCAATGTTTCGTTGTGTCTTTTTTTCCATTTCTCGATCAGCTCGTTGTACGTTAGATTATTTGTGCTATCGATGGATGACGGGAGTCTCGCTTTTCGTCCGAACGTCAGTTCGAATGGCGTGTGTCCGTGCCCTTCGTGGATTGAGGTGTTATACGCGAATCCAATAGTTTGGATGTTCTCATCCCAGCGTTGGTTTCTCTCGGCCGTTTCAAGTGATGTTCTAATGAGGTCTTTTATAACCGCATGTGTGCGTTCGAGGGAACCGTTCGATTGAGGGTGGTAGGCCGTGGTTTTTATCGGCTGTATCCCTAGGCTTCTTTCGAATTCCTGCATAACGTGGGACAGAAAGTTCGTTCCTTGGTCCGTTAAGATGTTCTTCGGTGTTCCGAAAGTGTAGATGTAATGTTGGATTAAAGCGTCGGCAATATCCTCTGAAGTAGTTTGTTGTAGCGGTACCATCAGTAGATACTTAGTGAATGTATCCTGAATGGTTAGGAGATACTTGTTTCCTTTAGCGGTCTTTGGTAACGGGCCGAAGATGTCCATTGCGATTTTCTCGTTGGCTTCCCTGGGTGTATCGGTGACGATGGCGGGGGCTTTCAGTCGTATGCAGGTTAGTTTTGCTTGTTGACAAATGATGCAATCCCGGATGAACTGGATCATTTCCTGTTCCATTCCCTTCCATTCGTATTTTTCTTTTATACGCGCGATGGATTTATTTTCTCCCAGATGGTGTGTCAGTGATCCTCCGTGGTTTTCCGAGAGAATTTGTCGTTTCTCTTCTTCTGTTAATTTTCTTTCTTTGCTGCAGATGCGGGTTACGACGTTATCTTTGTTTGCTAGGAAATTTAGCATATCCGTAAGAGTTTCCTTTTCGTAAGTGGATAAGGTGGCGTCTGAGATGGTGAACCGAGGGTCCTTCTTGTTCTCCTTGAAATATTCGACTCCTAGGTAGATTTCGTTTAGCCATTTCTTTTCGTCGTATGGTCCCAGTTCGATTTTTTCGTGGTTATCGTCGTCAGATACCTTGACGATGGGCATCCATATCCCCTTGTTGGTGTTGAGTAGTATTTTTACTTTATTCAAGTGATTCTCGAGTAGGCACCAAGTGGTGTAGTCTGAATAGAGTCGTTCCGGTGTCAGAATACTTTCTTCCGGTGACGCGATGTCTGTCCCTCCTGCGTTGTGTAGCATCTCTCGTGTAATGCATAATCGAGATAGGGCGTCGGCTGCACAGTTTTCCTTCCCTTTTTTGTACTCGATTTGAAATTCATATTCTTCGAGTTTGAGCCTCCATCTCATCAGTCGCGAAGAGGGGTCTTTGATGTTGAAGAGCCACACCAAGGCTTTGTGGTCCGTTTGTATGTTGAATTTTCTCCCGAGTAAATATTGTCGGAGTCTTTTGACTGACCATACGATGGCGAGCAGTTCTTTTTCGGAGGTGGTGTAATTCTCTTCAGCCTTGTTGAGTGTGCGTGATATGTAGCAGCAGGGGTGTCCATCTTGCGATAGGACCCCTCCTAGCCCTACGTTTGAGGCGTCAGTTGTCAGAGTAAATTCTCTTTCGTAGTTCGGATACCTGAGTACAGGCGATGTGCAGAGAGCGTTTTTTAAAGTTTGAAATGCCTCTTCTGTTTTATCTGTCCAATTGAATTCTCCTCCTTTCTTTGTCAACATCGTGAGAGGTTTGCTGATGGTTGAAAAACCTTTGATAAATTTGCGATAATATCCTGTGAGTCCGAGAAAACTTTTGACTTCGGTGACCGTTTTCGGTTGCTTGAAATTTTGCACTGCTTCGATTTTTTTTGGGTTTGGTTTCACCCCATCGGCTGTTATCAGGTGCCCGAGATATTCGAGTTCCGGTCTCAAGTACTCGCATTTGTCGGGTTGAAGTTTGAGTCCGACTTGTCGAAGTCTTTCGAAGAGTTTTTCGAGGTTTTCGTTGTGCTGTTGTAGTGTGGACCCGAATACCACGATATCGTCCAAGTATACGAAACAAGTTTTTCCGATCAATCCGCGAAGTGCGGTATCCATCATTCGTTGGAACGTCGCTGGTGCGTTCCTGAGTCCAAAAGGCATTCGATTGTATTCGAAGTGCCCGTCCGGCGTTGAGAAGGCTGTATATTTCTTGCTTTCTTCCTCCATGGGTATCTGGTGAAAGCCGGAGCTCAAGTCGAAAGCTGAGAAGAATTTTGCCTTTCCCAAATGATCGAGGATGTCGTCGATGAGCGGTAGCGGGTAAGCGTCTTGATCTGTTTTTTCATTCAGTTTCCGGAAGTCGATGACGATTCTCCATTTCTTTTTGCCCGATGCGTCTGCTTTCTTTGGTACTGCCCACACAGGTGAGTTGTAAGGTGATTTGGACTCTCGTATAATTCCTTTGTCGAACATTTCTGCCATTTGTTTGTTGATTTCATGTTTATGTATTTCGGGTGGACGGTAGCTGGCGTGGTTGATTGGTTTATCGTCTTTCACTCTGATTACGTGCTCCGTGTCTGGCGAACACGGGAGTGGGTCGCCCGGTAGAGTGAACACGTCATTGTATCGCGTTATGATTTGTGCAAGTGGTCCAGTTATCTTATCTTCCACGTGTGTAAGTCGAGTATTCTCCATGAGAAGCTTTATTCGGTTAACGTCATCTCTTGAATGTTTTGTTACTGAGTTGACGGTGACGGGTTCCGAACGTATTCCTTCTTGTCTGATGTGCATCGAAGTTTCCTGTGTATTGGAGAGCGGTACTCGTATTTGGTGGTTTTTGACTCGGTATACTCCTTCCGGAATCAGGTCATGCCCTGTTATTATGGCACATCCCTTTTTCTGGTTGGTGGCGATGTGGAGTACTTGGCGCGTTCTTGGCGGTATGTTGTATCCGCTGTCGACGAGTGTGTAGGTACGATCGTCAAGCTGCAGTCGCGTGTTTGTTAACGCAAACTGGAATTTGTCCAGGAATGGTCGTCCTATCAGGGCTTCCTCTTCCAACGGAAAGTCGTCAGGTATGATCGTGAAAGGTATCGGTATGCCATGTCGGGTGATATCGGCTTCGTGTGTGGTCTCGTGGAGGTCGTTGCCCATGTAGAAACTTCGTTTGCATGGCCTGATGAGGTGTCGATTTTCCGGGTGAATCATATGTTGTTTAATTAGATTCATTGATGCTCCGGAATCGATGAGGTATCGTCCTGGTCGTGCAGTTCCTCCCAGTTTCCATACACAGTTCCATAATCTTCCCCCGGTATTGAGGATTCTGTCTGCTCGTTCTGTTCGTCGCTTTCTTGATGCCATTGGTCTTCCTGCGTCTCTTCCGTTATTTGGTTGACTCGTCGAGGTGGCCGTTTTTGGAATGGTCCCGATGGAAAACCCTGTTTCTTGAAACAGCGTTCCACCATGTGACCTGGTTGTTTGCATCCTGTGCAGAATAATTTCATTCTGTCGAAGAGTGGCTTGTTTTCGGTGCGGTTGAAGTTTCTTTCAGTGGACAGCGGGGCTGGTCTCTGTTGTTGCCAGGTGGGGTTTGATGGCCTTGGTTGATAATTAGACTGTCTTGTTGATGGTTGGAAACGATTATTTGGTGGACTGGGGCGTGCTGTTTGCATCGCTCGTCGCCGCTCGAGGAGGAAGGTTTCCACCTCGAGTGCCTCCATTCTCGCGTCGCGTAGTGTTTTCGGGCGTGTGCTGCGTACTTGCATGCAGATTTCGTCTCGCAACCCTCCGATGTAGGTTTTGACGATATTCCGTTCCTCTATTTTTAACGCGATTCGTGTTTCGGTGCGCGAAGTGTCTTCGTCTGCTTCGTTCTGGATCGTGTAACGAAGTTCGTTGTAACGTTCGATAAAGCGTTTATCGTAGCTGCGTACGTTTTCATTTAACTGCTTGGTGGACGTGAGTTTGCTTCTTGCTAATTCATACGATGTGGCTGCTGACACGTTGTCGCGGAGTGCTTGGAACAGATCACGATAGCTGTTTATCTCGATGCCTCGGATGCTGCGCTCGGCTTCTCCAACTACCTTCTCGTTGATAATGAGATCCAGGAGTCGCTCGGGCCTATCACACGCAGCGGATGCTCGTTTGACCGAGCGGATAAATTCTTCTACTCCGACATCATCGTATCCTTTGAGCGTGCGAACGTATTTGATAGCGTCTTTTGCTGGTTCAGCGTTTGTTGGATGTGGTTTCTCGCATTGTCTTTCCGGTGTGGATTCGGATGTCCCGCGCGTCTGTTCTCGTGTTCGCGAACGATTTTGTCCGTCCCGTGGGAATGCCGGTGGTACCGTGGGCAGTGGTGGTGCTTCATCTTCCGTGATGTCTACTTTAAAATGTGTCCATATATCTTTAATTTCTTGAGCTCGTCTCTCGTTTTCCTCTCCAAGTCCCACAATTCCGATTTCTACTCTCTCCATTCTTGCGGAAATGCTTTCCAATTTTTCTAATATGAGTGTAAGGCTTCGATCCTCTATGGGTCGCGTAGGTGATGTCGTCCTCGACATGGTCAGTGCCGTGTAATACGGGTTCTGTATTATCTCTATAATGTCGGTATCACTGTCTGTTTCTTCGCTAGTAGGAATCTCTTCGTTCCGTTCGCGGTACGTCGTAAAAGCCAGAATGGGTTTTTTTTTTTTTTTTTTTTTTTTTTTTGTTTTTAAGTTATGTTGGACAGTGGTTGGTGTTAGCCTCGCCTCCTGCCTTTGGTTTATAACTTTTATGCTTCGCAAGCTGCTAAAAGCTTGTTTGTCATAGAAGTTCACAGTCGGTTTTTATTGATGAGGTTCCTAGTTCGCGGGCTAGGTTCCACAGTATTAATAAAAAAAAATATATTATTATTATTATTTTTTTTGCTTACCGGTGAATTTCGTTTGACGAGGAGTTTTGACGTCTCCTTGGTCCCTTTTCAATGGTGATGTCTCGCGCTGGAGGACGTCCCAGGGTTCGTTTCTAGATAGTTTCGATGTGACTCGATGAAAGTTCAGGGTCCAAGTCGTGACCAGTATTTAACGTGGTTCGTACAAGTGGAATAACTTCCTAATTAGTCGCGAATACTATCCTGGCATGATCGCCAAAATGTTACGGGGATTATACCGATTCTTGCCTTTTTGAAAAGTTTGAGTAGTGACTCGTTTATTTATTCTTAGTAAAGACAGTGTTTTTACAATCGTACAATCGTGGAGTTTACAACGTGGTTTATATTACGTATGTAAGGAGGTGCATAAGAGCAGTGTCCCGAGTAGACTGACTGTCGTGCGAGGGAGGATGCTCCACGCAAGTCCCAGAGGTGTCCGAGATGCATGAGTGGAGGGGTCTCTCTTATCTTAATTCCGAGGTGTCCGAGGTGGTAGAATGGAGGGGTTTTTTCTATCTTAGCTTTACAGTAGAGTTATTACAATAGAGATTACAAACTGGGACCATGCAGCAAGCAATAAAGTCTTCCCTAATAACATTTCAGACTTGAGTCGGGGTCATCCAGAGTAGTGTTACGTTCGGGTAACAAAACTCTAAGAATTGCTCTGCTTTTGACCTTAGCTACGGTTAATTGGTCATGGACCGGGGTTAACGATTTGATGGATTATTTTTATTTGTTTTAAAGCGAAGGTTTTGCAGCCTCCGTGCTTTTGTTTACCCATGAGACGGGGTCAGATACCACAAAAAAGGAATGTGAACGTAGAGTCTGCGGTGAGTCGGGTTACTCTCTGGGCTAGGAAGTTGCGATGGTGAGTGCGCGGAGGTTACTCTCTAGCGCAGGATTCGAGAATAAGGTTGGAGATTTTGAATGTAGGTCTTAAGAATGTAATGAGAAGTGGCTAAAAGACTTACATTACGGCCCTTTTATTCTATGACGATACCCCCTCAACTATACGCAGGGGATGGAGAAAGCAAGTTCCTCTGGGCCTAATTGGCTGGGAACTCTCTGTCCGCCACGCTCCTGGTGTCTTGCAAGGAGTCTGTTTTTAAAATGGTACAATAGTTTTTATTTTTTGTAACAAATGGGGACGGAGAGGGCAAGTTCCTTATGCCTAATTGGCTGGATCTTGCTATATCTCACGTGCCCGATATTCTAGAAGAAGGTTAACCCCTTATGTCAAACGAGCAGGGGACACTACCTTATCCTGAGCGCCTACCGCAGTGGCCCTTCGGTTGAGGCATGCAGCGACGTCAAGAGGGTTGCATTTTTATGGACGTAACAGAAGCCACGGGTATTAAAGATTCTTCACTAACGACCAGTATATATATTTTGTCGGGAAATCCGCGTTACGGATTTCATACATGGATGTTAGAACAACCCGGAAGGGTTTCTCCAAAAATCTTAAATTAAAAAATATAATAAATCATCTTTTATTCAGAGGCTTGCTGATAGATTTTGTGTGATGTAAACAATTGCCGGTAATTAAAATATTTCATTAGCAAAAATGATAAAATAATTGTTTATCAACGATTATCTGACTTTTAAAAAATGTTTGTTAAAACTTTACATTTTTTTTTCACGGAATTTCGTTTAATTCACTTGTGATATGATGACCCGGCGAAGAAGACGGTTAACATTTATAATTTAATATTTCGATACTAAACAGGAATGTCTCGTCACCAAGCAAACATTAACATTCACAAAATATTCAAGATTATTAATAAAGAACATAAATAATTTATAATATAATATATAATAAAGAAGATAATTAATTTTGTAGAAATTCTTGTACTTTCTTTTATTTATTTAGACATATGAAAATCACATTGTGATGCATACAATGAAATATATAAAACACAATAGAAATTAACTTAAAGGGTTATTCTACTGTTACCAGTGCCTTAACAGATTAGCCTCTTCATGAACTTATCAATAGTCGATAGAACGTGGTTCACTTTTATCACAACTCATGACTGACTTGAATGCAAGTCCGCGAATACTTGATTCACAAAATGTTATATTTTAATCACAAATGCTGTCTCCGATACTGTAACTCAAAATATATTTCGAATATCTACATGAAACCATCTGCATATTAATCTTAATAGTTGAAACTATTTTTTAAAGACAAAAAAAATTTTTTTCTCAAATTCAACCATAGAATAATCTCTTAATAGGTTTCTGAACATCGGAGATATGTCTTCACGAGAATAAATATATTTTCAAATTCACTAAGGCGGAACATATTTAATTTGTATATTGGTACTGTTACACCAACAACTACTATCATTTGATATATTATATTTCGTATAAGTTATCGCAAAAGAATGGTACTTTGTGATACAAGTGCGAAAAAGTAGACTTTCGACGAAGGTTGTGAAGTTGGCCACACGAGCCTATGGCGAGTGAGCCTCCTTCACACTCTTCGTCGAGTATTTGCTTTTTCGTACGCGCATCACATATAACTTATTGTAAGAAATGCACAAAAACTTTCCCTTTTCATGCCTGTAGTGTAGTGATAACGTGGAGGGGAATGGGATGTTGAGCATGCATTACACGAATGTAATTTTAATACTTTTCCGAAAATTAAAATCCACACACAGTACAATATTCTAAAAATTTGACAGGTTAAAACGATGTTGAATTCCTAAATGAAGGTTTTCGTGTCAAATTGCGTATTTGTTGATAACTCTGTATTAATAATTTGTTCACGTGACGAATTCGTAAATTATATTTTTATTTATTTACTTTTTTCGTTTATCCTAATAATGTCCGTTGTTACTAAATTCGCGGGTATTTCACACGATGAAGGGCATTCGATGCAATTATAGTTTCCAACTCGGTGTATTACAGTTTACACCTACAGTGAAACGCAGGAATTAGTAAGTGACGGTATACGCGTAGCGTACATATACGTGATAGTCGTTAGCGAAGCGAAATGGAAATCAGGGTCTGTATATTAGATGAAGTCCAGAGTTTCAAAGTAATGAATAATTGAGATATATATGTAGATCAAGGTATCAAAGTGCGAGTGATAATATAATCATCGGGGATGAAATAATATGATAGATTTGAAAGCTGGCAAGGACATTAAAGAATTAATTAATTTACGATGGTGATTGATGCCGTGGCTGTGTGTGCGTTTACTATGTGTAAACGCACCAGCTGATGGATCGTCTAAAATAATTCAAGACTTTTAACGTTTCGGCCATGATCAAGATCCTCATCGGAACTTTATTTTCTATCAAATTTTCGTAAAAGTAATATTTTAATAAAATTAGCCAGAATTCTCGGTTTTCGGATGAGACTGCTCTCCTATCGTGTCTTAGTTATCGTGTTGTTAATTTAGAAATCTTGATTATTGTAATTAGTTTGTATGAAGTTTGAAACTTGTTTTTTTTTTTTACGATTTTAATGCAATACCCAATGTGGAACGGAGAGACCGGTCAGCGTTTCATTACATTTTATTTTTGATTGTTGGACTTGATATACGATCGTTAGAATTCGAGCAAGTTCATACCAGGCGCCATCTTACGAGACTTTTGAAATAACCTATACTTATAATATAGAACTGCTTTAACCCCTTGATTGACGTTAATATCGATAGTGACGTATACATTTGTCGATATATTCATCAGTGACATTCAAGGGGTTAACTGCACTCGTTATACAGAAAATGTTAAAAAATTTAACATAAAACAAGAAATATAAAATGCTGATTGATTTCCATAGCTTCGTTGGCACAGAAGCCAAATTTTGATGTTTACAATCAATAGCTTTTGTATCCAAGAAGTAATCTTGTTTTGAACCCACATTAGTGTCTGGGCACAATGGAATCGTAATCAATGCAATGTAATAGTATTGTAAATGTCCATAAAAGTTTTGTAAGGGTGCACCTGATCTTCCGTCTATTAAAAAGATTACAGTTAGCCCTAGGGCGGAAGGGTGAGCAGTGGCATAATGATCTCATATAATTCGCAGTGGGTTTAAATTCGGTTCTCGCACGTACCAATGAATTTGTGTTCTGCGTGTTATTCTGTGATCCCGGTGGTTTTAAACCCACCGGATCTTTTCATTGTTCGGGCGTACATCCAAAAAAGTATAAATTGATAATTATTGATTAATTCGTTCATCAACGGACATTGATTCAAAGATATAACGCCAGCATATATGCAAACACTAAAAACTGCAAGGGGTGTATGTAAACATTTGCTAAATATTGTCTTCCACTAAATGGGTGACACATGTTTCTTTAGATTCCATTAATTTTCCCACCGTGCATATGGAAAGCTGACTAATGAGACTGTATATAAATTACTTTGATTAAAAAGATATTTTTTAGTAAGCTAACGGTGCGAATAACTGTGGTTCGTGTTTATATTTTGGCGTATACCGTCGTGTTATGGACTAAGAAACCCCTTGAGGAACTTGATTGTAGGTGAACAATGTAGAATCCACGCAGGATAGGCCAACAAGTTTCCAACTTCCCTATGAACTTCCTGGCTAGTGGCTAGAATAGTTATACTTTCTTGGCTTATAGCCGAAATAGTTTGACGTGAGAAGTAAATGCATTCAACAAGCGCAAGTAATAAAGGACCATTTACATCTCAAGAGAAATACGTGGGCCAATATTTTCTAGGTCAAGTTGCACATGATTCAATGGAGTTTCATATATTTTCACATGTCGCGGATCTGTTGTATGGGAAAATTAATGAACAAACAGCATGTACACTTTGTTATAAAATGTAGAAAACCATATTACAGATTGCTTAAAATATTATACGTGCTGGTTGATATCAGGGGTACAAATTGAAAATGCGGGTTTGATAACAGATGGCGTTACTAACGCTATACGCATCAGGCAGTACTGTGACTATGTTCATGTCAAAGCTACGTCTTATAGCTTTAATTTTCAGTATGTGTCAATTTGTCGCAGTGTCAAATTCATAGTTTTTTTGAGCTCTCAATATGTCGAGTTTCGTGCCAACAAAACAGCATTTGCGGGAAGTTTTAATTTACTTCTTTAATTTGAAGAAAAGTGCTGCTGAAGCACATCGATTGGTCTCCGAGGCTTATCCGAGTCATGTTCCATCGGTTTCAACGTGCGAGAGATGGTTTGTGCGGTTTAGAAGTGGTGATTTTGACGTTGAGGACAAAGAGCGGCCGGGCCAAGTGAAAAAGTTTGAGAATGCTGAATTGGAGGCAATACTCAATGAAGACTCGTGTCAAACTCAATAAGAGCTCGCAGATTCATTGGGAGTGACACAACAAGCCATTTCCCATCGTATAAAAGCCCTCGGAATGATCCAAAAGCAAGGACATTGGGTGCCGTATGAGCTGAAGCCGAGAGACGTCGAGCGCCGTTTTTTTGCATGCGAACTGCTGCTCGAACGGCAAAAACGGAAGGGTTTTTTGCATCGCATTGTCACTGGTGATGAAAAGTGGATCCATTACGATAACCCGAAGCGCAAAAAATCATATGGTTACCCCGGCCATGCATCATCATCGACGGCCAAACCAAATATTCACGGCGCCAAGCTCATGCTCTGTATTTGGTGGGACCAGCTGGGTGTGGTGTATTATGAGCTATTGAAATCGAACGAAACCATCACAGGAGCACTATACCGAACTCAATTGATGCGTTTGAGCCGCGCACTCAAAGAAAAACGGCCACAATACGAGCAAAGACACGACAAAGTAATTTTGCAACATGACAACGCTCGGCCACATGTTGCAGCGCCGGTCAAAACATACCTACAAACGCTGAAATGGGAAGTCTTACCCCACCCGCCGTATAGCCCAGATATTGCTCCTTCCGATTACCACCTTTTCCGATCGATGACACATGGCCTAGCTGACCAGCGCTTCCATTCTTACGAAGAAGCCCAAAAATGGGACGATGACTGGATAGCAGCCAAGCCGGCCGAATTTTTTCGCGACGGTATCCGTAAATTGCCAGAAAGATGGGAAAAAGTTGTGGCTAGCGATGGACAATACTTTGAATAATTCATTTGTTACCATTTTTTCAGAATAAACGTTCAAAAATAGAAAAAAATCCCGCATTTTCAATTTGTACTCCTGATACATTATTTTCCAATATTCAAGTCTGACGGACCGTATACGACAGACACTTAGATAGCAACCTATAGGACGCAATTTTTGTCATAAAACTTTTCTATATGGATCCAAAGCCACTAGGAATCTTTCAGATGTCTTATTACAAAATATTTAATAACCCTTCAGTGATCTCATTGACTTATTATTTAATTCTGAAAATAAAAACTATTTGCAATGGCCATCTTGATCCAATTTGCGAAGTTCATCCACGCAACTGTATCCAAAGTCATCTACATTTATCATGTTTTAATACATCGAAGAAATGCTCACGGAATAGTTTTCACGGAAATTGTCAGGAAATAAAGGAGCATAAAGGATCGCTTTCGTGAAGCAACTTTATGCACAAGAGTCGTTCCCGACATCGTCATTTCGCGTTGTGTCAGGATGAATTGATCTTAGATGATGGAAGGACTCTGCTAAGGAGAAAGAGAGATAGTGTTATGACTACAAGATGAAACTGACCGACTAAATATATTGTCTGCCAGGGATTCTTTGACAAAACTATAATAAACCCAGTCAGCTTCACTGTATAACCTTCGTACAATGAGATCACATCCGAAACGTTTATCGATTTCTACGTCACTGCAAAGGAGCATCATCGTCGTCCTCGTCCTCATCATAGACGTCATGCTACACCGAAGTAGCCAATTACCGCACGCTAGTCGATTAACTAACGGGTGAACAGGCCATCAGAGAGGCAAAGGATCGATTGCCCTAGCCGCCGCTACCTACCAATTTTCATTCGAGTACCATCGCCTACCGAACTATTATTATACGAAGCAGCATGAATCGTTAGCTATTGACAACGCTAAGATAAACCATTTACCGGTACGAGCATTCTGATCGTTCCTCTCACACATGACCTATGTCAAACGGTAATGTACGAACCCTTCCCTCCCTCGATTACACTTTAACAAATAAAATGCATGCTATCTCCTTGTATTTATGTATATAGACGATCCTTATCGTCTGTCTTAGATATATCGTATGTCCTAGATAAGACATTGCTTGGATTATATGTAAATAGGTAAATAGTCGGCGTACAGTTGTATAACAATCGGGAGAATAATATGCGTTTTATTGAGAGGAGTCAGGTCAAAATATACTTTAAAAACGGGCGGAAATTTGAAATTTGCTCATGGCTTTCTCGGATTTCTCGCCGACCTACGGTACCGATTATCCTAAACTACTGTCTTCCTCGTAGAGGAATCACGGTCGTGCAAATGTGAATATTCGTATACGTAACTGATGATCCGTACACGAAAATTATTTGCATCGACTCCATCGAATCGTCGGTTACTTATACAAATAATCATGGTCGTACAAACGTAATTATTGGTATACGTAACTGGCGATTCGTACTCGAAAATTGTTTGCATCGACTCCAGAATATCCTCCTGATACGTGCTCATCGCGTGCTGCGCCTTGAAACCTTTTTTTTTTAGCTGTTGCATTGAAATAACCGCGTTACAGTATATTACTAACATTTTTTAAGTACACGGCGGATGTTCATTTACTTTTCTAACCACTTTTTTTGGGAGGTACACGTTTACAGGCGGGAGTCCGATGGCGTATGCTACACGTCTTGTAAACGCATCACGGTAAGCTGCATAAAGCATAAGCCACCAAGCATGATCCACATTTACATAATAGCGTATCCCTCACGATGACGTCGCTGAATTTACTGACGTATAAACGAGGCTATCTCACGATTGCGACGGTGACACGAAATCATCCCCTCGCAACCGTCACTTTATTATGCAGATCGAGCTGTACATTATTGCGAGTTGCTCGTATACTCGTCGTGACGATGGATTTACATTAGTCTTCAGCAAGAAAATTTATGTGTTAAACATATGAAAAAAAAGCTATGTGGAACATGGAAGATTATGGCGCCTGAAATATATTTTCCATATATATATATAATATTTTTCACATATATTTCACGTATATAACTTTTCTTGCGAGTTAGTATCCTTGATGCCTCTCGATGTTATCACTATAGTTTAATCGTTTTCAAATTTTAAGACTCCGACCTGAAAAATAAAATCTTCTCATTGTCCTTAGTGACGTCACCTGCAAAGTGTTTACTCATTGCGATGATGATGATGATGATAATGATGATGAGTCGTTTTCTATCGTAGTGCTTATTTTATGCATACGTACAACCGAAAAATATGGCTGTAAAAAAAATAACCACCAACCCCAAAAAAATTACCCGTCAACCTGCCATCGCGTGAAGAATACTTTTTTCTCTGTGGTTAGTTGTGCCTTTCACTGATTATATTCCGTGGTTGAAAATTGAAAAAAATGAGTTAATCTAAATAATAAAAAATGGAACAAACAAAAAAAAAATGTTATCGCTATTTTAGCTTAAACAATGCTACTGACAAATTATTGACAAATTTCTAACGTATATTTTGGTAATAATAAATAATAATTGAGAGCAATGGATAGGTAAGAACAGTAATTTTTTTTATAAACAGTTGTTTTACTTTACTCGAGTTATATTGGGTCTGGAAAAAAGTTCGTGGCGTTCTTTTAGTAAAATTCAACTGGTTTTTTTATAATGTGAAAATGAATTTATTTAAACTAAATATGCTCCATTATTATCGACAATGTTTCGCCATTTTTCGAGTAGAGCCATGATGCCATCAGTGAAGAACTTCTGTGGTTTCTGGTTGAAACACTGAATCAAGTGATTTTCATAGGCTTCTTTTGAAAGCAGCTTAGGTCCATTGAGAGAGTTCTGCAGAGATCGGAATAAGTGATAGTCAGAGGATGCTACCTCTGGACTATACGGTGGATGCATAAAAACTTCCCAATTAAGCTCTCGCAATTTTTGACGGCTCATCAAAGAAGTGTGTGGTCGGGCGTTGTCATGATGGAAGACAACACCTTTCCCATTAATCAATTTGGGCCGTTTTCTTTCAATTGCTTGGCGTAATCTCTCTAGTTGTCACAGTAGAGTTGAGAATCAATCGTCTGACCAACTGGAAGTAGCTCATGGTGGACGATTCCCTTCCAGTCCCACCACACACACAGCATCACCTTTTTCGCCGTCAATCCTGGCTTCGCGAACGCTTGTGTCGGCTCACCATCCCTTGTCCATGATTTTTGACGCTTCCGATTGTCGTACGTGATCCATTTTTCATCACCGGTTATGACACGTTTCAGAAATGGCTCGATTTCATTACGTTTCCGCAGCGCATCGCAGACGTTAATTCGGTCTATCATTTCGTTTTTCGCGCTCAACTCATGAGGAACCCATACATCGAGCTTCTTTTTGTAGCCAGCTTTGTGTAAATGGTTCGAAACAGTTTTGTGGTCAATGCCTAGCTCCATATCAATATCGACACTGCTGATATGCTTATCTTGCTGGACTTTTTCAAGAATTTCATCAGCTTTTTCAGTGATTGGACGACCAGAGCGTGACTCATCTTTCACATAAAAATTACCAGAGCGAGCGATCCATTTCCGCGCAGCAGATTTTAATAAAGTACCTTCACCGTACACAGCACACATTTTTTCACAAGCCTGCGCAGCATTCTTCCCTTTGTCGTAATAATATTGCAAAATATAGCGTAATTTTTCATTACTATTCTCCATTTTCAAACGCAAACAACTTTCCAACCACTGCACCAATTTCGATGTTGATACACTCAAAGTAACGCTCGAAGTTTCACCTTTCCAACGAGCGTTTAGTGGTGTCGCTGCGATCTGTGTTTCCTGACTTATTTGCAATTGAGGCCATCTATCGGGAAAAACGCCACGAACTTTTTCCCAGAACCAATATTTAATTGTGTAGTTCAAATGATTACGCTGATTATTAAAGTTGCTAATAATAATAAAAGATTAGTTTATCTTAGTAATAAAAAATGAAACAAGTAGAAAAAGGTGAAAGAAAAGTTTTTGCTGTAAACTATTGGCAAATTTCTAACGTATATTTTGGTAATAATGAATAATAACTTTTATAATAATTCAGGGCAATGGATAGGTACAACGACGAATTTTGTTATAGCCAGTTGTTTTCATGTATTCTAGATATATTTAATTACATGGTTCAAACAATTACGTTGATTATTATAATTGCTACCAGAAGTCGCATGATATAATCCGTTTTTCAATTAAATCACAGACAGTGGCATTGTAGGAACGTAATCGGAATTTTATATCATTATTACTGAATAATTATCGTGCTGTCGACAGATTGAGGATTGACTCGACAATTCAATTCAATTCCTCCGCATTTAATTATTTATAGTGCGCATAAAACATCGACATTCGGCCGTTATACCGGGTGGTCGATTTAAGCGAAGACATCGAAATATCTTGAAAAATAAACATCGTACGAAAAAATGTCCCAGATGAAAAGTTAATATTTTTGAGAGAGAAATTCACCCGTTGCTAAAATTAGAACGCTTCCGTACCTCTTTTCGAGGACCGCGGGAGGTTACTTTGACATCTCAAATGGAAAATACCATTTTATGTTGCAGATTCGGATTGTACGCTACAAAGTACGTAGGTTATGTGTGAAACTTTTTTTTTGAATCATGTTGGATACCGCTGTAATCGCAAAAATCAAATTTTGCGGATATTGCACGAAATGCACTTGCAATCGGAAAATAAAATCAGGCATGTTGAATGTTTTCAAGAAACTACATTCAGCGTAATCCAGGAACGACGGGTATTTTATTCCCTCTGGGGTGCTTGCTTTAGTTGAATCCCCTCGACTCCCACCATCAGGGTGTTTGTTCTTAGTAAGTCCCCTTGCCTCTCACTATTCAATTTGAGTAAGTGTTCGAAATTTGGACCTTCACCTTCGATGTACTTTATACTTGATACTTTTTGTAATAAAAAATTTTGAATAATTTGAATAAAAAACTTGAAATGTTTTTTAATTTGTCTCTTAATTATCGCGAAATGAAAATAAACATTAAACATTTTTTTTAACATTAACATTGATTTATTTGTATCTAATTAACTCGGTTTTTGCTTTATGGCAAACAATTATTGCGTAAAAGAAATTCTAGGAAAAGACGTCTCTACTGCTGAGAAGAATGATGATGAGAGAATAATATTTCAAATAAAACTTAGCTTTTTAAAGAATATTGAACACGTACTTTTTTTTCAATCCGATGTGTATTTCTCGAGAATTGCAAAAAAACTAATTATTCGCGGTTACAACGTCATCTGTCATGAATGAAAAAAAAGTTTCAGACGAAACCTACGTATTTTGTCCCCTGAAAAAGGAGGCGGGGGCGGTTTAATTTTAGCACGAGTGCGCATGAGCCTCCTCAAAAAAATTAACTTTTCAGCTGGGACAGTTTTTCGTACGTTGCTTATTTTTCGAGATATTTTGATATCTTCACTTAATACGACCACCCGGTATATTTCTCTTCTTGTTATTCATCCGATTAATTTTGATAAGCGATTCGCGCTCGCTCAGTAAAATATTGTTGATTATCTAAATAAATTTTTGTTGTAATAGAGTGTACAACAGCTATCGTAAACAAAATGGTTGATGAATTTTTTTCATGAAAGTACGTGCACACCTCCAGTAATATCGCTGAAAGGTCGTCTCAGAGCTATTATTATACATATACAGCGGTATATCACTGTGTTGTATTGTTCATTGTTTATCTCAGGTACTCTTGCGATGCACAACGAGGACAACGACGACGAAGACGAAGAACGAGGAGTTGATTAAGTGCCAAGCGCGTCGTATCTTTCACAGCAAAAACTTTTGTGCTAGCCCGGATACTCCTCGAAAACTCTTTTGTAGTATCATACGGAGTTTCTAAATGGCTTTACAACAATCACCCACTAAGTTTTCTTGTGTAACGAAGAATTTTCTTTGATCTGTGGAATATTATTTAATGGCTGCGACTCCGTACGTAACATCCGTGGAGGCGTCATATATTTCCTCTGGCAAAATTTCTTCTTCTCTCGTCATAATAAAATGCAAATCGTTGGAGAGAAAAGATTTATGTGAATCAGGTATGCGGTCAAAATTGCAACCTCAGCTTTCACGAAGTAATTCCAATATTGGATTTATTCTGTACATATATTATATATTATATAATACATTATGTATGCTACCAACAGACGGATGAACGCAACAATCCCCAAGTTATATCTGACGAGTGTTACTCCCTTTTCCGAATTTTATCAGCCAATACACGATAGATACTGTAGGTTTCTTATCTTGGTATCCAATAAATCTCCAAGGATACGGCTTATTTTTATTCGTTGATACGTTCTCTTTGAGAGGGAATGCTTTTCCGAAGATCTGATCCTACAGTCTACAGAAAAAAAACGCATTTGCTTTGCCGTGAAGATAAATAAGAAAGTGCAGACGGTTGATATCAAAAACAATTAAATACTGTTGGGAGTAATAATTTATAAACATTTGTTAGCATTAAGGATGCGCTTTTTATATTTCGTGACATAAGCGGGATCCTCTGGATGAATTATCATGGAATTCTCAAGAAAACATAGTAAAAAAAACGTGCAAATTTGAAATTTGCACTTTGCTTCGTCGTGATTCTCGTTCACCAGATTATCAGATTCTTCATTCCATCACAGATTCTTGAGTAATGGTTATCTCAATCGTGGTTTTCTCATATAGGAAGTGGTATTAAAATTTTCAATAGAATTGAAAATCAAGTAAAATTGCAAATTTCATACAGTTTAAACCCCTCGATCGATTCTGACTAAACTTAAAACCAAGTGTTCTTGTATTCTAGCCAATTTGTTTGCCGAGTTTCAATTTGATAGATGAAAATTTACAAAAGTTGGAGCAAAAATAGATTTTTTTGAAAAATTACATAAATTTATGATTTCATACGCTTTGATCGATTCATGCCAAATTTAATATCGAACAACCTTGTCCCCTGGCCTATTCTTGTAAGAAGTTTTAGCTCGATATAAATTTACGAAATTTATAAAAGTAAGAGAGATCATGATCCATGAATTCAAACAACCACGCGCGTGCGCGCGCTTATATTAACACGTTGGCAGTCACGGTGTTAAAAAAAATCTTTTCTCGACGTTTTGAATAATTTCAAGTACTCAGATACCAAAATGTCGTGAAGAATTTTTTTTCACGAAAACAAAGCTTTCTCTATGAGGAAGCAAAAAATGAATAAATTGGAAAATTACATATTTTTCCATTTCTATAGTTTTTTTTACAATGTTTATAGATAGTGACAGCCTAAGTTGTATGCAAATAGAATCGTATAATTATACAATCGTTTATACTCCATTCAAATATTATTTGTCAAATAATATAAAAGAATGATATCACAAAAGTATTCGTTGAAAAATCTTCTCCAGAGAAGTTCCATTTGTATCCACTTGCTTATGTTTTTCGTAGAAAAATTCCAGAATATCTATGAATCGGTCGATACAAAGGAACGTATGCCCTATATTTATTTCATCTTCCTCTTTTCTTTGACTAATTCAAGTGTTGAGTGGTTCCGGAAGAGACAAACAATGTTTTTTTTTCAAACGTTCTCACTCTTTGTTCAATCATTAAAAATGCATACAATGGGTACATTACGACTCGTTAACTTAATTATCCTAAGATTATAACAATATCTATGCTATATTGTTACGTACTCATACGGATATCGGGCTTAACAATGAAACTTCAAAAATAGCGCACAATCTTGATCGCCTAGTGATGGTAGATTGTCTCTATGAGAGATTTATTTGAAAAAAATCATTTTCGTGTTGCCATCTCACACGGATTAAACTGATATGCGGTCTTGGAAGAGATTCTTTAGAAGTTTCCGTATACGATCGACGTTCGACAGCATCTCTGCGCTATCCTCTAAAAACATTCATTGAATTATAACTGGAGCACTCGTATTTCAAATTTTTCTTATCACTTTAGGAATGTCCGATGTCCCTTTCCGATAGTCTGCGAACGATGATTTAGCGATTTAAGTTTGATGCTCGAAAAGTAATCCTATGTCATCATCTCCTTAATAAAAAATTCAATGGTGAAAGTGTCAAACTTTAAATAACTTTACAATTACCGATAGATATTTTATCGTGAAATTTAACTATTGATAAGAAAAGTATTACGAAGTTCAGTAGCATGATGGACAATTTTGACATCTCTTTAAGATAATTTAAAACATAAATTTCATGTTTCTCATATCCCTCAATAGATTGTAATTGCTAGTTGTATATCTTGACTTCCTATATATTTTTTTACTTCAACTTATTCAATTTTTCTATTGCTAATCTTCTCGAATATATTATTTCGGTTTTTAGTTTTCGGCTAACGTAGACGTCCTTTCGATCCAAGTACGTGTAAATCAATATAATTTCCTATCAACAAATCAACACAATAATAATTCGAAATAAAAAAAATCTATCATACGAATAATCACTTATTGTTAATTATTATTTAACAAAATAACTATATAGTTGTTGAAAGATCGATGCAAATTAGTATTTACAAATTAAGCAAATTGTATTATTTCATGCAGCCACCCGCATTAGGAAATAGTTTTATGAAATATACATCAAAGCTCGCGTGTCCGCCATGATTGTACCAGCGGGTACTGCTTTTCTTAGGGAGGAATTTCGTATGTAGACGAAGTGCCTGAGATGAAATGAGGAAAAGGAATCCAAAGAACGATCCGTGGCTCCAGAAAAAGAGAGCATTTCGACTCAAGTTGAAGAGACAATAGTACGTCTACATAATAAAACTCATTATGTCGTATGACAAAATAATTCTCGGATTTTCATTAATTTTGTCATCCACTGTGGTTTTTAACAAAACAACTATATAGTTGTTGAAAGGTCGATACAAATTAGTACTTAGAAATAAAACAAATTTTATAATTTCATGCAGCCACTCGCATTAGTGAAGACTTAAAAAAAATCATACAATTACGTAATGTACATCAAAGCTCGCGTGTCCGCCATGATTGTATTAGCGAGTACTGCTTTTCGTAGGGAGGAATTTCGTATGTAGATGAGGCGCCTCAGATGAAATGAGGAAAAGGAATCCAAGGAACGATCCGAGGTTCGAGAAAAGGAGAGCATTTCGACTCGAAGTTGAAGAGACAATATGTACGTCTACAAAATAAAACACATTATGTCGTATGACAAAATAATTCACTGATTCTGATTAATTGTGTCATCTACCGTGGTCACAATTGTGTGTAAAGAAACAAAATGTAATAAGTTGATTGCAAAATTAATTAAAAATTAGATAATAAAATAATGTTTAATAATGTGAATATGGCTCGTGAAGTAGTTAATCCTCGTTATCAATCGATCTATCGAATTCTAAAACTTGAAGCTGGATGTGGTTTTCCCAGAAATTTGCCAGAGGCTGCAGTGAATAACTGCTACAACACCCTTACGCTCGTTTGTGACACGATTAAATTATTCGATCGATAATAAACTTTCTTGGGGCTGGGGGTGTTGCAAGTGCTCCGCGTCCTCCGGATATGACGTCAGTTATAACAAGATGATATAGATGGACGCACCTTCTAGAGCTCTATGAGATGTCCTTGCAAAACCTCACCCTAGTAAAGATCCAATTTTCGAACTCTTTAAGAAGTAAAGGTAGTGAATATTGTCGTCAAATATATTATATTTTGCAATAATATAGTTTATCCATAAAATACGTTTTATAAGAGACAGATTTGTTTTCGCTTCCTCATAGAGGAAGGTATATTTTCGTGAAAGAAATGTTACTCAAAATTTTGACGTCAGACTGTGGACATAGTGCACAGAGTTATTATCAGGCGTAAAGGTAGGAAGCGGTAAAGTATGGTGGACGCGAGCTAGCCAAAGGTAGTGAGTAATAGAAACCTACAGGACGGGATAGGATATCGTTACAATATATTCCATGAACGGATAGGATGACGAGGTCATCCTGAAACCTTGCAACACCGGGTCGGATCGCGACCGCCGTCAGTCTGCTGCAATTTTCGCCCAAATAGCTAACGAGTGTCTCATTTTACGGTTGTCTGAATTTTTCGAATAAAGGAGGTACGGTCTCTAGCATTCGTATATTTTTAGCTATCGACTTAATAGTTTTTACAAAAATTGGCTAGGCGACAAGGATATTTGGTATTGAGTATGGCATGAATCGATCAAGGCGTTCAACTTTTATTGAATCATGCATTTTTCTAATTTTTTGAAAAAAATCTATTTTTGCTCCAACTTTTGTAAAATGTTATCAATCAAACTGAAACTTGGTATACAAATTGGTTAGGGGACAAGGATATTTGCTCTTGAATTTCGGGAGAATCGATTAAGGGGTTTAAAATTAACGAAATTTGGAATTTATATATATTTTCTATTCTTTTTAAAATAATAAAACCATTTTCTCTATGATAAAGCCAGAATTCAAATAACCATTACTCATAGAGAAAAACCTGAGGGTGGCCGATAATTACGAGAAAGCAATATGCAAACAACAAATTTTTCCTTATTATCTCACTAATTTTTCTATATTACGTAAATTTTCATGAAGAAAATCTTGTAAGTCGTTCGGCAAGGCTTAAGCTTATTTTCTTTTGGCTAAACGTTAATAAATATTTACAAAATTAATGTTTCAAGTCTCGTCATACATTAGCTCTAAAAAATCTCTGATCATTAAAAATATTTATTAACAAATTCCCTATAATCCAAATCTGTTAAAAAAAAAAAAATAAAAAAAATTTTACAATTATCGCTGCAAAAAGGCGCAAACGTAACTTGAATTTTTTGTTTTGCAGTTTCGTATAAAAATAATTTGCTTTTGAGGAGTTAGATTAGCTGCATCTCGAACCAATACAAAAATTGTAAACATTAGGAAAATCATTCCAATAATCAAGTCGGAGCAGTGGTTATATCAATTTATTCAATTTAGGTAAACAAATATAAGTTATGAAAAATTTCTGATTTGATCAGGTTTTGATCAGTTGTGATGACCCGTTGATGTTGATGTCCAATTTATCCTAAACTCGATGGGTCTGTCGCGACTATAACCAATACGGGCTTTATGCTTGTACTTTGATTCAAGATATCTATGTGAAATATTCGGTGAATCCCTTTTTTTAATGATCACGTTGAACTGGAATTCATGGAATCTGAGGTTCAAGTAGTGAGTTTATTATCTGCGTAATGTAATTAGTAAACCGTTTTAATTGTCTGATTTGTGCGTTGTTATTTCTTGTTAAAAAGATCGGTAAACAGAGTTGGGATTTAACGATACCAATTTTCGATAAAAGTGTTAAAAATTGAAGATATTATCTAACACTAGATGCAGCTGGTCAACCATTTAAAAGAAAGTAATGCTCGTTGAAATAATATTTTTTTCCTATTAATAGTACGTTATTGTCCTTGTAGTGGCGATTATGGCTTTGGAACATTAAAATATTTGCGCGAGCGTGGCATATTAGATTTTCTTGAGTCGTGGCGATTCGACTCCGTACCGTCAACCATCTATTTCCGACCTCGTCTCGTTACGCCGATTACAAACATGTCTGCGACGCTCGCTGACTGACGCCCGTGCTAACGACGCCGACATCGAGGGCGCTGTAGGCAAGAACCCTCGTCATCTCCGTCTCTTCTTGGTTTCTCTTTTTTTTTTCGATCTGCTTTTGCCACCCACTTTTCAACGCTGAGTCTGTACGAGGCTCTGTACTCTCGGGGTGTATAAGGAAAAAACAGCCTTGGTGAGGGATAGAAAGCACGAAAGCTTCGAGTAAAGTTCTTGATTGAAATGCCCGAGAATTGAATGAGCAGGAAACTACTACTGCTGCCGAGGAACTTTTGCTCTTTTTATAACCATCGAGAATCCGAGGTCAAAAATAATACGAACGATGAAAGACAGCCAACGAAGTTGCGACTAACGAGGAAAAGGACGTTTTCCAATATCATAGTCAGCTATACGAGACTCTCGCGCTCCTTCGGTCGATCCTGATTTACAAAAAAAAAAAAAAAGCAAAGAAGAACTATTCCAATCCTCGATATTTCTCCAGAGTTTGAGTTATGAAAGGAACATGGCCGAATGTCTGTGAAAGTTATAGAGAAAAGCCATGAGTCGTACTGGAATTTAAAGGACAAAAGTCGATATTTGAGCTAGACGTTCGATGGCTAAGATAAAATAACTTTGACACGAGAAAAATAATGCTTGAATACTAGAAGGTATCTACGTTCGATGGCCAAGATAAAATAAATTTGACATGAGAAACTAAGCAATACAAGGGAAACAGTAAGAGAACGAAGAACTAAGATTATTTCGTTCAAAAGTACAATATCGTCGATGATGAAAACTTCAATTCCCAGGACAATGAAACTGGGCGACTCCCAATTCGTGAACGTATTTACAAGACTTTTTCCCTCATACTGTTCCGGTTTCTATTAAAACTTTTTTCTTTTAATATTGGAATAAAAAACTTTTTAAAAAACATTAAGACGATGTGAAACATATTTTCAATATTTCTCTCTCAGTCTGCCGTGAACTCTGAGGTGAACCCCGTCAGTTTTATCTGTCTCACACCTATACGTGCTTCATTTCGTTCTAAACATAATTTATAAATAATTGCGATCATAGTCAATGATATCCAACAAAATATTTTTCAAATTTTTATGAGAAAAATAAACAAACTATTGATATTTAACCATGATTATTATCAAGAGACAAACTGTATTGAAAACGAATAAATGAAGAAATCACAAATCAAACTTGCACATAAAAGTTGATTTATAGAAAATCGATGTACTTATAGAAATAATTTGATAAACTTTTTGCTCTTTTGACCGGAAATTAAAACTTTTAGATATCACAGACGAGAATAAGTGAACACGGGAAGAAAAGTATTCTAATACACTGGAGTAATAAAAGCCTGCACGGAGAAAATTCATCGTTGCTTCAACCAAGTGCATTGTTAAATACACTCTACGCAATGAATTTCGTCGTACCAACAAATTAGTTGATTGGATCTGCCAATTAATTTGTTAGGTTTAACCAATTAACTGGTTGACAGTGAACTGATATGTTGGTACAATGGATTCAATTTTTTGTACAACAAAATTAATCGCCTTGAATGTACGAGTATTTAACCTTACAAATTGGTTGTACCAATGAATTATTATTTCGTCGTGTGGTTACAAAACTATATCTTCGATCAAGTTTGGTCCACGCAACCCGACAACTTTTATTTAACAAACAGTTACAGTAGTATACCTGTGAATACATGTGAACAGAAGATATCTGCAGCATAAACTATGAAATGGAAGGTGCTGAATGGAAATATTATCTTGGTATAGAATAAGAACCAACAAACAGGAACTTCTGTCCAGTATTTTGGTTATTCGGAAACTTTAAGTAAGTTTAGTAAAGATTACTGGTTCCGTGACTTCATGGATTTTCTTTCCTCGCTCACTTTCTCTTCTTGCAAGAATCACGAAGGGAAATATTTTATTTAATGACTCGCAGCGACTCCGGATAATATCTTTCAGAACGATCTCTACGTTTAAATCAGGAGTCAAATGAAAGATAAAAGTTTTTAATACTTTTTCTTTTAATATACACGCTTCGTATTAATTGTTTCGCCCTTTTGCTGTATAAAGTTATTGTAAGATATGTGCTTAAAAAACGGTATTTTCTCATTTAATTGTTGGCAACTTTTCAAATGAATGATACTTTATTAAAATAAAATAAATGTCTGACCTTTTCTGATGTTAATTAATAAAAAAATTGTCTTTTTATGGCGAACAGAGCTACAAAGGGCAGAGGGCAATTCAGGTGTAGGTTCAACGGAAGTAAAGAAGGAGTTCTTCCTTACTGAATGATAGATAGCCGGACATACAGATTACAATCGTAGTTAATACAAAGACGTGTAAAAAGGCAATTAACGATATCGAAGTTACTATAAATCATTCTTAGGATAAAATAGAAGTATGAAAATATTAATAATACCGAATGCTCTATAGCAATTTCTGTTAGCACATGAATTGTTCGAATCGAACTGTCTGCAGAAACCAAGGGAATATTTCCTGCAGGTTAAGCATTATTTCCGCTAGTCAAGCTCAAAAAAGTATTCCCAGTGCGCTCGCGTTATAGGTTCAGGGTTTTAGAGAAGAGAGTAAAGGGAAATATGAAGAGAGTTTCCGTCACCCTCGGGCAAAGTTGAATCTCTCCATGCGAATTTCGCTCGTCTTGTGGGTGAGTGCTTCGCTGAACGTTTGATAAGAGGGTGATATTCGGAGGCAAGAGTGCTGGGTAAGAGGGTAAAGTAATAACTCAGTCGTGATCCGATGGGCGAGACGAAGAAGCAGAAAATTGAAGTTACCAGGGGCAGAGCTACGCAACTGTATACATGTACTTGATACTTTCTCGATTGGTGCCTTCATGATTTCTGCTAAAGTGAATTTAATAAAGGAAAATTCTCCTCGGTAACCCTACACTTCTCATCCTGCTCTTACTATGAGGAAAAAAAAATTTAGATAGCACTCAAGATACGTGATTGGCGTACGGTGGTAATAACCTATTTGTTTTTCCTACTGACAAATATATTGCTCTGTACTTGGCCGCTTGTTGTGCGAAAATGAACATTTCGATATTAATTTATAAGCATTAACATAAATTAATGAAACCAATATATAATATGTTGATAATTTCGTACAAAAAGAAAAAATATATTTTGTGCAACGCCTGCTTGGAAAGTTCGCTTCTCTAGCGCCGCGTGTCGTGGTCGAAGTGGCAGATTAACGCACTACCAATATCCGCATTACTTTACCGCACTAATGTAGCACTTTACCGCATTGGTTCGTTCCTCTAATAAACAATAGGCGACTATTCCCTCCATAATATATTTAATATATTTTTCAAATGAATCAATAGTTCGGTTTAATATCTGCGAGACGACGTTCATGCTCGTACGAGAAAAAAAAAACGATTCAACTGGATAATTTAGGTTAATTCGTGGCTGATTGTTGATTTCTTTCTACAGCTGCAGTGGAGCACACAAAGGTATCCAAGTCGAGATATTTGGACGAAAAACGTTACTAGAATTATATTCTAAGGCAGAGAGAACTGTAATCCGACCCAGTTTTTCATACTACACTTTATTAACTATTGGTAAATATCTAATAAATTAATGTATTAAATTGACGCAATATCCTTAAAGTAATGAGTGGAAATTGTATCTTAAAAATAATCTGGATATAATATTTTATTTTACACATGAAAAAAAGTTGAGTTATGGAGTAGGAGACTAACTTGAATGTAAGAATAGCTGCTAGATGCTTAGATAGATTTTAATAAAACGTGTAAATGACGTAATCGCAACTCGTGGCTTTCTCATCACATTTCAATTCGTGTGATTTTGTTTTCGTGAAAATATTAAGATATAGCTAAGAACGATATAAACTGAGATTTTTAAACTTCGTAGAATAATAATAATCTACGTTTTCCGCTAGAACTTTTTAACGGCAAAAAAAGCATAATAGTACAAAGTATAATAGTTTAAAGCTATAAAATGTACTCACGAGATGGTGTCATGTGAAATGGACCTTAACAAGCTTTTTTTCTCAGTTTATATATATTTTAACACGAGTATGTAGATCTTGTTCTAATATCAAAAATAATGTACATCCTGTCTTGAAACCCTCACGTTAAGTTGATAATCAAGAATAGAGAAAAAATTGTACGGCACCAGATACGAGTAATAGCGAGTTTTACCCCGATTAACCCCGAACCGAGGTTTTTTTCAGGATATAAAGAACCTCGAAAACCTTATGCTCGACCACAATTACATAGAAACACCTGAGAATGGAACATTCTCCTCTTTCAAGCAGCTCGAAGACTTGAACGTGATGTCGAACCATTTGCCGACAGTAGCTCCTAGCACGTTCACCAAACTGCCGTATACACTGAAATTTCTTTATCTCGATGATAACCGAATAACTCATCTGAGGGCTGGATCTTTTGTAGACGTACCGAGCTTTGTGTTGACTTCAAGACGTAGCTGTATATCGGAAATCGATCAAAGAAGCATCGATCTCTCAGTCCTGCATTGGCTCGATCCGGACGAAAATAAATTAGAGGTGATTGACCGTCACATGTTCGACGGATTGAAAGAACTTGATGGCCTTAAATTGGATAACAACATAATAAAAACGATAGAGAGAGGGGCCTTTTGAGAACTGAATAAACTTATCCGTCTTGACCCTTAATCGAAACCCGATAAAGATATTACAGAACCGTGGTCTGTTTGGCCTCGTGAAAACATAAATAGTTGTCATTATGCTACGTGGGGTTCTTGTCAAACGTATACAAGGCGGACTGTTCGACGATGTGTGACAAGACTCGACTGCATGGCGATTCCCGTTGTAAATGTACTCAATTGTATAAGTAGGGCTGCCGGCCATTATCGCTCTGTAGCTTTTGCAATTATAATATATATTTCGCATTTAAGAGATACTGAGTATTTACTACATGAAATATACAAGTATTAACAACAAGTAAAGTAAAAAGTAAAGTGTATGAAGTATACACGTATAAATTTAATTAAATTGTGAATTCTTGGGATCACTTGAATACGTATTTTCCTTTTTTCGTGGGACTTCAATATTTTTTTCAACTATACGGTACGTACTTCCTGGCTTTTTCTGTGTCGTATACAATAAAAATAAGTTATACGGAACTTCCAAAGAGTAGAGTAAAAAAAAACGGTCAAACGTCTGGACGTCCTCGCTGATTACTGGACAATCGTTCACTCAGATTATTGCGCGAGGTAACTATAACTGCCCTGTGCGCAATTTTCGGTGCACGTAAGTGAGGTAAGTGGTTGTGCGTTAACCGGCACTTCTTCCCAGTCGGTGATCATCCGAGTTTGCATCTACAGGTCTTTATGGTGAATTCAAGGAGTCTTTCGTCTCTTTAAAAGTATTAGGTGTACAACTTTGCTTCCGCCGTTTTGTCGGAAATTCGAGGCTTTATTGTATAAACTGGTTATACATATATGATTCAAAGTATTGTCCATCACTGGTCACTACTTTCTCTCATCTTTTGGGCAGCGTACGAATCCCGCGTTGAAAAAATTGGTCATCTTTTGAAGCGATCCATGAATCGATGCAATTTTTTACTTCTTGCCTGGAGCAACGCCTGGAGAATACGGCGGGTGGGATAGGACTGCCCATTTCAACGTTTCCACGTATGTCTTGACTATTTTCGCAACATCGGATCGAGCACTGATCGAGCAAAATCACTTTATCGTGTCTCTCGTTGTATTGCGTCCAATAACGATCGCCTGTGATTATTTTAGTCGGTTTTAACAGTTCACAATACACTACGCCGAGCTGGTTCCACCAAATACAGAGGATGACCTTGGAGTCGTGAATATTCGACGTGGAAGCATGGCCGGGAAATCCCCATGATTTTCTGCGCTTGAGGTTATCGTAATGAACCCATTTTTCGTCCCCAGTCACAAGCGATGCAGAAATCCCTTCCGTCTTTGCCTTTCAAGCAACTGTTCATAAACAAACAAACGCCGTTCAACAACTCTCGGTATCAACTCGTACGGCACCTAATTATCTTATTCTGAATCATTTCCATGGCTTTGAGACGTTTTGAAATTGCTTGTTGAGACACTCTCAATGATCGTGCCAATTCTTCTTGACTTTGACACGAGTCGTGATCAAGCAATGCCTCCAATTCTGCATCTTCGAAAACCTTCTCTCTTCCACCACTATGCCGGTCTTCGACGACAAAATCACCGATTTTGAAACGTTGAAACCACTGACGACACGTTCTTTCGCTAATAGCGGCGTCATCATAAATATTTGAGAGCATTCGATGAGCCTCAGCCGCAGATATCTTCATATTAAAGCAGAAAATTAAAACCTCCCGTAAATGACGAGAATTTGGCTCGTAAACTGACATTTTCAGTCGAGAATAACTTTATGATGCAGACACAAATCGACTAATGTTTCTATGGGGTTATGCTGACAGATGCCTAAGTTTATTGCATGACGTCTATGATCTATTTATTTCGACCACTACTTACCGCTAAAGCCATCTATAGGAAAGTTGTACACCAAATAACTTTTAAACGACTAAATTTTTTCAATTTTTCACGCAAAAGAAAATTGAATATGATCTATCTCGTTGTGAAGCGTCTATGAGGTCTCGCAACCATCCTGAATTACTTCATTTTTATTATTTGAATTCAATGGCTGTGCCCTTTTGCGGTATCCTAAATCTGTGCTTTCCAACCTTTCACCCATTTGTGGATATCATACATATATACTAAGTTGGTTTGCTATGATTTGCTTCGTCAATTGTTGGACGAGGCATTTTGCAGAGTGAGACGATGCTCTGCCTCAACGCATTTCTCCGCGATCACTGCATACGGCGTATGCACGTTCAATTGCGCTCTGTGCTCATTCATTTTCATGGTCGTGCATTCTGTTAGAGAGAGAGAGAGAGAGAGAGAGAGAGAGAGAGAGAGCGAGATAGATCGAGACATCTATACAATTGCGGGACGTCGTACATGCATCGACGTCTGTTGTTACGCTACATATATCAAGAGACGCGCTATCGTCTCGAAACAAGTACATTTAAAATACTCACCTACCTTACCGGCCAGCGAAATGCTCAAGACTCTTACAGGAATTTGTGCCTATCTAACAATAAGCTTACTTTGGGCGATCAATTATTAATATTTTAATCATGTAGAGCGCTTCTGACATATTTTGTGCTGCAAATTACATATATAAATTAAAAGATTCCGATTGGGTACATTGATAATATTTCAATACTTCGGCCTTGAATACCCCAAAAAAATAACTCTTTTCCGTGGTCCTTTTTCGCGCCCTCTTGCTTTTCGCACACTTTGTTGGTGAGGCGGTTGAAACGGAAGGGAATAGAATGGAATGGGAAAGTGACAGAGAAACGATGATCTGGGGTAAGTCGATTGAAGAGTGATAAAGAATAGAGAAATGGTGACAGGATGCAAAGAAAACGTTTTTTCCAGAATATTACATATAACTAATTGCGGTTATAAGTGCACTATCTATAATGTTTTATAATGTAAGTGAAGTGATTTTTTTCCTAGTTTAATATTTGCTTGATACTGAACATTTTTTTGGTTAATTTGACCAGGTTTTATTTCATATTTATTATATTTGCTTAACCTCTAAATATTAAAAATAAAGTTTGTAATTGTTTTTGGTTCTGTTTCACAAATAAATTCATATTAAACTTTCTATTTATCTTTCTCATTTTTATTATAATACTTTACATATCATCAACATAGATAATGCGTCATAATTTGACTCAAGTACTATGTTGGCGTAAGTTCGTACGCCAATATAAGCATCCAACAATTAAATGATGATATGATATATTAATAGATCAATTCCAAAGAAGTGTGATTATTAAAGTACATGCACTCGACAATACGAGCTGCAGATGTTTTCAGTTTATTTCATAACTTTTCATACATGTGGAATACAGCTTACATACATAAATGTACTTGTCTCCACTTTTTACAAATTGTGACACTGACCTTCCTAGGTGAACCCTTTCTGGCCACTCCTAATCCACATTCTGACCCCCCCCCCTCCATCCGGACCCACTTTTTGACCTCCTCGACCCACATTTTGACCCCCCCTTGATCAAATTTCTGACTTCCTCTGACCCACTTTCTGGTGCCCTTCTCGATTTTCATACACGACGGTGGCGGTGGTAGCGGCTTCGAGATATTTAAAAAATATAAGTATATCTCTCTATATCATTAGTATTTTTATTTATACTAATATTAGGGGGTCTTCGCCGCTCTGCACGCTTCCCGTGCGAGATAAGTGACACCGAACTCTTACAATAATTATTTGTCTCGCTATATTTTATTGTACATAGGGCAACAGTAGAAATATTAAGCCACAAGAATTATGACATAATTGTAAAAAAAATTATATCAGGGGTACAAATTGAAAATGCGGGTTTGATAACAGATGGCGTTACTAACGCTATACGCATCAGGCAGTACTGTGACTATGTTCATGTCAAAGCTACGTCTTATAGCTTTAATTTTCAGTATGTGTCAATTTGTCGCAGTGTCAAATTCATAGTTTTTTTGAGCTCTCAATATGTCGAGTTTCGTGCCAACAAAACAGCATTTGCGGGAAGTTTTAATTTACTTCTTTAATTTGAAGAAAAGTGCTGCTGAAGCACATCGATTGGTCTCCGAGGCTTATCCGAGTCATGTTCCATCGGTTTCAACGTGCGAGAGATGGTTTGTGCGGTTTAGAAGTGGTGATTTTGACGTTGAGGACAAAGAGCGGCCGGGCCAAGTGAAAAAGTTTGAGAATGCTGAATTGGAGGCAATACTCAATGAAGACTCGTGTCAAACTCAACAAGAGCTCGCAGATTCATTGGGAGTGACACAACAAGCCATTTCCCATCGTATAAAAGCCCTCGGAATGATCCAAAAGCAAGGACATTGGGTGCCGTATGAGCTGAAGCCGAGAGACGTCGAGCGCCGTTTTTTTGCATGCGAACTGCTGCTCGAACGGCAAAAACGGAAGGGTTTTTTGCATCGCATTGTCACTGGTGATGAAAAGTGGATCCATTACGATAACCCGAAGCGCAAAAAATCATATGGTTACCCCGGCCATGCATCATCATCGACGGCCAAACCAAATATTCACGGCGCCAAGCTCATGCTCTGTATTTGGTGGGACCAGCTGGGTGTGGTGTATTATGAGCTATTGAAATCGAACGAAACCATCACAGGAGCACTATACCGAACTCAATTGATGCGTTTGAGCCGCGCACTCAAAGAAAAACGGCCACAATACGAGCAAAGACACGACAAAGTAATTTTGCAACATGACAACGCTCGGCCACATGTTGCAGCGCCGGTCAAAACATACCTACAAACGCTGAAATGGGAAGTCTTACCCCACCCGCCGTATAGCCCAGATATTGCTCCTTCCGATTACCACCTTTTCCGATCGATGACACATGGCCTAGCTGACCAGCGCTTCCATTCTTACGAAGAAGCCCAAAAATGGGTCGATGACTGGATAGCAGCCAAGCCGGCCGAATTTTTTCGCGACGGTATCCGTAAATTGCCAGAAAGATGGGAAAAAGTTGTGGCTAGCGATGGACAATACTTTGAATAATTCATTTGTTACCATTTTTTCAGAATAAACGTTCAAAAATAGAAAAAAATCCCGCATTTTCAATTTGTACTCCGGATAAAAACGATTAAAAATGACGATAATTGAAAATATTTCTGTATAATTTGACTTCATGACTTTCGACAGTAACTAATCGCTCCGCTAAACACACACATTGCGTTCTATGATTTTTCCAGGTGGTTTTACAGGTATCAGATATGTAATTTTGTATTTCGCGTGTGAGGGTCTATGTGTATGCGTGTGTCACATACGCCGAACAGTTGTTCCAAATGAAATTTTTTTTAGCTTTGAAACACTCTGAACACGATGGCACGAAAATTTGGAATTACAAAAAATGTTGAGGATAAAAAACTTTCTGTATGAGGATGCAAAAATGTAAATCGAAAGACGGTAGTCCGCGTTTCTTAAAATCCTTACAATAATTCGGACGTAAGAATGAAAAATATTTAATTAAAATTCGTATTTATAATATTATTGCTCGAAGTTTTATTATTTTAAGAGAATATCCTGCATCAGTCATGATAATGGTTAAAGCAGAAATAAAGTGACAATGGAAGTTTAATTAGCCATTGAAAGAATACACTCATTCGCGATTTTCAAAGAGTAAAATGATACGCGAATCGTTGACTGGATATACTGTCGCCAGTGCAGAATGGAGACAGTCTCCAGTTTCTCGGTGAATGCAGGAACCCATCCCAGCTGCAATTACACGGCGTATTTTCCAACTCGAGTGACGCAAAAGGGCCGTATAAAGCTTGGTCATCCGAAGTTAAAAACCCGTGAATGGGACTTTTACAGCCTCTGCAAGTTCGCGTCCTTTAAACTTATTTTTCAACGACTTGGCTTTAAGTTCCATAAAGAGAAAATGCACAAATTATGAATACTTTTATCATTGTACGAGCGAATCAATGAAAATTTGCATACAAATTGAATTCAACCGGTCGGTAAAGCAACCTCCCGTTTTAGTACTTTGTTATTGACAATATTACAGAGATAATACCATTCTGCGTTATTGATACCTGAGTAAGTTGTCTACATTGGATGTTACTGCGTTATTGATGTCTGAGTAAGCTGTATACATTGTAAGGAAATATTTTCTGTTTAAACTGTGAAAGGGTGGTAACCTATGTCTCGAAGACTCAATCTCTCGAATTGCATTTTGACGAATTGCATCAGTCGTTCCTGTCGGTCAAAAGCCATTTTAGAGATTGAGTCTTCGAGACACTGGTTACCACTCATTTTCGATATATCTCTATATATTATTCCATAATATCGACTATCGATAGAGCGGGATATATCCATTCGAATCTATCGGGCATGCTCGAAATTCACGATACTGAGAAGACGAGAGGCTACCCCGTTATTTTTAGCTCTAGGGGCGTTGAGTACGCAGAATGCTTCCACATATTCCATTGATGACAATTAAATTTCCTAATGAACCAGACGACTTTCTATTTCTGCTGTGGATCGTGCTTAGCCAGCCGAAACCACTCCTGTCTTATTTCTGCACACTCATCAGGATATCTGCGAACCCCAAAGTCAACGAGAAGGAGCCAACGAACCGACAACGAAGCTCTACGAGCTTCAATTAAGTCGCAATTTTCTTCATTTTATTTTTTTTGTATTTCGAAAATTACGAGGATCACGAACAATCTTAATGTCATAGACTTATGAAACGTAAAAACAGGGATCGCGATTTAATGATTTAACACAGAATGATTATAATGAGGATAACGTATGCATGCGAATTAGAAATAATGTGATAAACGAGAGGTGAGAAGGTGAAATAGATGATAACAAAGGGAGAGAACGAAAATAACGTTTAAAATAACAGTACGTCTAGAATAAAATAAGAGTGGACAATTTTTCACAGATATTGTGAAGCAAGAACGAATCGTAAAATAATGATGATTATACTGATGTAACATTTCATGAAACTGTTGATATAAATGTACATCGTGATCTGGGTTATCAATTTATGGTCTGTTTACGTTTCGTTCTATATGTACCACCATTCCTAATCATCTATTAAAACAACGTAATTTATACCTAGCTTAGAACCTAGAGTCTTGATAAAAAAAAAAAAGCAATATCAACATAATACGATTTCATTGAATCTACAGCAGACTTTGTCGATCAATTATTTAGTAGAGGCCACATAAAATTTTGTCACCGTCGAAAAGTAAATACAATTGATTTTTGTACCAAGCAACTTTTATAACTTGTTGAATTTTATTTCTTCAATGTCAATCTGGTGTATTACAAATCTTTATGCAAAAACTATGTTTCCATATAAAATAAAATGTTACTTATATTATTATCATTTTCGTTACGTAAAAACTCCAATTCTGTATCCAGTCGCTTATTAACGTGTCGATAACTCACTTTTTTCAATTATTTCGATAATTGGAGTAAAATTCCATTTTACAACGAGATATTCCAGTAGTTTGCTAATCGTACGCACGTGTAGCATTCATATAACTAATTGAAATGTCGAAAACACCTGTCTGTTGTGTAACCTTTACGAATCTTGTTGAAATATCGAACGGAAAAACCGACGAGATATTATTACGTGAATATATATTTGTTATGTAATTGATAATGCAATTTGCAATTTGCAATTTGTTCATCCAAAGCAATACACGAGAAATATAGTGCAGTGGGGTAACGTTAATCACGTTAATCACTTAATCGCGTAACGTTGACGTATCGCAGTGGTCATGCGGTACACTTATCATACAATCGATCACATAATAAATGTATCAACAATACCCTTGTTATTGAAGCGAGAGGTTGATATTGCACAAGAGCAACATTTTTGTAAAGCAGATGAGCGATTTACCAAGAGTTTTATGTATGCAACTATACAGAATATCTCATACTATTGGGTTGATGCATAAGTATACGCCGTTTGTATTGGCGCGTTTTTCGTTAGTGAAAATTAGCTTTTCATTACTTTTTCTATCAGGGGTACAAATTGAAAATGCGGGTTTGATAACAGATGGCGTTACTAACGCTATACGCATCAGGCAGTACTGTGACTATGTTCATGTCAAAGCTACGTCTTATAGCTTTAATTTTCAGTATGTGTCAATTTGTCGCAGTGTCAAATTCATAGTTTTTTTGAGCTCTCAATATGTCGAGTTTCGTGCCAACAAAACAGCATTTGCGGGAAGTTTTAATTTACTTCTTTAATTTGAAGAAAAGTGCTGCTGAAGCACATCGATTGGTCTCCGAGGCTTATCCGAGTCATGTTCCATCGGTTTCAACGTGCGAGAGATGGTTTGTGCGGTTTAGAAGTGGTGATTTTGACGTTGAGGACAAAGAGCGGCCGGGCCAAGTGAAAAAGTTTGAGAATGCTGAATTGGAGGCAATACTCAATGAAGACTCGTGTCAAACTCAACAAGAGCTCGCAGATTCATTGGGAGTGACACAACAAGCCATTTCCCATCGTATAAAAGCCCTCGGAATGATCCAAAAGCAAGGACATTGGGTGCCGTATGAGCTGAAGCCGAGAGACGTCGAGCGCCGTTTTTTTGCATGCGAACTGCTGCTCGAACGGCAAAAACGGAAGGGTTTTTTGCATCGCATTGTCACTGGTGATGAAAAGTGGATCCATTACGATAACCCGAAGCGCAAAAAATCATATGGTTACCCCGGCCATGCATCATCATCGACGGCCAAACTAAATATTCACGGCGCCAAGCTCATGCTCTGTATTTGGTGGGACCAGCTGGGTGTGGTGTATTATGAGCTATTGAAATCGAACGAAACCATCACAGGAGCACTATACCGAACTCAATTGATGCGTTTGAGCCGCGCACTCAAAGAAAAACGGCCACAATACGAGCAAAGACACGACAAAGTAATTTTGCAACATGACAACGCTCGGCGACATGTTGCAGCGCCGGTCAAAACATACCTACAAACGCTGAAATGGGAAGTCTTACCCCACCCGCCGTATAGCCCAGATATTGCTCCTTCCGATTACCACCTTTTCCGATCGATGACACATGGCCTAGCTGACCAGCGCTTCCATTCTTACGAAGAAGCCCAAAAATGGGTCGATGACTGGATAGCAGCCAAGCCGGCCGAATTTTTTCGCGACGGTATCCGTAAATTGCCAGAAAGATGGGAAAAAGTTGTGGCTAGCGATGGACAATACTTTCAATAATTCATTGGTTACCATTTTTTCAGAATAAACGTTCAAAAATAGAAAAAAATCCCGCATTTTCAATTTGTACTCCTGATATATAAAATTTTTTTCTATTTTCAGGATATAAAAATGCGTGTCGAAAATCATATTCACATTCGTCATATCATGCTTTACCACGAGAAAGGATGGAAGGCTGCACAGTCATTTCGCGATCTCAACAAACTTTTCGGCAAAGGAACAATTAGCGAAAGACAATGCCGAGAATGGTTTCAATCTGGTGATATCAGCTTGAAGGACAATCCAGGAAGAGGTCGACTATCGGATTTCAACGACTAGGCCCTTTTGAGAACCGTGGAAGAGGACTAAAGGATGACAACTCGAATATTGGCCGAAGACTTTAAAGTTGACCAATCCACGATCGTTCGTCGTCTCAAAAAGCTCGGTAAAGTGTGGAAATTAGTTGGATGGGTCCCTCACGAGCTCTCCGATAACAACAAGGCCGAAAATCTCCGAATTTTCACCGGTTTGCTGCAGCGAAACGAACGAACCCCATTTCTGAAGAATCTTGTCACTGGGGATGAATCGTGTCTTCTCTTAAAAAATGTTGAAAGAAAGGTCAGCGTTTCGCCAGATGTTTCTCCCCAAGGAATACCGAAAAACATCGACTGTAAGGAAGCAATGTGGTGTGTCTGGTGGGACAGAAGCGGAATCATCCACTGGGAGATCATTTCAAACGGTATTTGTTATTGGTGGAATGACGAGGATGAACGACAACAGTGGTGAATTTCGAACAAAAATGTCAAGCGGCAATTTAACATCAACAGCGACGTCTACCTGGCTCAACTCGACCGCCTTTACGCTGCAATTGAGACGAAACGACCGTGCAAAAAGAACCAAATCGTCTTTCACCACGATAATGCACGTCCACATGTTGAGCGTCGTGTCAAATCCATCGCCAATAAGGGCTGGGAATTGCTTCCACACCCGTCATACTTACCCACCGAATCCCATACGGACTACCACGTTAATCGATCGCTGAAAAAATGGCAAACGAACAAAATTTACGAAGATTTGGATGACTTGGTGGCCAATATCAAAGCGTGGATTGCTTCTAAGAATCGTGACTTCTTTACCCATGGAATCGACCGTCTGCCAAAAAAATGGAAAGCTGTTATTGAAGTCGAGGGTGAATATGCTCCAGAATAATCATTTAAACATGTATTTGTTAAATATTTTTTGTTGTTTTTCTCGAATAAAAGTTATTTTTAAAAACCGCGTACATTTATGCATCAACCCAATAGTTTAAAGTTGTTAAAGCTTTTCTAAACACCGATGTATTTACCATAACTCCGGCAGTATGTCCTAGATCTTATCCTCTCTGCAATTAATTAAGCGCTCTTCCTTGTATATAGTCTCATGCTCGCAAGTTCAAACACTAACAGAACTTCTCCTCGTTTCTCAATTGCATTCTCCGTGAATTACTAGGATAACGATGAGCTTTCCTATTTACTCCAATTAGCTCTGAATCGTCCGACACAGAGAAAGCACACGATATTTCCGGCTGAGTAAATTGACAACTGCTGTAGTTAAGAAGATCATTTTAAAAAAGCAACAACGCAATAACTGATTGCCAGGGTGTACAGTTTTAACGAGAAAGGTCGATTGGGTATCGTGAATGGCATTTGGTTGATACCTTGGCTACCAGATCTTTTATATACCCGTCCAGTGTTTAACCAAGATTATGGTTCGATTTCAATACTATGTGAATATAAAGCTAATATCGATGGTCGATTACAGTCTGAAAATGGACGCAGCTTTTCAGTGAACGTTGCACTTTTTGATATTTCTTTGCGAACCTATACAGAGACGACATATCAGTCTCGAGTTGTGGTCGACCCCCGAAGATGAACTGATTAAACAATGAATGAAGCAGTGCTGAACGCACAGCGCAACAATATCGTAGAAAGGTATCGAGTGATCAGTGGCGCGCAGCGCGTCTCGAAGATGTTTTGCGTCCCTTTTTTGTCAGCATGGGACTGTTGACCTAAGCAAAAGGTACATACCCAGCAGTGATAAGCTCGCACAAGCACAGAACGCACGTTTGCCCGGTTGAAGCGGAAGTTTTACGTTTAATTGACAACAATTAAATGCACAAAAAAAATTCATTATTAGTCCGGACGTAACAGTGTTTTATGTTTTCTCATGGACCACATGAACAACAACCAATGCTCAATGAAATCGGAGGGACATACTTCGCCATGCTTGGTCGCAAGAATAACGTTGGTATATATTTTTGTCAAATTCTCTCGGGTGACGTTAGCTCGTCGTTTCATATCGTGAAATGGCGTTCGGTTAGCGTTGCGCCGATCTTGGCCTGCATATGTCAACATTGGCGGAACAAATTTATATTCCTCCTATGGCATCGGTTTACCACCGAAAAATAAATAAGTTCCACAGCGTGCCAAGCCAAGCTAGAATATATTCAAAAAATGTAGCGTAAAAGAATAAAGTTGTAAATAAATTATTGCAAATAAAATAATTATAAATAAAAATTATTAAAATTTTAGTTAATTAAAAAATTGTATTTTTTTAATCAGTTGCACTGATAGACGTTGCGCTGATAACGTTGTAATCTATGCATACAAATTACACTTTCGGTGAGTTTGCGTTTAACGAAAAGCTGCTTTCAAGCTTTACCGCAGACCGAGGACACCACAGACGTATTCATATTTGCAGAGAGACGCTTATTTGCTTGTTTGCGAACAGCTGAAAGCTTTACCGGTACTCTTGATGCCTGGGCTTGGTACGCATTCAGTATACGTTTAGAGCCGGAGTGATACAAAACGGGATGAAAGGGAAGTGACGACCGAGGATGAGACTCCCCCGGAAAGAACTTTTTCCAGGCACGTCACAAACGGTGACCTAGAATTTCTGCAACTAGTACTTCAGGATTATTCGACTGGCGTATAACGATGTATCATATACGCATGTATGTATAATATTTCTACTTTATATTAATTTATATTGCACTTTGTCTATTCATTGTCCTATAACAAGAGATTTTTTCGTTCCATTTCTTTTCCGTGAGAACGCTGTCTCGCAAAAAAAAACCAGGACGAATAATGCATTTTGTGAAATAACTCCGGAGATTTGAAAATAAACAGAAGTATAAAACAATTTATAAGTTTATATCTAAAATTAAATTTAAGGCGCACTTTAAAGTGGAACTAAAATTTTCGAATATGTGAAATAATTTGTTCATTACTCAACGTACCGATTTGTATTTAAAGTATAATTTTATGGGATCCTTCCAGGAGACAATAACTTACGGTTTTTAGTTTCAAACTCAACGGTCGACGTGCATTCGACTTGAATTCACAATTTCGTCCGTAACTTTGAAACATAAATATCAACCATGGCTGCAAGAACCTGAAGCAGCTGTTCATCGAATTCAATATGGAAATTCTGAATCTAGTTATACTTTTAATCAAATTTTCTAGTCTAATATATCTAAACTCTATTTCTATTCTATATTCACCTCTCACTTCGTCTCTCTTTTGGGGCTGACGTACGTAGAGCAAAAGAGGGAGAGAGGGAGAGAGAGCGAGACAGAGGGAGAGAGAGAGAGAGGGAGAATAAGGGTTATAGCTTATCAAAAAAACTAGTAAGAACAGAATCCGTGCACTACCGACAGCGTACATACTAGTAGCGTGCATTACACAGGATCGAACGGTGTAAATTCGAGATAAGAACTAGTATACTCAGTAGTGAATCTACTATACTCAGTAGTGAAATGTATCTATTGGACGAAACCGAATTAGCCATAGAGTGTAATAAATATGCGCTTCTTATGCTTGCGATCGCACGCATTGCGAAGCATGGAGTCATCTCTTTCTCTCTCTGCCTCTCGCATGTGTTGAATTAAATTATCGATCAAATTAACTGTAATGTCAATAATTCCATTTGATTCGAATTGAATAAGATTACATCTCATACAACTATTATACCATTTAGATGTATTCAATTCATGGTAGTGAAATGGCATGGTATCTAGCGTCGGCGTGTTAGGACATTTTTTCGGCGAAAACCACTACCTAATGATTGCCGATGACAAAATATATCTGAAACACTAAATCTCGAGTCAGAAAAATATGGTTTTGGTTTAATTTTAATGCCACCAATATGTTTTATCTTTATTTTATTTGCCGCATGCGCAACAAATATCCATTCCCGTATTAATCTGTGTAGGAAATGAATTATGGTAAAAAATACCATTGTAGGAAAGTAGTGATAACTAGGCTTCGACCGTTATACATAGCAATGGTTTGGTGTTGTAGTTACAATAGTGATTTTACTAAAATTACGGAGTATTCTTAACTGCAGACACTCTCTGTCCATATAATCTCCATTGGTTATAGTTTAAGTTACTATAATTGTTGTTCCCGATACAATTTTTTTCTTTCCGTGAAGAGCAACGAAACGTTAATAACGTCAACCGCGAAATGCTATAAATGATCATTTAAAATATATTTTCTTTTTTTTAATATACATGAGAGTCTAACAATAAGTTAAGTCAACTTGGCATGAAATGCCCCCTATATATATAGGAGTTATATATCGGAGTTAAGATCAATAGGTTCAGAATTCATACGCACTGAGAGAATACTTGTGAAAGTAAGTTTTCAAGCAGTGAAACGATTCATCGAGCAAATTCTTGGCTTTTTATTTATCATTTTTATTTTATTCTTTATAGCTTCCATGAGAGTAGGGAGTCAGAAAATATTCGACGATATAGTAATATACTATACAAAGTTACTACCTAGGGGCATTAAGCAGCAAGACAAATCCAATTTTCACGGAATATCCTTGGGGAGCGATCAATCTATTTTACTGGTTTTATTATGCGATTGCGTTTCTCATTTCTGTGTGGGCTAGAGAAAAAGTGACTGGAGAGATCAATACGAATTTCGATCGAGTTTCTAGTGCGAATTAAGTGACATCGGACGGTCGTAATATTGCGAAAACACATTGTTGCCTCATTATTTTCCAACCCTTGACAAAGCTACCTTTATGAGGATATATGTTGATCGGTTTCCACTTCCTCATGGAGAAAGCTTTATGAAAGGTGGAGTATTATACTAAAGAAGCATCGTGCAAGGTTCTACTTTGAAAACTTTGCTAAATACTGCATACACTAGCACTTATCTACTAAAAATTGGTAAATGTGAGGGAATGAAGAAATTCAAAAGAAAATTACAAATTTCATATCTTTTGATATTCATTGTGAATCTTAAGGAACACTCTATACTAAACAACATTGTCTGTAATTTCATTTGTGTAGAATGTGCCAGTTCAATATCATAACATTTAGACGATCAGGCATGTTTACGTCCTTCAACATTTAAGACAAATAATTTTACTGTGGTAACATTTTTAGCGCTTTCATCAAGTTTTATTTATTTCATCACGATTATCCGGTAATAATTGCTTCACTCGCGTACCAAATTTCAGCTCGATACTTTAAGTCATTCGCGGGTTATAACATTTAAATGGAATGTTGTTATTTTTGAAATAAATATCATAAGTTTCTATTCTTTTTGTGGATTTTTATGAAATGCAATACGAACCAACCTTGACTGTGTAGAATGTGTAGAATTTTTCAGTTCAATTAGCATAAAATTTGAACAAGTTAGTTGTCCCTCTGAATTTTTGAAAAAAACATGAATTCTCCTAAAGTTACAGTTATTTAATAATTTTTTATTAAATGGTCCACGATTTCTAGGTTATAACTGCTCCAATCGCTTACTAAATGTAATGAAATTTCACGGAGAGCTTAATAATTATGAGAATTAGTAATTTGCGATCTGTAGAAACGAGATCCTGTCCAAAATTTTAAAACGTTTCGATGAGCCGTTCTTGAATTATAAGAAATTTACTTTCAAAGCCCTTGGCACTAGCGCGCGCTCTCACACGCATACACGTAAACTTAGCGCATTTTTTCCAAACCTAACTCCTGGACGTTTCAGAAAGTTTTAAGTATCTTGTCATGAGAGCTTAACATTTCTTTTCTTTAAGTATCGGCGAATGGAATCGGTTTGTAAAAACTGGGGAGATAACTTGTGTTTGCATCTCGAATTAATTCCGCACGGAACAAACGACTTGATTAGGCCATCTAATTATTTAATAGTTGGGTATAAATTTGTTACCATAACTACCTGGCTTGTCAGTGTAACGATCAAGCATTAGTACAGTCTACCATTAATGATTAGTTGAGGTGAATGGTACCCTCAACAAACCTGATTAGTTGGTGGAGCTACTCGTATTAAAATAATATTCAGGATGGACAACACATTTTATTTATTTTTATTAAGTTTTTATTTTTATTTATTATTAATATACATGTTGCACAACTAAGTGAGATGGTTTGCCTTTATAAAGGGTGTCCCAACAGGAGCGCCGGATTTAATTTAAAAAAAAAAAACACATTTATTTTTGAATTAAGCAAACATTTTTATTGCAACATAAAGAAAAATAGTTCCGTTAACCGTGAAATACAACATCAGGCAAACGGCCACCACGAAACCTCTGGCACAGGGTTATTCTTTTGTTGAAATTTTGAATAACGTTTTCGCATAAATGTGGCTGTATTTCACCAATAACGCGCCGTATCTCCTCTTTAAGATGTTCAACTGTTTGAGGCTTATTCGCATACACCTTTTCCTTCACATAGCCCCAAAGAAAAAAGTCCATCGGTGTTAGATCGCACGATCTTGGTGGCCAATGTTGATCGCCAAATCGAGAAATGACACGGCCTGGAAACTTAGTCTGCAGTAACACCATTGTTTCACGTGCTGTGTGGCAGGTCGCACCGTCTTGTTGGAAAAACATGTCCTCCGGATCAATTACATCCAATTCGGGCCACAAAAACTCCGTTAACATTTCGAACCTTGTACGCGTGCAAATGCAAATCTTTAACCAAAATTCGTTGCATAGTGCTACTGGAAATGTTTAATTGTTGACCACAATACCGAATGGAAGTTCCTGGATTCTCGGCCACAGATTCCGTTACTGTGGCTATATTTTCGAGTAACCGACAAGGACGACGACGAACAATGATCTTCTGATCCATCAGCGTAAATTTGGTCTTAAATTTTGTAATTAAACGCCTCACTGTCGATTCATTTGGCGCATTATTGCGACTAAAAACTTGACGTAATTGGCGAACTGTTTTCGCAAAACTTTCACCATTTTTGTAATGTGTTTTTACAATAATTAAACGTTGTTGGTTTGAATACTTCTCCATATTCTTAAATCGCGTGGTCTGTACGTGACAAATGTAAAAAAAAAATCACCGTACAACTCGTATCAACAAAATGACGGCAAATTTAAATCCGGCGCCCCTGCCTGGAAACCCTTTACAATACTTGCGAGTCAGCCGCCATTTTAATAATTGCGGAAAAAAACTTGGAGGCGTGTGCTACTACATACTACGTGACTTTAAAAAAAAAATGTTTATACTATTACTTAAGGAGGTGCAATAAAGCGCAACAATGTGGAACAAGCGCAACGACACGCTAGAAAAGTTATCAGGAGTACAAATTGAAAATGCGGGATTTTTTTCTATTTTTGAACGTTTATTCTGAAAAAATGGTAACAAATGAATTATTCAAAGTATTGTCCATCGCTAGCCACAACTTTTTCCCATCTTTCTGGCAATTTACGGATACCGTCGCGAAAAAATTCGGCCGGCTTGGCTGCTATCCAGTCATCGACCCATTTTTGGGCTTCTTCGTAAGAATGGAAGCGCTGGTCAGCTAGGCCATGTGTCATCGATCGGAAAAGATGGTAATCGGAAGGAGCAATATCTGGGCTATACGGCGGGTGGGGTAAGACTTCCCATTTCAGCGTTTGTAGGTATGTTTTGACCGGCGCTGCAACATGTGGCCGAGCGTTGTCATGTTGCAAAATTACTTTGTCGTGTCTTTGCTCGTATTGTGGCCGTTTTTCTTTGAGTGCGCGGCTCAAACGCATCAATTGAGTTCGGTATAGTGCTCCTGTGATGGTTTCGTTCGATTTCAATAGCTCATAATACACCACACCCAGCTGGTCCCACCAAATACAGAGCATGAGCTTGGCGCCGTGAATATTTGGTTTGGCCGTCGATGATGATGCATGGCCGGGGTAACCATATGATTTTTTGCGCTTCGGGTTATCGTAATGGATCCACTTTTCATCACCAGTGACAATGCGATGCAAAAAACCCTTTCGTTTTTGCCGTTCGAGCAGCAGTTCGCATGCAAAAAAACGGCGCTCGACGTCTCTCGGCTTCAGCTCATACGGCACCCAATGTCCTTGCTTTTGGATCATTCCGAGGGCTTTTATACGATGGGAAATGGCTTGTTGTGTCACTCCCAATGAATCTGCGAGCTCTTGTTGAGTTTGACACGAGTCTTCATTGAGTATTGCCTCCAATTCAGCATTCTCAAACTTTTTCACTTGGCCCGGCCGCTCTTTGTCCTCAACGTCAAAATCACCACTTCTAAACCGCACAAACCATCTCTCGCACGTTGAAACCGATGGAACATGACTCGGATAAGCCTCGGAGACCAATCGATGTGCTTCAGCAGCACTTTTCTTCAAATTAAAGAAGTAAATTAAAACTTCCCGCAAATGCTGTTTTGTTGGCACGAAACTCGACATATTGAGAGCTCAAAAAAACTATGAATTTGACACTGCGACAAATTGACACATACTGAAAATTAAAGCTATAAGACGTAGCTTTGACATGAACATAGTCACAGTACTGCCTGATGCGTATAGCGTTAGTAACGCCATCTGTTATCAAACCCGCATTTTCAATTTGTACCCCTGATAATATATTTATACCATCAGTGGAAAATGAATCTGAAGTGGCAGAACCTGTAACAAGTTGGGGTTATTCGAGCTGAGTTCCACGGTTTGAAAATAAGTACTTTCATTTTCTATTATAACAGTATTTTATATCTGGAATGCCGCAAAATGCATGTGGAACCACTGTATTCTGGCGTTGGTAGGTGAAATTACTTTTAAAATCATTTATACGTTGCTCGATTACCTGTAGCTGGCCCGCGTTCAAACACGTGGCTGGTATACTAGGCTAAGGTCATGACATTGAACAACGTACAACAAAATTTGCTAATTAATGTATAGAACAACTGTAATGAACTCCATTTAGTTTTGTCGAAAGATGTTGCGTATTGAAACAGCATGTTTCACTACAAATAGTCTATCTTTCAAGGCTTTGTAACTTGTCACTCGTCGATGAGATGAGTTAAATGACAATTCTTGTTTCATAGCTTGGCAGAGACACTTGCCTATTGAAACCCTCAGTATTGTTTTATATTTTATTCTGCTTTGAAATCTTTGTAGGTTGTCACTTGTCGATAAAACTCCATTTATGATGTTGCTCTTCCACAGCTTGTCAAAAGTTCTTCTCCATTGTAACAATGAATGTTCGAATTAACTTAGTAGTTGCATCAACTGAATCAATTGGACGGATTAACCATTTCATTGGTTTCCATCAACCAAGTCAATAGAATGCATGAATCCCTCTATCTGGGTCGATAGGTTATTCGTTGGATCAACCAAGTCTATTGACTATATCAAACAGATAAATCGCTAAAGCTAATAAGAAAATATCAAGTTAACAGGTTAGTTGGCCTAACGATTACCAAGCTAACCAACTATTTTTTTTTGTTACTACAACTCAGTCGTTTTCTCCGTGCGGAGTGTTTATCACGATTTGCAATATTTATGAACGTTCATTTCAGCTTCCTTAAAGCTCTATGTGCTCTATGCACATTCCAAAGTTTCTACATTTTTTAGTTCGTCATATGCAACAGAAAACTAATATATTCCAAAATTATTTGTTATGTTGAGAAACTTACGAGGTGCCAACACGCGATCGGTACTTTATTTTTAATTCCAAAATTATTATTTTTCTTCATAGACAATAACATGAAAGGTTATTTTGTAACTAAATAGCATCAATACAATTTTTATTATAGCCGCTAAATATAAGATAAAACTAAAAACGTAATAAAAGTAAAGCGCATTGGTACAAAATAACCTTTTACTAAATAAATTACTGTTATTATATATAATATCGACTTCTTACACTGACGCAAATATAAGTAATATCATCTACCCAAATAAATATTTCATAAAACTCTTCAATAAATACTCAATTCAAAAAAAAAAGTTTGACATACGTTTTACAAATTTTATATACAGCTGCCAATAATATACAGGAAATGTTGTCTTTTTTCCAAAATTGTACGGAGCTCGTGTTATACGGCAGCTGCAATATTGTCGATGATAGGATGGAGCGAAACAGCGATAAAGAAAGGCTCATCATAGGAATATGTAGCCTCCGGCAATATCGTCTCATAATCCGCTTTCGATTAAATCACTATCCTCTCTCAAACGAGAGCATGGAAAGGAAATTATGAGAAAAGGAGAAAAAATCTTTTTACAGTGAGTCTGTCGAGGTCGATACCGATATTAACGTTCATTCGAGAGAAGCCAGAGTTCGACTATAATGTAGAGACCTTATGCAGCTTGATATTCACCAATATTCCTTTTGCCTTTATATTCGTATCGATAGAAATTTTATATTTAACTTTTTTTCACGATATGATCTACTTGCTTCGAATGTAAAAACTCGTTTTCTATCCCTGAATTAACCCCTCCCCCTATCTCTTGCAAGCGTGTTGAATGTGATGCTAGTTTATAGTTAAAAAAAAAAAGGTGAAGCGGATTGCATTATACGACGCGTAGTTTCTGTGAAGTCAAGAGTATTAAAAATTCCTTTTCCATTTCACTTTATTACTGAATTCTTAGTGCAGGACCTCGAATTCTTGATGAATACAATCGATTCTGTTTGAACCTTGGCATTTTTTCTCGAGCGATCTTCGTAATATCCTTGACCCCTTTTGTGGGTGAAATAAAAAAAAGTTTAAATGCAGCGAGTCGAGCTGGAAAAAAAAATGAAATGGTTTATATGATCAGATGTAAAAGTCTATGAACTATGGGATAGTAAATATTATAGAATAACGAAATTCTTCCGATGACTATTATTATTTTTAATTGTGAGTTATTCGACCAAATATCACGTTATCAACGTGCACGGTGCGTTCCAAGTTTTTTCTCTTCTCGCGTTCCAGAACTACTGATCGGGAAATTACCATTAATTTTTAATAACAGCGACATTTTTTATTTTACAAAATTCGAAAGAAAAACCAAGAATCGTCTTGTAAAACATTTTGTGGTATGTCCAATCGGAAATGCATTGATGATTAAGAATGATACCAAGTTTTCCTCGAAAACTTCAAAGTCCCACGTGAATACAACGTAAGAAAAAAAAATGGTGACGTTCTTTATTTCCACTAAATGTTGCTCAGCAAATGGGCTGTAGCTTCAGCCTGGCAAATGAGGAAACGATTCACACGGTTTCAAGTTTTTATTTTATTTATTTATTTATTCATTCTTGTGAAAAAATTTTTAATGCCTTCGGTCATTTAGCGACAAATTTACGACTAGCGTGACCAAATGAAAACCAGAGCGCAAGTGCAAGATCACTGACATGTGTAGACCGAAGTACGACGAGAGAGTAGAGGAGATAGGATCGGGCGAAAGCGATGGATAGACAAGAGTATTGCAGGGACCGCTAGATGAGGAAGATGGCAAGAAGATAGAGGGTCAAATGTCGATTAAACGAATCGAGCGTGACGACGGATTGGAAGATGATAAATCCATTGTGTAGGGACTATATCTTTAGTATGAACTGTAGTTTTGCTTATGCAAATACAGGTACATTTCTAGTTTCCCGCGAGAGCATTTTACGTTCAATGGCAGACAGTCTACAATTTGAAAGCGAGAACAGCTAATAATTGCGCGAATAATTTAGTGTCCCTGTGCGTACACCATTATGAGCGTGCGATACCGCTAGTAATTGTGAACAAGTATGGCTCTATCCGTAGTATTCCTATCTTTGTGTAGAGATTTAATATTAAATTCCTGACGCGTATGTAAAATTATGACGTCTTTAGTTTTTGTTATTTAATGAGCTACAAGTTATTTCAACTAACTTTTAACGAAGAAGGGTAGTTGATGGTGTGCGACGTTGAAAAAGCCTCAAGGGTTTCGATGCTCGAGGGCGAGCGAGCGCCTCGGCTGTAAAGTTTTTCAAACGTTGTTAGATGCGAAATAGTAAAGCGAGCTAAATACCCAAGTACCTTACAACGCGGAGCTTATAGAAGGCAGTAAGAAGACGTCGTAGTCTGATAGGGCTGCATGTACTAGTGCGAAAGAACTCTTTGATCAAGGCCATCGTAAAGTACATCTTTTGTCAGGGACAACCGATCGCTCTGAAGCGTATAACGCACCTTTTATAAAGGTGACACGTGCATGTACCCGCATGCATATTAATAAAGTCTCATAGGTTATTCGATAACATTACATCGTCTTCCGTGCTTTGGAACGTGACATCAATATTTCTGAATCATATAACAGATGGTTGCTTTTTATATTTATAAATACAAGCGAATTCAAATATTTAATGTGTGCAGGCGACAAAATTTAAGGTTCTAGGGTAGATGTATCGGTTGTAGTCACTCTTTAACTTTACACAACTTTAAAGGTTTGTGGTTACAGAAAAAATTAGTAATACAGCCTCGTTCTTATGGTGGTCTGACTCGTAATATAATTTTATTTCATGTTCTTATAATCGAAATGATAAAGTTACACGGAAAAATGACAAACTAAAGGGAATAGTTTCAAAGTTTACCGTTTGACCAGTTGTGGCCTCAGGTGCTTTTAATGAAGTTAAACATTTTGGATAGCGAAAGCTGCATGTTTATAAAAAGTAGTGACAAATTACGCTTATGAACTCATCGCTCAATAACTTTGGAAAAGTGATTTTTACTATAAAATGCTGTGGGTAGTCATAATTGGTACGGGAGACACAACCCATGCTGTACGTACTCCCTCAAATATAACTTTTTGCAGAGTTATACGAAAAAATCATAAATCTGTGGATAATTTCCATTTTATTCAATATTAATGACATAATATTCTTTTTTTTTCACTCGAATTACGACCAATATGAGTGCGGTATTTAATATCATGTTGGACCAGCCAGACGAAATTACATCGGTAATTTTTTGATAATTTCCCTGTTGTTGCTAGGTAATAAACAAAAAAAATGTCAATAGCTTGTAACTTGCGTGAATGTCAGAAACGTCAAATACCTTTATTCGTAATATTTTCAATAAAGCTAATTCTTCCACGACAATATTAAATACCAAACTCATATGTTTTGAAATGCGGATGGAAAAAATAATCCGCCGAATACCCCTCGATCTTAAAAATCAATCAGGTATTTCGAAGCTCTCGGGGTATTATAACTGTTAATATCATTGTGCAACGACCCCTTGAGATAAATACTTTTTAAAATCTATTTATTAATTTTCATATTGATTCTACTGAATATCACAACCATTCGGGAAGCGCGTTCATGATATAACGTGTAGAGGTTCTGTCGGAGGTTTTATGTAGGGTGAATCAGGATTATTTCGACACTGCGTGACCCTCCGTACATTCTAATTATAAATTGTGTAACTACAAACGAAAAAAGTTGTACGACAAACAATACAAATGATTCTGGAGCGACTAGGTCGATCGTAGTTAATATCCGAGGAACTACAAGTGAAAAAAATAGAACTACAAACAACGACAGATGATAGTCCCTTGGAAATGAACTACAATGAATCTACTCACTTCAGAATCGTTTGTTAGCTGTTTGTAGTTCAATTTATTTCGTTTGCAGTTCCTGGAAAATTAACTACAAATGGCCTACTTGCTTCAGAATTATTTTTAGTTGCTTGTAGGTATAATTTTCTTTGTTTGTAAATCTTTTGAAACTAACGACAAACGACCGACTCGCTACAGATCTTTTTAAATTCTTTGTTTCCTTTTTTTTCGTTCGTAGCTCTCTGAAAATTTACTGCAAACAATCTACTTCCTTTAAAACCATTCGTAGTTGTTTGTACTCCAAATTTTTTCGATTTTGGTTGTACGGAGGCTAAAAAAAAAGTTTTGTTTCAAATAAAAATCAGATATTTCATTTTTCATGCAACTACAAACGTACGTAAATGTATTATATTCGAATACAAGCGATTTTGTATGAGAAACAAGTGAATTTTACTTTTCTGACAATGGAGATATATTTTTTTACCTACCCTATTTTTATTTTTGGTATTACTATAAACGAAATCATCGTTACTACAATAAATTACGTATTGCAATCGTCCGAAATGAAAAAATAAATATTGAGATTTGTGCAAGTCGGGTGTCAAGTACAGAAAGGTTCAAAAGAGCTCACATTAGACACGAGCGATGCCGGCGGTGAACCCTAACTTTTTTAACCTTTCCATGAATACTCAAATTAAAGTAAAGTTGTATACGTTAGTTTCGTCCGGACTAATTATTACATTTTCATGCATTTAATAAGTTGTAAATTAATTGTAAAATTTTCGCTTCAACCGCGCATACGTCCATCCATTTTTGTGCGTCCCAGTAGTGTTCTTTACTGCTCGGCATGTACACTTTTGCTTAGGTTAGCAGTCCCACGCTAATCAGCGGAGCGCAGCACATCTTCGAGACGCGCTACGCCCCGCTAATCACTCGCTACCTTTTTTACATTATTGTTGCTCTGAGAATTCACTACTGCTTCTCTCATTGTTTTAGTTAGTTCATCTCCGGGGGTCGATCATGACGGTCGGATCAGACAGCCGGGCCTCGTAATTAATTATTTTATTTTTAGTGCTCATTTGTAGTTTCTTCGTGTTCGCGAGTGTGATCTTCGATTGATTCGAAAAATGGTGACGTGTCAACGGTGTGTAATTCAGTTGATCGCACGTTATTCGAATTGAAGATGTAATACACTGCGCTTCATTTTTCTTACGTGTTTTGATTCATTGATGTTCTCGAGTTATTACTGTTTCAATCATCAACTATTGTAATCTGACTGTATTAATATATATAGTGATGTTAATTATGTGTCAAAACTTCCTGTGCGAACAATTTATTTATTTAAATTCCCCAACACTAGACCGTGCTCCGATCCTTATCCAGCACATGCTGGCTCAAAACGGAGATTAATGTAAATTATCCTAAGTTGCGTCTTCTTTTTGTGAATTATAAAATCCAGGACATAAATGTTATAAAATTGAATAAAGAATTGTGATGATAATAAAAAGTAAAATTAAAAAATGTGTATTGGGGAAAAAAAATGAATAAACTTTTAAATTGCTTATGACAATACGAATTTGCAATTTAACAGCAACTTGAAATGTACCGTATCAAAGTTTGTTTCATTAGCGTTAAAACGTGCTTTGGTTTATTTATCTACGACAGAGAGGAATATGAGATATTAATTGTTTAAGTCTATTTTGACGACGCAAAAGAATACACGTATCTCCTCTTTGTTTATAATTATATACGTGTTACGTCCTGGATTCACAAAAGAAGACGCAACTAGGAATTATTTATAAATTTCTCCATTTTAAGCTAGTATGTGCTGGCTAGGGATTGGAGTTGGTCTCGTGAAGGGAAGGTTATATAAATAAATTGTTCGAACATATATATATACATATATATATATTAAAACAGTCTTTAGCACCACTATATATATTATGAAAGAAGTGGATGAAAATAGTTAAGTGCGGATCCGTGTTACGAGGGTCGACCGTCGTGGTCGGCCCCCGGAGATGAACTACTCGAATCAGTGAGGAAAGTAGTGCTGAAGGCACCGCACAAAAATAACGTCAAAAGTTACCGAGTGATTAGCGGGGCGGAGAACGTTTCGATGATGTTCTGCGTCTTGCTAATCAGCGTGAGACCGCTGACCTAAGCAAAATGTGTACACCCAGCAGTGATAAGCACTGCGCATTTGTTCTAGTGCTGGGTCGCACTGGGTGCCCAGGACTAGAACAAATGCGCGTATGAGCGGTTGAAACGTAAAATATTACAATTAATTAAAACAATTAAAATCACAACAATGTTATGTTTACTCCGGACGTAACATTCGTCAATTATATAAGTAAAAAAATATGTATAATTATGTATATATTTTGTACGTCAGTTGACGTACAAAAACCAATTGAATAAATTAAAAACGAGATTTAAAAAATGCTTTCTCATTCCACCTCGTCGTAAGCTCTGTACTCACCCTATAAGCGTGAGAGAATTTATTGAGTTAAGAAGGAAACGCTGAAATGCAGACGATTCCCCAGGAATATGGAAGGAGTATTACATGACCTTTCAATTTGTTCCTCGTGTATTAGCAAAAGTTTTGGGAAGTTGAGAATATACCGTGCGAAGAAATACTCCAGGGAATTATAATTGCTCACTTATTTCCTGAAACATGCTCCTAAGATTACGAAACTTTGAACTGGAGTATAAATTCAGTTTGGAAACGAATCTCATTGTATCATAAAAGACAACGACAAACACGTTAAAATAATTATCGAATAGTCCGGGATGCCGAATATATGAGAAACCTAAAGATAAGCGAACCACCTTGTATTAAGTTGAGGCCAAAACGTGCTGACAACATTTTTCATTTTTAAATCGCATACTTCAAGTTAAAATGAACATTAAAATTCCACATTTGCATTCTTCTGTAACTCTATTCGAATGTTAAAAAGATGACAAAACTCCGAGTCAAATGTTGACATTATATCTCAATGCAAAGCGGTGTTAGAAATGTATCTCCATCCTTACACTGCGTTCATTACTACGATCAAACACAAAGCTATTGTATGCCGTCTTTAGTCTGTTTAAATCAATTATACAAAGTGTAAATCAATTATGCAAAGGCTCTCCTTTCCTTATTTGTACGGACAAGTTTTTATTAGAATCTTTTCGGTACACAACCGTACTGTTTCACTTGGCTAATATATTGGATTCTTATTATTTTTTAAATGGCAATTACTTTTTTAACTTGGTGTACGTCCTTTGACTATTGAAAAAAGTTTTTTTGTGGGATTCGTGAAACTGACGTGGATGTAGACGTTTATTTAGAATATCAAATATAAGTTAGAAACTCGATCTATACGAACAATCTTAATCATTCTTTTGTTTAAACTATTTTATCGTTTAAAGAAGAAACTGATTCTTTCAATACTTTCTTCTATACATTTTGGTTCTTGGAACAAGAACCAGATTGCTTGTATTTTATATATTTTTTATTTCGTTTTATTTATCGTCGCATCAACATCGATGGTTATTAGCGACTTTACACTCCTTTTACAAGGGTTCATTCGGTTCACGTATAATTTTCTGTCCGAATTACAAGTTTTGGAACACGTTTGTTTTTTTGCAGAAGTTTAGCACTTTATCTACATTGTTATTGTTCTTTAGACACTCTTTTAACGTTGTTGGTAACTTTGTTGCAGTTTGTTCGGTTTTGTATTCCTGGCATTTCAGTATTAGATGTTCGACGGTGATGGGTTCCTTGCATTTGTCGCGCATTTTCCTCGGGGTTTGGTCGAAAAGGTGTACGTGGGTTAAGTTTGTGTGTCCGATCCTGAGGCGAGTTATTGCACTTTGTTCTTTGTTACGTCAAAATCGCGGCCTATCTTACGAACCCACGAATTTAACATAGATTTCACGTTTCGGTGTATCTTTTCCGTGCTCTGGTCAAGGAGAATAAATTCTCCCTTTACCACACCCGACGAGAAAATACCGAAGACGCAAGCCCGTTTTTGAGTTTAACCTCGCGAAAAATTACTCGGGATAGGGCTGGAGTGCGTTTTGTTCTTGGTTGGGGATAATCACTTCACGAATAATGGGGAGGGACTTGAATGACAATTTCACGCGGAGCAAGGTTTCACTTTAATTGGTAATTGAAAATTATACCTATGGTTGTTTGTTGCTGGGGTTCTTACTGTTGAACGTTGGTTGGGCGTAGATTAGTGTAGTCAGACAGACTAAAAATCGAACGTAGGCGTTGGTGCGTATTAATAATTATTTATTGAAATAAACTACATGAGTAGTTGAATGTTGCACGTTCAATATTCCCGATTTTACAAGCGTTAATAATTATAAGTACTGTACTCTTACTCTGTACTACTTGATACTATACTTTGTGAAAATTAAGCCGTGGTGAAAAATTATCGTTCTGTACTACTTTATTTCCCGGCAAACAGTACTACTTGTTGCCTTGGAAAAATTCCAATTCACTGCCGGCGACTTATTGACTGCCAGGCTAGTGATTAGTCCTCTAGTTGACCCCCCGTGAAACTGTGTCGACGGCCGATTTTCGCGGCCTTTTATAGGGCTCCTGAGCGTCGAAAATTCTTGTCGTCAAGCGCGTAAAAGAAGAGAAGGGATAAAGCCCTATCCTGATTATAAGAATTTCCCCGTGGTCTATCTCGACCATACACGTATTCATTCCCCTTACTCCGCAGAGTAGCTTCTCGACATGCAGAGCCATAGATCTATGCAAGTGCATCGGTATGGTGCGCTCTGATTTGTCAGCGCGATGTGCTACACAGAGGACCACGCGATTAGGTGAGGGAACGCGTTCGAAGCGTTTTTCCCCTGAAAATGAGGCGATTTTTACCACCCCGCTTCTTGGCCTACTTTCAATAGAATTTCCTAGTTTAGGTAATATCCTTATGCTCGCTTCTCTGTAGATGTGTCTATGGTAATGGCTTAGTTTTTCAGCGTTTTTACGAAACTTAAATAAATCCTTCACATGAAACCACTAATAATAATTTTGTTACAGCTTCTGTAGTTAACTTTGACGTATGCAACCTGATTTCTGCGTTAATCTCTTATTAGTATAAATGGTTTCGTTGAGTTATGGCTTATTCGAAACATCATTGGTTATTCGTTAAATTAGTGATTACTCTAGTTATAGCTAATGAGTTTTCTTAAATAATTTGTTAGTTAGACGTTAGATTTCTTATAGTTAATAAGTTTTCTTAAATGATTTGCTAGTTAGACGATTATTCTCGTACTATAGGAACGAGAGCGAGAGAGAGAGATAGAGATTTTACTTGAGAACGACTCGTCTAACTTGGTTACTCGTACATTTTGTTCGTACGCAAGCCGGCTAGATCGCCGTTCAGCCCTAGCGATAAGGCGTTCGTCGTGGCGCAGAGAGTCGCCCCAGCCTCGCTTTCCTGCAGAGGAAGCTCTATTGAAACGCGTTACCGTTTTCTCTCTTTCTCGATTCGTTTTACTTTTAGTATTTAGCTGTAAAACAATCTTAACATTTCATTTTATCCTGTCTATATATGTGTAATGTATTCCATATAAATAACTTGATGGTAAAACAAGTATGTCTATGCATGAAAACGAGAGAGAGAGAGAGAGAGAGTTCTTCTCTTGAGAACGACTCGCCTAACTTGGTTACTCGTACATTTCGTTCGTAGCCAAGTCAGCTAGATCGCCGTTCAGCCCTAGCGATAAGGCGTTCGTAGTGGCACAGAGAGTCGCCTAGCCTCGCTTTTCTGCAGAGGAAAATTTGTTGAAACATGTTATAGTTTTTCTCTCTTTCTCGTTTAGTCTTACTTATGGGTGTTCAGCTGTAAAATAATCTTAACATTTCATTTTATCCTATATATATATGTATAACATATTCCATATATATAATTTACTAGTAAAACAAGTAATTTTATACATGAAAACGAGAGAGAGCGAGAGAGTTCTTCTCTTGAGAATGACTCGCCTAGCTTGGTTACTCGTACATTTCGTTCGTACGCAAGTCAGCTAGATCGCTGTTCAGACCTCGCGCAAGGCGTTTTCGTTGCGCGGAGAGTCGGCCAGCCTCGCTTTCCTGCAGCAGAAGCTTCATTGCAACTCAATTTTGGTCTCATCTCTTTCTCGTTTTTCTGTCTATTTTTCGCTATTTTACCATAAATTAATCCTAATATTTCCTTTATCCTTTCTATATAGGCATAACATGTTCTATATATTTATGATGGTATTTTTACTATAAATTCCAATATTTTACGAGAGACATGTTAATATATAGGCATAACATGTTTTATAGGGGGGGGGGCTCAAAGTTCCGAACGCTGAAAGATACGACGGTCTAAAATTTCTAACTGTAATATCATACCCGAAAGATTTTACGATGAATATATTAATAAACGTTTATAGAAACGATGAAGACATACAGAGAGTGGTGTTAATTCCAAAAGGATTATGACACGAACGTTAATTCATATAGTGCACAGTTAGCGATTGTGCACGTAAACGACATGTTTATTACCTGAACAGCTAGGATTACTATATTCAAAGCTCAGAAAATTGAAAGTTCAGAAAGTTGTATGGATTAGAAATTTATTTAGAGAAAAACGAACATTTCGAAAGCCTCAATGTCTGAAGTTCTACTTAACAGCAATGTCATATTTGCGAAGATTGAGGATTCCGAAAATCACAGTTCGCAACGTTCACAGTTCCGAAAATAGATTCCACGACAGGAAAAATATCCGAATATCGCACTTTGGATGGCTTGAAGTCCCAAAGATTAATTCTCTTAAAGGGCAAAGCTCTGAACATCACAGTTTGGAAGATTCAAAGTTCCGAAAATATCTTTTCCGACGTGTCATAATTCCGAAAATGAAAGTGTACTCAGATCGCGTAGTTTGTTCTTCTGCGGTAAGATGGCACCATGAGATTTTGACCCTTCGAAATGTTTACCATTCGGAAAATTGGTCCTTCGAAATTTTGTCGTCTCGCTTTTTAAACTGTCGGGACTTGAAAATAGCGGTTATCGACCTGTTCATTTCTTAACCATCGGAACTTGGAACTATCGACTTTTGATTTGTTTGCATTTTGACTTGCCGATGTTTTGACCATTCGTACCATTAAATTTCGATATATTTAGCTCTCAATGTTTTTGTTTTCTAAGTTTTCTCTGTAGAAAGCGCAATCCTTAAAGAACTTGTTTTTCTGATACTAAAATTTTGAAGCTATAACCTTCATTAATAATGGCAATAGAATTCCTGTTATGTACATTAAATTCATTGTTGGTACATTTACCGGTCTGACTAGATTTTCTTGAGAATTGATCTCTTCTAAATTTTACGATTCTGGATCATGAATGATTACTTTTTTTTAATTTCGGGACTTACCATTCGTATCAACTTTAGTTAGACTAAAAAAAAAACGATATTTCAACCTGTCAAAGTTTTTATTATTCGGAACTTCAAGCCCCCCCCCCCCCCCCCCCCCCCGATATTTTATCTACAGTATTCGTGTGAACATTTTAATAGTCATAACTCTTTCGTTTAAATCAACAGTTCCTCTGCTTTTGTTAATTGTTCCGCTTAGTTAATAATTGTTCGTGATTTCATCATCTTTGTAAAGAGAGAGAGAGAGAGAAAAGATTTCAGGCAAGAGCGAGAAGAAAGGGTGCGGTCGCTTGGTCACGTGATAGCGTTCCCTCCAACCGCTCCCCTATGACCAACAACGCCCCGACGGTGACTAGCCGAACCCCTGGTCTAGGATTGAGGGTAAGGCCGCGCTGAATCATAGATCCATAAATGGCAGTCGATAATCGGGTCTACGCAGTAGATCCCATGGTTTGAAAGTTTGCCTTTTGACCGGGAGCGCCGAAAAATTCCATCTTTACAAGATTAATTCTTCCCGGGAGACGGTCGGTAGGGCCGCATCTTCACCCTGTTCCGATCTCCGTCGCTAAAATCGCTCTCCTCTCCTCTTAAGAAGTTCGAGAATAAAAGAAAAATGTGAGAGGTTACTTTTACTGTAGCGAAACTAAAACAGAAGAACTTTAACGTAATCGAAATAAAAAAAGATAAATGCGACGTTACGTCAGGACGTAACATCTTTTCGGTTCGCGAAGTATGGGGGTTTTTCCCATATGAATTCCCTGACCTCATGTAGTTTCGTGAGTCGACTTTTTCTCCAGAGGTCATTCCATTTAATAAAGGGTGATTTTTTAAGAGCTTGAGAACTTTTTTTTAAAAAAAAACGCATAAAATTTGCAAAATCTCATCGGTTCTTTATTTGAAACGTTAGATTGGTCCATGACATTTACTTTTTGAAGATAATTTCATTTAAATGTTGACCGCGGCTGCGTCTTAGGTGGTCCATTCGGAAAGTCCAATTTTGGGCAACTTTTTCGAGCATTTGGGCCGGAATAGCCCGAATTTCTTCGGAAATGTTGTCTTCCAAAACTGGAATAGTTGCTGGCTTATTTCTGTAGACTTTAGACTTGACGTAGCCCCACAAAAAATAGTCTAATGGCGTCAAATCGCATGATCTTGGTGGCCAACTTACCGGGCCATTTCTTGAGATGAATTGTTCTCCGAAGTTTTCGCTCAAAATGGCCATAGAATCGCGAGCTGTGTGGCATGTAGCGCCATCTTGTTGAAACCACATGTCAACTAAGTTCAGTTCTTCCATTTTTGGCAACAAAAAGTTTGTTAGCATCGAACGATAGCGATCGCCATTCACCGTAACGTTGCGTCCAACAGCATCTTTGAAAAAATACGGTCCAATGATTCCACCAGCGTACAAACCACACCAAACAGTGCATTTTTCGGGATGCATGGGCAGTTCTTGAACGGCTTCTGGTTGCTCTTCACTCCAAATGCGGCAATTTTGCTTATTTACGTAGCCATTCAACCAGAAATGAGCCTCATCGCTGAACAAAATTTGTCGATAAAAAAGCGGATTTTCTGCCAACTTTTCTAGGGCCCATTCACTGAAAATTCGACGTTGTGGCAGATCGTTCGGCTTCAGTTGTTGCAGGAGCTGTATTTTATACGGTTTTACACCAAGATCTTTGCGTAAAATCTTCCATGTCGTCGAATAACACAAACCCAATTGCTGCGAACGGCGACGAATCGACATTTCACGGTCTTCAGCAACACTCTCAGAAACAGACGCAATATTCTCTTCTGTACGCACTGTACGCATTCGTGTGGTTGGTTTAATGTCCAATAAAGTAAACTGAGTGCGAAACTTGGTCACAATCGCATTAATTGTTTGCTCACTTGGTCGATTATGTAGACCATAAATCGGACGTAAATCGCGAAACACTTTTCGAACCGAACACTGATTTTTGTAATAAAATTCAATTATTTGCAAGCGTTGCTCGTTAGTAAGTCTATTCATTATGAAATGTCAAAGCATACTGAGCATCTTTCTCTTTGACACCTTGTCTGAAATCCCGCGTGATCTGTCAAATACTAATGCATGAAAATCCTAACCTCAAAAAAATCACCCTTTATTTACGGCTGTTCGTATTTTGAATTTGAGTTCGTGAGGTGATATTGGGATCTCGTCGACACGGTTTGTGGCTTCTGATGTGGCTCGTTTAGCAGCGGCGTCTACTTTTTCGTTCCCCTCGATTCCTTTTTGAGATTGCTTGTATTGATTCAGCAACATCATAGGTTTCCTCCGAACTCCTTATCTATTTTGTTTATTGCTGGCCTCATATTTTTTTATATGCTTTGACTTAAAGCATCAACTGATGTGTCGCCCGATTTCGCGGTACACGTTAAATTTTTGTCATTCTTAATCCTTTTATCTATGGATATTTGTGAAACTTTGACGCAATATGCTTTTTACGGTATAGTCAAGCGTGTTCGGGACGTAAAGACTTATCAACACGACGGATTAGTGATCTCTTTTATCTTGATATTTATTTTTCTTTTCTGCGTTTTTAAGCGCAAAATGAATTAAGGAATTAACTAATAAATATTGAAGTATACATTTCTATTGTCATGTTAATTCGGAATATTCAATATAAATTGGTGGAATTTCCACACTCAACAAACGAATTGAATATCAATCGTCCTATATAAGGAAGTTGTTCGTGTGGATAATCTCAATGTTTAATGTATTTAATCAATAAATACTCATTGCATCCTCAAAAAAGTTAGTAATTGGGGACTGAAGTATTTCAGTTCAATTCTTGAATGAAAGAAATCTCTTGAATGACGAGCGATTGTTTCGAGTCTTGATAACGATGCTGTTGTCGCGTTATGTTCGACCACCTAGAAATCGGTAAAGCCAACCGTTTATGAGGAATTACGTAGATCGTGCTGTGTCCTTGTATCTCCCGAAATGCTCGCAGCAAAGTCGATCGAATTATCCGAATATTTAATGCATTGAACCGATAAGTACTTATAACATTTTTAGATAATGAGTCATTAAAAGCATGAAACACCTAAAATAAAGTTTTCAATAAAACAAATGTTATTTAACTCTCTATTATCATGTAAGAAGTATATTGAACAAATCTATGGGTAACAGCATGAAATTATGAATAAGACAATTAGGAGAAAAATAAATAAACGTGTCTAATTAAAATTATTTTCAACTGAAAAAGCTTGGAGAACAGTTTGATTTACGGTAATTTCGGATGTTGGAGGTGCTATCCAAAATGATCGGCGAATCGTGGTTTATTTTGGTTGTCGAGGAATTTCCTCTGATTGAATATCGTCATTCTATTCAAAGTGAAGTTTATTTCCGCCCCAACGATCTGCGGCGATCTTCGATATTTTTCATATGACTTTGCTCCAAGAAAAAATATTTCAAAACTACTGCAAGAAGAAAATAAGAAAATGTGAATATATGAACATAAACAATTGTTTTAAGTGGTGTACTGTTCAATGAAATCTAATTAGTAGAGGTATGTAATATTTTCTTAGTTCGATGAACTCCATTTAGCTTTGTCGAAAGATGTTGCATATTGAAACAGCATGTTTCACTACAAATAGTCTATCTTTCAAGGCTTTGTAACTTGTCACTCGTCAATGAGATGAGTTAAATGAAAAATCTTGTTTCATAGCTTGGCAGAGACATTTGCATATTGAAACCCTCAGTATTGTTTTATATTTTATTCAGCTTTGAAATCTTTGTAGGTTGTCACTTGTCGATCAAACCCCATTTATGATGTTGCTCTTCCATAGCTTGTCAAAAGTTCTTCTCCGTTGAAGAAGTGAATGTTTGAATAAGCTTAGTAGCTGCATCAACTGAGTCAATTGGACGGATTAACCATTTCATTGGCTTCATCAACCAAGTCAATAGAATGCATGAATCTGGCTATCTGGGTCGATAGGTTATTGGTTGGATCAATCAAGTCCATTGACTATATCATAAATCGCTGAAGCTAATACGAAAATATCAAACTAACAGATTAGTTGGCCCAACGATAACCAAGCTAACCAACTAAAAGTAGTTGATCCAACTAATTTACGCTCTATCACTCAGAGCTCTGAAACAATTGGTTGATCAACAATTTTTTTTTGTTACTACAACTCCATTTTTCTCCATAGATAACAACATGAAACGTCATTTTGTGACTAAATAGCATCGAAAGGCTCATCATAGGGATATTTAGCCTGCGGCAATATTGTCTCCTAATCCGCTTTCGATTAAATCACGATCCTCTCTCAAACGAAAGCATGGAAAGGAAAGTATGAGAGAAGGAGAAATTTTTTTTTTACAGCGAGTCTGTCGAAGTCGATACCGATATTAATGTTCATTCGAGAGAAGCAAGAGTTCGAGTATAATGTAGAGACCTTATGCAGCTTCTTATTCACCAATATTCCTTTTGCCCTGTATTCGTATCAATAGAAATGTTATATTTAACTTTTTTTCACGATATGATATACTTGCTTTGAATGTAAAAAATCGTTTTCTATCCCTGAATGAACTCCTCCCCCTATCTCTTGCAAGCGTGTTGAGTATTATGCTTGTTTATAGTTAAAAAAAAAGTGAAGCGGATTGCATTATACGACGCGAAGCTTCTGTCAGGTCGAGAATATAAAAAATTCCTTTTGCATTTTTTTTTTATCATGAACGATTTTATTTTATCACTGAATTCTTAGTGCAGGGCCTCGAATTCTTCATGAATATGATCGATTCTGTTTGAACCTTGGCATTTTTTCTCGAGCGATCTTCGTAATATCCTTGACCCGTTCGTAGGTGAAATAAAAAAAAGTTTAAATGCAGCGAATCGAGTTGGTTTATATGACCAGATGTAAAAGTCTATGAACTATGGGATAGTAAATAGAAAAACGAAATTCTTCTGGTGACTATTATCATTTTTAGTTGTCAGTTATTCGATCAAATATCACATTATCAACGTGCACGGCGCGTTCCATGTTTTTTCTCTTCTCGAGTTCCAGGACTATTGATCGAGAAATTACCATTAATTTTTAATAAAAGCGACATTTTTTATTTTACAAAGTTCGAAAGAAAAACCAAGAATCGTCTTCTAAAATATTTGGCACTGGTACATGCAGCCCTATCAGACTACGACGTCTTCTTACTGTCTTCTATAAGCTCCGCGTTTTAAGGTACTTGGGTATTATAACAACGTTTGAAAAACTTTACAGCCGAGGCGCTCGCTCGCTCTCGAGCAACGAAACCCTTGAGGCTTTTTCAACGTCGCACACCATCAACTACCATTCTTCGTTAAAAGTTAGTTGAAATAACTTGTAGCTCATTAAATAACAAAAACTAAAGACGTCATAATTTTACATACGCGTCAGGAATTTAATATTAAATCTCTACACAAAGATAGGAATACTACGGATAGAGCCATGCTCGTTCACAATTACTAGCGGTATCGCACGCTCATAATGGTGTACGCACAGGGACACTAAATTATTCGCGCAATTATTAGCTGTTCTCGCTTTCAAATTGTAGACTGTCTGCCATTGAACGTAAAATGCTCTCGCGGGAGCCTAGAAATTTACCTGTATTTGCGTAAGTTACACAGTTCGTACTAGACATATCGTCCCTGTACAATAAATTTATCACCTTCTAAATCACAGTCGTCATGTCGTCATTCTATTCACAGTGAAGTTTATTTCCGCTCCAACGATCCGCGGCGATCTTCGATGTCGTTCATATGACTTTGCTCTAAGAAAAAATATTTCTAAACTACTGCAAGATTCAAGTAAGAAAATGTGAATATATGTACATAAGCAATTGTTCTAAGTGGTGTACTATTTAATGAAATCTAATGAGTAGAGGTATATAACATTTTCTTAGTTCTTTAACAATATTTTAAGTCATATTTATTATTAACAAGTGGCACAAACTTGTATAATGTACACAACTTGTAAAACTTGTAACTTGTACACAAATTGTACACCAGAAATAATCAAAAAAGTATATATCATTATAATAAAAATTGATATAAAAATATTTTTATTGGAAAAAATCAATTTGAACATTAGTAAATTAAAAAATATATATAATGATGAGTTATTTTCTGACAAAAATATTAATTCCTTTACTTCTGGTAGCTGCGATGTTCTTTGGTAGAAAATTAAATGGAAAATGAATGAGAAATTAATGTTTCTAAGTGTGCCAGTAATGAGAACATTGATATTTAATATGGCCAAAATCAACAAAGTAGTTCAGATTCGAGAGACTTTTGCGTTTTCAGAATTATTTTAAAAATGTTATAACTCCAGAACGGTTAAAACAAACTACCTGAAATTCGGCCTAAAACATAAACAAATAGTTCCAATGTGTGTTAATAAGTTTAGTAAGAATCTGTACAAAAGAGTTCATTATTTATTAAATTTTGCATTTCGGGGATTTCTTAATAAATTTGTTCTTTTTTGCTCACTTCATTTTCGTTAAATTTTAGTTTTCATAATTTAAAAAATAAGCAAGCATAAAAGAATAAAAAATAATAAGGAAGCATTTCGCATGGATCTACTTTGTACTCTTGTTACTTTGATTTTTCGTTTCTTTTATTGTGCGTATGCGGAGGAGTATGTTAGTGAATGTTTGCGCATACCACACCCCTCTCCCGAATTTAAAGTGAGTCATATCCAGTTACATAAAATATAATATAAATTAGCTAAAAAAGGCACATAAAACTGTCTTCAGGTCACGAATACCACACGTGCCGAGTGATATCACGAACTCCCACCGTTTAGCATATATAGCGACCGTTCGTTCCTCTAACAAAGAGTGACTCTACGAGAATTCTTCACGATAGTATCATACATACATCTTTCACTCCAGCCGACCATCCGGTAAATATATCTGATTATACCTGGCCATTTTTTCAAGAATTGAAGCTTCAATTGTGATACAAAAATTGCCCACATGATTTTTGTGATATGCGTATCGTAAGTTGAGTCATTTAGTATAGGGTTACGCAGTGACAAGTAATAAACTGTTAAAATTTGTGTCAGGATTCTGAAAAAGGACGTAAAATAGAACCTTGTACGCTAGTTTCTCATTGTTGTCCACCTTTGGCAAAATTACCTCTACGATGATCAACTTTGACTTCCTCACCGGAAACTTTGTCAAAACTTGTGGTGGAAAATAATTAATTAATAAAGTAAAATAATAGCTCAGTTCGTCAGATGTTTCGTAAATATGTGAAATATTTCATTTTAATATAATCATTTTTTATCTTCTCATTCTATTGGTAATTTTGAAAAAAAAACATATTATTCAATAGAAGAAACTCTGTTGATAATATTTTGATAGACTTCTTATACTACATATAATATATTCCAAAGATATTTTAATGGGTAACATTGGATTTATTGTCATTCTTTAATGATATGTAACTTTTTAATTTACAGTAACACCTCAATCATTGGGAAAACCATACGAAAAATGTTACTGTTGGATCGTCTTCTACTTCTCATAGCTCTAACTGTGAGAATTCATGCGGAACAGGGTGAAAATATTATCGGACTTGGCAACTTCTTTATAACTACAAGCGGTCCGCCGCAATGTCTAAAAAGCGTTAAAGTAACCAGTAAAGAATTGCCGTATGAACTGAATCTCTCGAATTTCGGTTTTGAAGATATTGACGAAGGAGTATTCGTCAATCTCAACTATGTGAATTCTCTGAATCTCGCTAACAATGCACTCACGCAGCTTTCTAAATCGGTGCTAGGACATTTTAAAAATCTGAAATACCTTAACCTAGCCAACAATAATTTAAAGACGGGAAACTTTTACACCAATCTTAGCAGTCTCGTAATGTTAAATATCTCGAATAATCCGATTATTCACTTCGACAAAGGACATTTCTTCGGGTTGACCAAGTTCACTGATATCATAACGATAGGTATTCCATTTGAGAGTATTACCTCGGTAATGTTTGAAAATCCTTCGAACAATATAGTTTATGAAGGTTCCACTGAAACGTCTCGTAACGTCTTCATTCGGTACCCAACCAATATCTTTAACGAGGGCGACAACTTTGGAGTTAAAGTTTGCATCCAGTATGGTTCTTTAATGTCATTGGAAGACTTAAATTTGAACGAATCAGTGGGAGGTTGCCGACACGTTCGCACCTTCTCTAGAATACTACGCCTGGACGAGATGGATATCAATAGATTCAATGCTGGATGGTATCGTCTTAAAACCCGTTACAAATTCTCTCTAAATCTTGAGAATAATAAAATCGGCACACTCACGAGGGAGTTGCTGAACGACCTTCCGCCCGAAATCACCATCGTGAGCCTGCGAGGGAACCATATCCGGCGGTTGGACCGTGGAGTAATTGAGAACAATAATCCAATTAAAATCCTGAACCTACGCAATAATAATATCAGCGAAATCGCATACGGAGCATTCGAGAAAATAAATCTTACCGGATCGTTATATCTAGATGGTAATCAACTAACAAACACTGAATTCTTGAGTTCTTTACCATTGGGCATCGCAGAAGTGTCACTATCTAATAACAGTATCAGTGAAATATCACAGGGTAACTTCGAAAATTTCACAAGCCTTTACGACCTTAATCTTGATTGGAACAAAATACGGAGAGTTGAGGGTAGGACGCTATATGGTCTGTCGTCGTTAAGGAATCTTTATTTATCGTACAACCAATTGAAAACAATCGCAGCGGAGTTCTTTCAAGATCTGCAAAACCTCGTATACGTTTGTCTCCATCATAACAGCATAGAAAGACTTGAGACAAATATCTTCTCCGGTCTCAACAAACTCTCTTTGATCAACTTGAATTCGAACCAATTGATGACAGTAGAGCCCGGCAAGTTCCCCAAACTGCCGGATAAACTGCAGATTCTTCTTCTGATGAATAACCAAATAAATCGTCTGAGAACTGGATCTTTTGTAAACGTACCAAGGATTGTCTTGGATTTAAGGGGTAATTTTATATCGGAAATCGAAAAAGGAAGCATCCATCTCCCAAGCCTGCAGAATCTTGATCTGAATGATAATAAATTAGAGGTGATCGACCGTTACATGTTCGACGGATTGATAGAACTTAATAAACTTAAATTGGACAATAACAAAATAGAGACGATCGAGAAAGGGGCATTTAGAGGACTGAATCACCTTTCCTACCTTAGCCTCGGTGGAAACCCAATAAAGAAATTACAGAACGGTGCTCTGTATGGCCTCATGATGACACATAAAACTCGTATTTTCCTGAAGAAGGTACCTGTTGAAATTATACAAGGCGGATTGTTCGACGATGTGTGACAAGTATTTGACTGTATGGCGATTTCCGTTGTAAATGTATTAAATTGTATAAGTAGGGCGCCGGCTATTATCGCTCTGTAGCTCTTACAATTATATATTTTGCATTTAAGAGACCCCGAGTATTTACTGTATAAATTATATAAATTTTTATAAACTCAAATAAATAATGAAATCTTGGGATCGCTTGAAGGTTGAGGTATTTTTCTTTTTCCGTATGACCTTAATTTTTTTTTCGACTACACTGTATGTACCTTTCTAGATTTTTCTGTGTCGTGTATTATACAATACAAGTAAGTTATACGATACTTTGCTTACCTTGTTTTAAGTTTGAATAATCAGAGATTAATCTCCAATCAACATCGATGGAATCGGACATCAGTCGGTATACATTGAATATCTGTCGCGGCGCGTAATACCTTGGTAGAAAAAGACAGGGCGACATAAGGAGAGCTGCTATCCCTCTCTCTCTCTCTGCTTAACTCGTAGAGAGACAGCAGCTCGTTTGGGTTAGGCCTGAGTCAGGTTAAAAGCATCGGCTGTACGTAACAAGTCTAATTGAACTGACTTGGATGTATAGGTAGTGCCAGGTGTCATCATGCGTCGCCACTTTGATGTTCGAGCCCGTATCGAGACTAATCCTGGATTTTTATTGTGGCGCACAGCGCTGCAACAGAGAAACACGGGAGAGGGCGGATCTTTCCCTCTCGCCCCAACTCATCGAAAACTTGTTGCAAAAGCGTTGTGCGCCGCAGTGAAAATCCAGCCTACTTGATCTCGAATGTCTTACTTTACTACAAGTGCAATCGATTACGGACACTAATATGATATGATTATAATATTGTACAAAAAACAACAAATAACATATTCCGTACATAATTCGTAAACAATTGCACGAGTTTGTTTGACGTGTGCAATTATTATTTGTTTAATAGTTCGCGATCAAACACGAACAGAACGGCTGCGCACATTCAAGTATTTGTGGACTTAAAGAATGGCTTTGGAAACTTGATCCGATTATTTCCGATTGATATATTTTTTCCCGCTAATTGAAACTACTACCTATATTCTCGAGAGTTCAAATATTCCTATCCTTGTACTTGGTACTATTCCCTTCGTTAACATCTTAATTTAGTTTTAATGATATGTAACTATACCTTACGAGCACAAGTCCCTTTTAATATTTCGGCTCAAGAGAAGGAATTACGAACACATGAAATATATAATATTGAATTAAAGTTACGTTTTTAAATAACGAATCAACTTTTTACATTGTTGCAAAAGCAGATTACGCTTTAATAAGAATTCCAATTTTAGTAGTGAATATGACAATAGATATTTGCTCATAGTACGATGTGACCGGTAATATAGAAGACAAATCTGAATCTGTCGAGTGTCCGAGAGAGAGAAACTAATATAACGTGATGGTGTCAATCGTAAATCGAATTGAATGGTCCTTATACATGTATTCAACTTCAGGACGTGCGAGTGCCCTTCGGTACTGACCCGGTTTCAATTATATCTCCTTCGCAGCCAGGGAACTCGAAAAACTTTAATCAATCGTATGAGATAGTCCGACCAGGATTGCTTTGAATCGAGTATATAACAATGAAATCTCTGTTCACTGAACCGAATGGTTTCCATTAACGGAAACGAATGAAAATGTCCAGTGAGCTGCGATGAGGGCAGTTCCCTGACACTCCAGCATTTCCTTTCTCCCTTTCGATTCGTCGGCGGATAATTCTCTTGAATCGGAATTTTTCATGAACGAGAACAATCCAAGGTTGAAATAGTTTAGTAAGAACTTCATCAAGGACTCGGGGGTGTTTGGAAACATCTGAGTTCCGTGAAAATCGCATATAAAACGAAATAGTCACGCCGATAGATAAATAAGAGAAGATAAGATATAAATTAGACATGTTGATCCCTCAGTCCTTTAAGCTGTTGCTTATTCGCGTTAAACAATTTGGGCAAAAGACTATACAATAAAATAGAAATTTGCTTCTTTCTCCCGCGGTATATTACCTCGAACGTGTTATATATACACGTACTGGTCATACACGTCCCGCTGGATTTTTTCTGTCTCGGTTCTAAGATTTATCTTGCAACACTAATTGCATTCATATATTTATTGTATCGGAAGGCTGGGTTCACCGTAACCCTCGGTATTAGAAATTCGAGGATGGAAAGAACGTAGAGAAGCGTCAAGGGTGTTAATCATTTTGACCAAAAGCCTGTACAATAAAGTACGAGGGCCATTTGAAAAGTTTCTGGTTTCATCGACATAACGTAACTGTAGACAAAAATTTCTTTCGTCGTTCGATAGATGGCCTTGACATATGTGAACCGTAAAAATTTTAAGTCATTCTGATCATTACTTTTTCTATGGCACTCTTCCAAAGTTTTTAGCTCACATTGTCTGTCAGCAATGGAGGAAATCGAGTATCGCGCACTGATAAAATTCCTTCATTAGAACTGGAAAAAAGACTCAGGAAATAAAAGATGAGTTGACTCTGTATACGGTGAAGCCTCCCCTTCTTTTACAACGGTCAAACATTGGGTGGGCGAGTACAAACGTGGTCTGCACGAGCATTTTAGACGAGGAACGTTCCGAGCGCCCGAAAACCGCTACAACTGATGAAATGGTCGATTTAATGCATCAAACTGTAATGGAAGATCGTGGATTGACTGTTAAGGATATTGCTGAGGCTTGTGGGATATCATCCGAACGGGTGCACAAGATTTTACCTCAACATTTGGATATGAGAAAATTATTCGCGCGCTGGGTGCCGCGCTTGTCGGCGATCGACCAAAAACGCATACGGACGGACATGTCGTGCGAGTGTCTTAGCCTGTATCAAAAAAATCCGCCGCAAAAATTCTTTGCTACTAGACTTTTTCTGTCTCGGCTCTAAGATTTATCTTGCAACACTAATGCATTCATATATTTACTGTATTGGAAGCTGGGTTCATCGTAACCCTTGTTATCAGAAATTCGAGGCTGGAAAGAACGTCGAAAAGCTTCAATACTTGTCTGACAAGGAGAAATCCGATAACATAGCGCGAGGAACTTTGATGTTACACGAAAGACCAGGGAGCAAAAGTAACAGCAGCTCCTAAACCTCTCGGCTATTTTCGAATCTATTAATAGTTCACCGATACTGCAATGTAGTGTCTATTTACTTAATGTATATATTAATACATCCAGTACATTTTTTTCCTGATAGCTTTAGTGTATACATAAAGTTGGATATCTATGTTAGTTGCTTATAATGGAAAGTAGTATTATTTTAATACTGGAAATTAAAGTTAAATCTTTATACATCAGTTCGTTTATATATAATATTGTAGAATATATTATAAATAATGTCGTTTATCTATTTCATACAAAAGTCGAACCTTATTTCGAATCACTATTAATATATAATGTAACTAATTATTCAGATGAACTTACGGTACTCCCTTCAAATTTATTACAGGATTTACATAGACACAGTGCCTTGATACCTAACCATTTTCGTCGGTATATTATCAAGCGTCTAATTAGATTACATGAGACGCCGAATACTATCGGTAGATACAGGACTACACGCACAGAAAAAAGTGCAGACAGATACGGCAAGAAAGACCGAGTGATTCGTATTTCCACGTGAATCGTTTAAAGTCTCTTCAAATCTGTTGCCCCGTGGTTGTAGGCTGACGTAATATACTAATCAGACTTCTTGGGTAAAGGGCATTGTGGATTGAAAAGCGTCGGGGGTGCGATGTGTCGAGAAATACACGAATAAAGTAATTTAGAGTGTTCGTTGGTATATAATAAACAAATAAAACTGAATCAGAATGATGAACACCGAAGGGGCTGCTCTTCGCGTATACTCGCGTTTTCTCAGTTTCTCTCCACAACGTAATATGCGTGATAAACGTCTTACTCAACGAGGTGTTATTAATGATAACGCGCTCACAGTGGCGCGAAGGGCTTGGTGAACCAAGGATATAAGCGAAAGCACACACATAGTATGTGTGCACTACATCAATATGTATAGCGGAAGCTCGATGTAGGACGTGGTACTTATACATCGCCGAAGAGGGTACCAGTTCATAACGCCTTATCACCCTTCTCTGCTTCCCGAATTCCTTATGAGCTTGAGATTAAGCTTAGGAAAATTATCTTAGCGCTTATACACCTTAATGCCATACGACATTTCAGCAATAACTGGTACAATTGATGACGATACAAACAAAAGAGAGTCGACTATACGTGCTGCGTTTATCTCTTCATGTGCCACATTAATTATTTTGCACTTATCTGCTCCGTTTTCTTTCATACTTAAAAAATTAGCTATCTAACTTTTGGATATTAATATAATATCCAAAACAAGCTTTGCATATACTGATTTTTTAATTAATTAATGAATGATAAATATATCTCTCTATTGAGACGACGAGTACGTCTCATCTATACAATACAAGGACACGACACACACACACAGCGAAGCATCAGTACCACACACAATAAAAAAAATAAACGTAGAGTAGCAAACCGAAGTACGCTCAATACATACAGCCAGAGGAACCTGTAATACATACAACCAACACAACGAAGAACAGAATACCAGGAAAACCAACGACAATCACTCGACCTACTATAGTATCAAAATATGTATGAAAATAAATTAAGAAGGGATACATTAAATACAATAATTGGAAATATGGAATTAATGAGAAATGGGCTACAGGACGACTATCAAATATAGTTATACCCAGAACGTGGAAGAAAAGCGGGGGAAACCAGTACAAAAGAACACGAAATACGATGATCGAGAAGCATTTTGCTTACAGATTCCAACCAAACATCAAGGACCAGCCAGCGAATCGAAGAAAGACCTGCTAACCAGCCAAAGAAGGACCACGTAGCCAAACAAAAGAGGAGCATACAAACAGCACTACTCCAAGGCCCCGATACTTCTGAAGCTTACGAAAACGAACATTTTCGGAGTCCAACCACTGAGCCCTCCAAGAAACACATCATCAAGCCATCCAGCATTCGAGTCACCAAGTTCTAACAAATAGAAGAAAACAAAATGGTATCATAAAAATATATCAAATCATTAGGGCCCCCCTTTAAAATTTAGATAAAGACGCTCCTGTCGTCGTTTCAATGCACCGATGCACCAAAGATGCATCTCGCTGAAGCCTCGACCGTAGCAGCGACGGGGCCAGCGAGTAGGTAGTGTAGCCAGGAGAGCTAAAGGGCTAAAGGTGCTCCGTCCCCACCACGATCCACTAGATATAGTCATAGGAAAGGCGTGCTCCAAAGGAAAGGAGTAATAACAGAGCCATCATAGATGGCAATCCCAGTTGACAACACTCTCTCATGCCTTGCGTAGAAAATATAGAAACTGCCATACCATTAGGGAAAATATTTCAATAAATTCATATAAAAACTCCTATTTTTGCGGACACGATTATATAGGCGTGCGTGAGCCCGGGTCAAGTTTTTATACAGTGCATAATCCTCAGGATAAGCGAAGAAAAGGAGTGAAATTAAGTAATATTAATAATAATCAATATTTTTATCCGTATAAATGATAATAATTGTCAAATAAACCCTACTTTTACCCGATACTGAAGTCTGAATTAATTTCCTCCCTGCTCGGGTCCGAACTAAAACCCTTCAAGGGGAACGATAACGTGAAATACCGTTACACTATATTATGAAAATAAATCGCTGTCAACGTGTGCATGAATTCAAGAGAATCCAAAGATCCTAAATAACCTAAGAAACTTAAAGAACTTAAAGAAATTAAAGAGTCTAAATTGGTTAGTCGATTAATTAATTATTCACATCTATCTATCTTTATATAGAGAAATAGGGCACGCTCCCCTCTTCCCTCACCCAAGTAGGCACAGAGTTCAAAAGGGGTAAACACTAAATGTAACACCTTAGTGTTACACTCTGGTGTCACATTTTCCTGCTCTTCGAAGAACTAAAGAAAGATCTGATCAGGATCTCTGCGTTGTACAAAAGAGCGACCTCAAGCGAGATATTTCAATTACATATATTAGTGTAGTCTAGAGGGTTGATAAGCGAACAGCGACAACGGGGCATTTAAAGGGGTAGGAAAGGCAGCACCCGTTACTATAGTATTATTTATATGGAAATAGGACAATGTTATCGGATGCGGTTCTACTTCGATAATGTGGACTAAGAATTTTTCTTGTACAAAAATTCCAATTTAGCGTATGGTTACTTACACATAGGTACGATAGTACATGCAGACTAATGACATCGCTTGATACTATTCGTGAGCATTGTCCTATTGCATTATTACTGATTTTGCTGTAATCGTGCTCGCAGTAAAATCTGTAATTCAATAGTGCTTCATCAAAGACTTAATCTCTCACTCTGATAAACTAGCTGCACAAATAGCTGCAGCTATTTCAATTGAGTTTCTTTAGACATGTCGAAAGAGTAAAATCTTCGTTGATCCTTAAAGAGTGCCGAATATTGAAAGAATTCTATGTCTATGAGGAAAGATGAACAAGAGATAATTACAAACTCTGTATTATTATTTTCCACAAGTACTTCGTGGTTACTTGATCGATAATTGGTGGAGAATCAAATGTAAGGAGCAATTATTGTTTTCAAACGCTCTTGGGTGATATGCGTAGGATGCGTGCATCGTTAGTGCAGGAAAATGAGTGTGTGTTGTAAAATGAGTAACAAACTAATGGTGCTATAGAAAATTGTTTTTTGTTCGATAATTGTCATTCGTTGTTATCCATTAATTTTATTTTTGATTATTACTTACTGTGCCTCTGAGAAATAGAATATTTCTCTTACTATTTTATATCCGATCGTTGCATGGTACATTAATTTTAAACTCATTTAGCATTGCTCTGCTGAAATGAACACGGAAAACCACGAGATTTGAAATAAATCGCAAACGAAATGATGAAAAAGCATCGGGTAGACCGCATAGGAAGAATAATTTTTATACTTAAGTTTGAATCTCAACTCCGGTAAACCAAGTGAATCGCGAGCTTTTCAACTAGCTCGATATAACCAAACGAAGATATTTTCAATGACTGGATAGAGAGACGTCATACTCGTACGAAGCTATAGAGCTCTGTCTTTTCTGAAATTTGCAACGGATATGTTGAGTTAACCTAGATTCACCGTATCAGAGCCAGGAAGAGGTTGGGTTCTCCTTTACACGTCGGGGCTTAAGAGTGAATACACTCGTGGCTTTTAACTTTCCGTCGGAGAGTGCTGAGCAGAAATGGTACACGAGACCAGTCGCCTTGAGGCAAAATAACTGCAGGAACAGAATATTTTTCTCCCTCAGTACGATCATCCCACGTTTTCCGGGTTTTACTTCCACCCTCTTCGCCTTTCCTCACTCTCTTTCTTCTTCTTTTTCGAATTGCTTTCCAGAGATCCATCATTCGTCTCCAATTCTTTTCCTCTCTTCTTCAATTCCTTCAATTCCATAGATTCCTTTATCCTACAACTCACGGAGTCGATGTTTGTTTCATTCGAAACGTTACGCATGTACTTACTTCTTCGGAGTATTTTTTTTTGTCAATACCGCGACAGAACACTCAAACAGGATTCCCAATGCAGGGGTTCAACTCTAGAGGTCTCGGGATAGATTTATGTACTACGAGGCATCCCACGCATCTCAACGATCGGTTTGCGTACAATAATGCTCTCTTCCCTTGAGCTGCATTCCTGTACGCTCATCGGCTTTGAATTTTTCTCTTTTTGTCATGCAAACCTTCGTCTCACTCTCGCAATCACTCTCGGAGCATGTCCTCAGTGGAATTCCATTTCACTCGACAATCGATTCTAATTCCAAGCCAATCATGAAACTGTGGGGCTTTCACCCTGTCTCTGGTATATCTTCAGTTTGCGTACGTATATCGTACGACGCGTATAGTACTAACATAATACAGGCGTACAAGAGGTTGCGAGGTCATCGTTAATTGGATCATACGATTGAACCATTCCAAATCAATCAACCAAACGGGGACCAATCCAATCACTGAACAAGGCCTTGAATTATTTGCAGGTCTTGAAACAATGATAACGCACTTATGTCTAATAAAAATATTAGAGTTTGGGCAGAAGAATATATTTTTAATTGGTTATGTAACGATAACTGCCTTGCATATAAGTAGATGATTCGAATAAGAGGAATATATAGGTGATATCAGAGTAGTTGTTAACGTTCTTACTCAGTACCTGAAGAATCTGGGTTCGATTCTCGGTGATCACGATATATTTTCTCTCTTCGATACTGTGGCAGGCTATCGTTGATACCATTCTACATACTTTCCCAAATTCTCCGTTCGGTTGTCACACTTAACGATTATATATTAGCATATTTTTCTATCAAAAATCTGAGTAATTAAAATGTTAATATTTTTTATCTGCTAATAATATTCATATAAGAATATATTTATATTATACTAAGTGTATGGATATTTGAAATAAAGCATTTTGCTTCCTCATTGAGGAATCTTTGTTTCCGTAAAAAAAGAAAATTCGCGTGTGTGTTTGCGCGTATGTACGTAAGGTTTTTTCGTTGTTAATGCTCTCGCAGTCTTTGAGATATCGGGCTCAAATATTGTATACAAGTTGACTATCATTGAACAAGGCTTGGGACTAAATGTGTAACAAATTGCTGAAGGAACTTTCCTTTAATATTTATATGCACATATTATACGCGCGATACTCCTTACTTTAATCGTTACCCTCTGGAAATCCTAGATCCGTTTAAAGAAAGTTTCCTCTACGCCAGGTGGACGTCAGTTTTTGGAACTCGGGGCATGCAGGACCATTGACTTGGGCAAGTCTATGTTATGTCTCCATGGTCTATGTGCAGGACTGGAACTGATCTCTAATATAGAGATTAGTGAGGACCGGTTACCAACGGCCATTCATGAATCTATGGTCCAGACAGATCACGGTTTTACGTCAGCTCCAGTACTTCTCCTATAAAAACTTGGTACTCCAGTCTTTTCGATTTCTCCTATTGACTCTGAATCTCAGTGAGTTCGACTAATTACCACTAGCGCTGAGTTTTACACTAAACTTAAATGAACTCATTATAACCTGCCTTGCGGGTATCTGTTAGAATTTCTCTGTCTGGCTTATTGTGCTCTCTGTCTCTGTTACGAAAGTAATTCTATTGCCATTGGGCAGAGAAACACAAGACAATAAATATTGCAGTGCAATAAGTAATTATTATAACAAAAGGAAATCCATCTTTCTTGCAAACTGTATCGGTGTATGATCAGAAATTATTTTTTTATATTAGAATATGTAAAAATATTAAATGCCAACACACACAGCATCACCTTGTTCGCCGTCAATCCTGGCTTCGCGAACGCTTGTGACGGCTCACCATCCATCGTCCACGATCTTTGACGCTTCCGATTGTCGTACGTGATCCATTTATTATCACCGGTTATGAGACGTTTCAGAAATGGCTCGATTTCATTGCGTTTCAGCAGCGCATTGCAGATCTTAATTCGGTCTATCATGTTTTTCGCGCTCAACTCATGAGGAACCCATACATCGAGTTTCTGTTTGTAGTCAGCATTATGTAAATGGTTCAAAACAGTTTTGTGGTGAATGCCTAGCTCCATACCAATATTGACACTGCTGATATGCTTATCTTGATGGACTTTTAAAAAAATTTCATCAGCGTTTTCAGTGATTGAACGACCAGAGCGTGACTCATCTTTTACATAAAAATTACCAGAACGAAAGCGAGCGAACCATTTCCGCGCAGCAGATATTGATACTCGTAAAGTACCTTCACCGTACACAGCACAAATTTTTTCACAAGCCTGTGCAGCATTCTTTCCTTTGTCGTAATAATATTGCAAAATATAGCACAATTTTTCATCAGTTTTCTCCATTTTCAAACGCAAACAACTTTCCAACCACTGCACCAATTTCGATGTTGATACACTCAAAGTAACGCTCGAAGTTTCACCTTTCCAACGAGCGTTCAGTGGTGTCACTGCGATCTGTGTTTCCTGACTTTATAGCTCTCTTAGCTACACTAATAAATGTTCAAGTATTAAGTGGATATGATGAAACGTATATTTATTTTATTTATGTACAAGCGAACTGATAGAAATATTTATACAATGTAAACGTGGTTGAAAATTAGGTTATATACAGGCTAAGTTCCACGAACCAACGAAAAGCCCTTAAAAAGAGTGTCGTAGCTAACAGTGTATCGACAAGTAACTAGTAACCAGGGTGGTCACCTGAATATGGGGTGTAAATTAGTTAGTCAGTTCATAGGTAGTGGCGTGGCAGTTGGTGGAACGCCAAGGTTGCTGCTGGTGGCCACAACTTATTTCCAATTGATGCCATCTATCGGGAAAAACGCCACAAACTTTTTCCCAGACCCAACGTTAATGATGTTGCGTCTGGAATTTATTTGTTTATTATTTTGAATCGCGATTAAGATGATCGCGATTGAGGCTACTTATACGTATACAATAAGGAGTACGCGCGCAGTACATTCCACACATAACCGTGGAATGCGAATGCCGAAGCAGCACTAGACGATGCAACCTACTCTAATTAAGCGCAGCGCCTAAAAATTTAGTGTGCAAACTCATCAATATTTAAACAATATGAAAACGGTAAAGAATTGATACTGGGTAGTCTACTTTTGAATCTGAAGCTGAACGGTTCGTCGACTCGTTGTGTAGACTCGAGAATCGGGGTAATATGTAAAATGCAGCATTATTCCCACGATAATTTATTGAACTTGGGTCAGTAAATAATAATGACTTCGTTTAATCTATTTTATCTAAACCTACTGTGTATTTACTACATTCACGTGAGTTGTTACTCCTTATTTATACACGATCCCAAAAATAAGTTTAAAAAAAATTGTACCATCGAGCGTACAATTTTTTCTTTAGACAAAGAGATAAATGTCCCTTTTACTACTGATGTCTCTTTATGCAAATTGTTTTCTACACATCATATAAAGAATTGGAGTGTTCTGGAAGGAAACAGTTTCAACGAATTGTTGCTCGTCACATCTTTGACACCGCTCACTGCTGGAGTTTTTATTTATTTTCTTCAATAAGGAGATTATTGACCCTTTTACTACTGATCTTTCCTTATGCAGAATTCTTTTCAGCACATTGTACAAAAAAATTAGAATCTTCAGTGTCCGGGAAGGCGACAGTTTCAACAAAATTAGAATAGCTTGTAAGAGGTTAGACAGCTTTCGCCGCTGGAGATTTAAATTCTTTAGACAAAGGTGTATAAATGTACCTTTTAGTACCGATGCCATCCAAAAGAGGATTTTTTAAAAAATATTATGAAAACTACAGATTTGTAGCAGTTCAGGAAGATGGTAATATTAATATAAGGCTATAGCAATTCGGCATCGCTTTTATGTTTTCTCGTAGAATCTTCAACGATGACGCTATTAACGCATTTTTTAAAGTTTCACAATATTTTTTCATATAAAGGACATATATGCATGACATATATTTTCTATTTTCATAGTTTAATTTCATACTTGAAAGTGTCACTTGGGAACGTATTTGCAGTGCATTATTGTTTATTGCTCTGAAACGAAAAAAGAAAAATAAGTATCAAGGCCAAAGCGAGCGTAATTTCGTCGCGTTGATAAGTCTTTAACTACCCGGACACGCTTACCGCTATCTTAAAAAGCGTATTGCGTTGAAGTTTCGTTTCTGTCGAAAGATATTAATCTACATGTCACGAAAACCACACGTGCCGAGTGATATCACGAACTCCCTCCGTTTAGTATATATAGCGACCGTTCGTTCCTCTAACAAAGAGTGACTCTACGAGCATTCTTCACGATAGTACATCTTTCACTCCAACCGACAGTCCGGTAAATATTTATATCTTATTATACCTGGTCATTTTTTCAAGAATTGGGGCTTCGATAATGATACAAAAATTGCCTACATGATTTTTGTGATATGCGTATCATAAGTTGAGTCATTTAGTATGGGGTTATGCAGTGACAAGCAATAAACTGTTAAAATTTGTGTCAGGATTCTGAAAAAGGACATAAAATAAAACCTTGCACGTTACTTTCTCATTATTGTCCACCTTCGGCAAAATAAACTCTACGATGATCAATTTTGACTTCCTCACCGGAAACATTGTGAAAACTTGTGGTGGAAAATAATTAATTAATAAAGTAAAATAATAGCTCAGTTCGTCAGATGTTTCGGACGTAGAAGCAGTAATAAATTGAAAAGCTTCAATAGTTAAAAATCCTGAACCCTTGGACCGATTTTCAGTAAATTTAATTTTAAATACCTCTGAATGTTAGTTCGTTCCTGTATAACACTTGAGTTAAACTGATCAAAATTTACGTGAGTTAGAGCGACAACGTCATTTTTATGAAAAATTAAAAGTTCCGTAAAGTCTGAATTTCTTTATAGGTTGGGCTCAGATTTAATCCGAAACGTCTTTGAATATGACTCTGTTTTTAAAGAACTATTTATCTCACCAGCTAATAATTTGTGATAACTAGTATATCTATAGATATTTTTTAGAAAATTTGAATCGTGATAAAATTCGGTTTCGTTGATTAATTTTGATGAAAATTATTCTGAAAGAAGAGACATTTTTCCTTTACCTGTGTACCTAATTTATTTTAGTGTCCAGATATGACAATTGTGGGACATTGTTTTTCATGAAAACAAAACTTCCTCAAAAATTGCGTGAAACCTCCAGAAAAGTGGTTTAGTTAAAAGTGGTTTTAATTAACTTTTCGATCAATTTGTGTTTTTGTGTGTGTTTTGAGAACTAGAATAATGCGAACTTCAGTTTTACGAATTTTATGGGATCGATCGAATGAAATTTCGGTAAAAAGGTACAGTAAAATCTTCCTTTTGTTCGGTATTATTTTCGACAAAATTTATGCACGAAATTTGAATTTTGTCAAACATGTTTGTCAATTTTTTAGCTGCCACAAATTTAAGGTTTTAAATTTTTCAAGAAATTTGTGTCATATTTATTCACGTTGAGTCTCCATTAGATAAACTCAAGTATTCTACAGAAATATACAAATATTCACTGGTTCTAGATATATGCCTTGGCAAAAATCGGTAGAAAGGGACCTGTTCTCCAAATACTTAACGAAATATTTAGGAATACTCGAAGAAAAACGACAGAGGCCTTCGAGTTTAATACAAAATCCAATTGTTATATTTACTATTTATTTGACACACGCGGCATTCATTATACACGCGACATACGACACGTATGTTTGTATGGGAAAAAATATTTTTTATGTCAGATTTATTTAAAACTTAGCGCAAATTCTCGACAATAGAAATAATGAAATACATATCACAGGATTTCCCAATATTCAAGTTTCGTATGATTTAAAATATTATTCCAATACATTTTATTTTACGTTTTATTTTAATTGATTTAGTTAACTTTAATACTATTTGGAATATTGTTCGTTCATAACATTGGTCATTGCCTTCACTTCTCATAACAATCTTTATATATATATATATCTTTATATATAAAAATGAATGTTTGTCTGTCTGTCTGGTATACAAAGCTACACGCGCTGACCGATTTCAGCCAAACTTTATGCCAATATTGTTGAAGACCAAAGGAAGGCGACTGTATGTATCTCACCCCTGAAAACCACCCCCTTCATCCCCTAAAAAATTCTTAATAAAACCCACACACCTTCACCGATTACAACCAAATCAAGCACAAATATTGTCAAGAGCCTAAAGAAGGTCACTGGATATATCTCACCCCTAAACCCCACCCTCTTCACCCCCTAAAAAAAGATTCTTCAAAAATATTCACGCGAATCAACTGATTTCAACCAAACCTTACACAAATATTATAGCGAGTCTGAGACGGGTACGACAAAGGTCGTACTGTGTACATATCCACCCACTTAAACCCCTAAAAAAAGATTTAATATAAAAATCCACACCCCTTGACTGATTTCAACCAAACTTTACACAAATTTTGATAAGTTCTAATGGAAGGTCACTGTATAAATATAGCTCGCCCCTTAAAATCGCGCCTCTATCCCGTAAAAATAGTTAATTTTTCTGCCTTAACCGATTTAAACAAGACTTCACAAACAAAATAGAAACTCACTCACTCTATATATCTCACCCCATAAAACCACCCCCAACGAAAACAATCTTTATCTCCCACTGAAAGTAATGTGGTTTTTTTCAACTTTTTTAAACACTGATTTAGCTGTTATTGCCCGTATGATGTGGCACTCGGGCAACGCCGGGTAAATCAGCTAGTATATATATATAGATGGATGTTTTGGATATTTGTTACTGAATCACGCTGAACCAACTGAATGTATTTAAATAAAATTTAGAACAAATACAGAGCCCACGGTGTCAAAATCCCGGACAAAAGCTAGAAAATTCACGTAATAAAAGAACAAAGTAGAATTAGAGAGTAGTGGACTCTAACTTGAATATAAAAATAGTTCCTAGATGCTTAGATTTAAAAAAAAACGTATGAACGACGCATTTCGATTTGGGTGCTTTTCATGTCGTGAAATTACTGAGGTGTAGCTAAGAACGATATAGACTGGGATTTCTAAATTTCGTAGAATAATAATAATCTACATTTTCCGCTAGAACTTTTTAACGTCACAAAGAACAAGACATAGCTTAAAGCTACAAAGGGTACTCTCGAGATAGCGTCGTGTAAAATGAGCTTTATCAAGCTTTCGTACTGAATTTATGTGAGGTATATATTTATTTAATTTCAAATATAGTGTACATCCTCTCCTGGACCTCTCATATCAAACTGATAATCAAGAATTGAGAAAAATTTATAAGGCACCAGAATCAAGTAATAAAGAGTTTATTTTGTCCACAAGATTTTGTTCTACAAAATCGTACTTTTACATCAACTGCCAAAATAGTACGAATTCGTGAGCTCAGAACTTATTGTTGTGCCGAATGTTCAAATGTGAAATATTCCATTTTAATATAATCATTTTTTATCTTTTCATTCGATTGGTAATTTTGAAAAAAAAAAAACATATCATATTATTCAATAGAAGAAACTCTGTTTATAATAGTTTGATAGACTCCTTATACTATATTCCAAAGGTACCTTAGGTAAGATTGGATTTATTGTCATTCTTTAATGATATGTAACTTTTTAATTTACAGTAACACCTCAATCATCGGGAAAACTATACGAAAAATGTTGCTGTTGGACCGTCTTCTACTTCTCATAGCTCTAACTGTGAGAATTCATGCGGGACAGGGTGAAAGTATTATCGGACTTGGCAACGTCGTTATAACTATAAGCGATCCGCCGGAATGTCTAAAAAGCATTAAAGTGACCGGTAAAGAATTGCCGTATGAACTTAATCTCTCGCGTTTCGGTTTTAAACGTATTGACGAAGGAGTATTCGTCAATTTCAGCTATGTGAATTCTCTGAATCTCGCTAACAACTCATTAACGCAGCTTTCTCCATCGGTGCTAGGGCATTTAAAAAATCTGAAATACCTTAACCTAGCCAACAATTATTTGGAGACGGGAAACTTTTACACCAATCTTAGCAGTCTCGTAATGTTAAATATCTCGAATAATCCGATTACTCACTTCCACGAAGGACATTTCTTCGGGTTGACCAAGTTCATTCATATCATAACCATAGGAATTCAAATTAAGAGTATTACCTCGGACATGTTTTTACAACCTTCGAACGACATAGTTTATAAAGTTTCCACTGACACACGTCGTAACGTCTACATTCAGTCCCCAACGAATAACTTTAATGAGAGCGACGACTTATGGATTAAAGTTTGCATCCAGTATGGTTTAGTAGAGTCATTGGAAGATTTCGATCATAATGAATCAGTGGGAGGTTGCCGAATCGTTCGCACCTTCTCCAGAATACTACACCTGGACGAAATGGGTATCAATACATTTAAAGCTGGATGGTATCGTGTTGAAAACCATTCCAAATTCTCTCTAAATCTTGAGAATAATGTCATCAGAATATTCTCGAGGGAGTTGCTGAACGACCTTCCGCCCAAAATCAACAACGTGAGCCTGCGAGGAAACCATATCCGGCGGTTGGACCGGGGAGTAATTGAGAACAATAATCCAATTATAATCCTGAACCTACAAAATAATAAAATCAGCGAAATCGCATACGGAGCATTCGAGAAAATAAATCTTACCGGATCGTTATATCTAGATGGTAATCAACTAACAAACACTGAATTCTTGAGTTCTTTACCATTGGGCATCCGAGAAGTGTCACTATCTAATAACAGTATCAGTAAAATATCAGAAGGTAACTTCAAACATTTAACAAATTTTACCTTCCTTAATCTTGATGGGAACAAAATACGGACAATTCAGGGTAGGGTGCTACATGGTCTATGGTCATTAAGGCGATTTCATTTGGCGGACAACGGATTGATATCAATCGATCCGGAGTTCCTTCAAGATCTGCCGAACCTCCAATACTTTTCCCTCAAAAACAACAGCATAAAAAGATTCGACATGAATTTCTTCTCCGGTGTTGAAGATCTCCGTTTTCTCTATTTGAATTCGAACCAATTCAGGACGCTCGACAAGTTTCCCAAATTGCCGCCTCACCTGCAGTCTCTTAATATGAAGAATAACCAAATAATTCGTCTGAAAACTGGAACTTTTGTAGACGTACCATCGCTTACGTTGGATTTGAGTCAAAATTCTATATCGAAAATCGAAAAACAAAGCATCGATATCCCAAGCTTGCATTTTCTTAACCTTCGTGATAATGAATTAGAGATAATCTACTATGACATGTTCAATAGATTGATAGAACTTACTGTACTTCGTTTGGACAATAACAAAATAAAGGCGATCGAGACAGGGGCATTTTCAAGACTGAAACACCTTCGACATCTTAGCCTCAGTGGAAACCCGATAAGGATATTACCGAACGGTGGTCTATATGGCATCAAGATGACACATAAAACTTACATTTACCTAGAGAAGGTACCTGTTGAAATGATACAAGGCGGACTGTTTCACTTTTTCTGACAAGTACTTGACTGTATGGCGATTTCCGTTGTAAATGTACTAAATTGTATAAGTAGGATTGACGGCTATTATCACTCTGCAGCTCTTACAATAATATATTTTGCATTTAAAAGACACTGAGTATTTCGTGTATAAATTATATAAATTTTTATAAACTGAAATAAATAATGAATCCTTGGGATCGCTTGAACATGTATTTTTCTTTTTCCGTATGACCTTAATGGTTTTTTCGACTACACTGTACGTACCTTCCTAGATTTTTCTATGTCGTGTATTATACAATACAAGTAAGTTATACGAAACTGTTGCTTGTAAGTTATACGATACTTTGCTTACCTTGTTTTAAGATTAAATAATCAGAGATTAACCCTTTGCGGTCAGTGTCCCCGTAGCGGGGACATTTTTAACCTGCTGGCACTCCCAAAAGCGATATTCTGCCGATCGCAAAGGGTTAAAACGCTAATCAACATCGAAAGGCAGAGCGACATAAGGAGAGTTGCTATCTCTCTCTCTCTCTCTCTGCTTAACTCGCAGAGAGACAGCAGCTCGTCGGGGCTAGGCCTGAGCCAGGTTAAAAGCATCGGCTATACGTAACAAGTCTAATTGAACCGACTTGGATGTATAGGTAGTGCCAGGTGTCATCACGCGTCGCCACTTTGATGTTCGAGCCCGTGTTTGAGAAACACGGGAGAGGGCGTATCTTTCCCTCTCGCTCCGACTCATCGAAAACTTGTTGTAAAAGCGCTGTGCGCCGTAGTGAAAATCCAGCCTACTTGATCTCGAATGTCTTACTTTACTACAAGTACAATCGATTATGGACACTAACATGATGTGATTATAATACAAAAGACAACAAATAATATATTCCGTACACAATCCGTAAACAATTGCACGAGTTTTTTTTGGAGTGTGCAATTATTATTTGTTTAACAGTTCGCGATCCAACACGCAATTTTTGTTGATCAATTTCGCTCGTTGCTTAAGAGTAAAGGCGAATTGAACAGAACGGCTGCGCACATTCAAGTATTTGTGGACCCACGTTCCCCGGGTTTTACTTCCACCCTTTTCGCATTTGCTCACTCTCTTTCTTCTTCTTTTTCGAATTGCTCTCCAGAGATCTATCCTTCGTCTCCAATTATTTTCCTCTCTTCTTCAATTCCTTCAATTCCATAGATTCCTTTATCCTACAGCACACGGAGTCGATGTTTGTTTGATTCGAAACGTTACGCATGTACTTACTTCTTCGGAGTATTTTTTTTTGTTAATACCGCGACAGAACACTCAAACAGGATTCCCGATGCAGGGGTTCAATTCTAGCGGTCTCGGGATAGATTTATGTACTACGAGGCATCCCACGCATCTCAACGATCGGTTTGCGTACAATAATGCTCTCTTCCCTTGAGCTGCATTCCTGCACGCTCATCGGCTTTGAATTTTTCTCTGTTTGTCATACAAACCTTCGTCTCACTCTCGCAATCACTCTTGGAGCATGTCCTCAGCGGAATTCCATTTCACTCGACAATCGATTCTAATTCCAAGCCAATCATGAAACTGTGGGGCTTTCACCCTGTCTCTGGTATATCATCAGTTTGCGTACGTATATCGTACGACGCGTATAGTACTAACATAATACAGGCTTACAAGAGGTTGCGAGGTCATTGTTAATCGGATCATACGATTGAACCATTACAAATCAATCAACCAAACGGGGACCAATCCAATCACTGAACAAGGCCTCGAATTATTTGCAGGTCTTGAAACAATGATAACGCACTTATGTCTGATAAAAATATTAGAGTTTGGGCAGAAGAATATATTTTTAATTGCTTATGTAACGATGACTGCCTTGCATATAAGTAGATGATTCGAATAAGAGGAATATATAGGTGATATCAGAGTTGTTGTTAACGTTCTTACTCAGTACCTGAACAATCTGGGTTCGATTCTCGGTGATCACGATATATTTTCTCTCTTCGATATTTCGGCAGGCTATCGTCATTACCATTCTACATACTTTCCCAAATTCTCCGTTCGGTTGTCACACTTAACGATTATATATTTGCATATTTTTCTTCCAAAAATCTGAGTAATTAAAACGTTAAGATTTTTTATCTGCTAATAATATTCATATAAGAATATATTTATATTATACTAAGTTTACGGATATTTGAAATGAAGCATTTTTCTTCCTCATTGAGGAATCTTTGTTTACGTAAAAAAAGAAAATTCGCGATATTCATGTCAGCATACTCAAAGTGATCTAGAAAATTACGAAAAGTGATTTTTAAAAAAGTCTGTAGGGATGTACGCGTGTGTGTTTGCGCGTTTGTACGTAAGGTTTTTTCGTTGTTAATACTCTCGCAGTCTTTGAGATATCAGGCTCAAATTTTGTACACAAGTTGACTATCATTGAACAAGGCTTGGGACTAAATGTGTAAAAAAATTGCTGAAGGAACTTTCCTTCTATATTTATATGCACATATTATACGCGCGATACTCCCCACTTTAATCATTACCCTCTGGAAAACCTAGATCCGTTTAAAGAAAGTTTCTTCTACGTCACCAGGTGGACGTCAATTTTTGGAACTCGGAGCATGCAGGACCATTGACTTGGGCAAGTCTATGTTATATCTCCATGGTCTATGTGCAGGACTGGAACTGATCTCTAATATAGAGATTAGTGAGGACCGGTTACCAACGGCCATTCATGAATCTATGGTCCAGACAGATCACGGTTTTACGTCAGCTCCAGTACTTCTCCTATAAAAACTTGGTACTCCAGTCTTTTCGATTTCTCCTATTGACTCTGAATCTCAGTGAGTTCGGCTAATTACCACTACCGGTGAGTTTTACACAAAACTCAAATGAACTCATTATAACCTGCCTTGCGGGTATCTGTTAGAATTTCTCTGTCTGGCTTATTGTGCTCTCTGTCTCTGCTACGAAAGTAATTCTATTGTCATTGGGCAGAGAAACACAAGACAATAAATATTGCAGTGAAATAAGTAATTATTATTACAAAAGGAAATCCATCTTTCTTGTATCGGTGTATGACCAGAAATTATTTTTTTATATTAGAATATGTAAAAATATTAAATGCCAACACACAACATCACCTTGTTCGCCGTCAATCCTGGCTTCGCGAACGCTTGTGATGGCTCACCATCCATTGTCCACGATCTTTGACGCTAACGATTGTCGTACGTGATCCATTTTTTATCACCGGTTATGAGACGTTTCAGAAATGGCTCGATTTCATTACGTGTCAGCAGCGCATCGCAGATGTTAATTCGGTCTACCATGTTTTTTGCGCTCAACTTATGAGGAATCCATGCATCGAGTTTCTTTTTGTAGCCAGCTTTGTGTAAATGATTCAAAACAGTTTTGTGGTGAATGCCTAGCTCCATACCAATATCGACACTGCTGATATGCTTATCTTGATGGACTTTTTAAAAAATGTCATGAGCTTTTTCAGTGATTGAATGACCAGAGCGTGATTCATCTTTTACATAAAAATAACCAGAACGAAAGCGAGCGAACCATTTCCGCGCAGCAGATATTGATACTCGTAAAGTACCTTCACCGTACACAGCACAAATTTTTTCACAAGCCTGTGCAGCATTCTTTCCTTTGTCGTAATAATATTGCAAAATATAGCACAATTTTTCATTAGTTTTCTCCATTTTCAAACGCAAACAACTTTCCAACCACTGCACCAATTTCGATGTTGATACACTCAAAGTAACGCTCGAAGTTTCACCTTTCCAACGAGCGTTTAGTGGTGTCGCTGCGATCTGTGTTTCCTGACTTTATAGCTCTCTTAGCTACACTAATAAATGTTCAAGTATTAAGTGGATATGATGAAACGTATATTTATTTCATTTATGTACAAGCGAACTGATAGAAATATTTATACAATGTAAACGTGGTTGAAAATTAGGTTATATACAGGCTAAGTTCCACGAACCAACGAAAAGCCCTTAAAAGGAGTGTCGTAGCTAACAGTGTATCGACAAGTAACTAGTAACCAGGGTGGTCACCTGAATATGGGGTGTAAATTAGTTAGTCAGTTCATAGGTAGTGGCGTGGCAGTTGGTGGAACGCCAAGGTTGCTGCTGGTGGCCACAACTTATTTCCAATTGATGCCATCTATCGGGAAAAACGCCACAAACTTTTTCCCAGACCCAATAGTTAACGATGTTGCGTCTGGAATTTATTTGTTTATTATTTTGAATCGCGATTACGATGATCGCAATCGAGGCTACTTATACGTATACAATAAGGAGTTGCGCGCAGTACATTCCACACATAACCGTGGAATGCGAATGCCGAAGCAGCACTAGACGATGCAACCTACTCTAATTAAGCGCAGCGCCTAAAAATTTAGTGTGCAAACTCATCAATATTAAAACAATATGAAAATGGTAAAGAATTGATACTGGGTAGTCTACTTTTGAATCTGAAGCTGAACGGTTCGTCGACTCGTTGTGTAGACTCGAGAATCGGGGTAATATGTAAAATGCAGCATTATTCCCACGATAATTTATTGAACTTGGGTCAGTAAATAATAATGACTTCGTTTAATCTATTTTATTTAAACCTACTGTGTATTTACTACATTCACGTGAGTTGTTACTCCTTATTTATACACGATCCCAAAAATAAGTTTAAAAAAAATTGTACCATCGAGCGTACAATTTTTTCTTTAGACAAAGAGATAAATGTCCCTTTTACTACTGATGTCTCTTTATGCAAATTGTTTTCTACACATCATATAAAGAATTGGAGTGTTCTGGAAGGAAACAGTTTCAACGAATTGTTGCTCGTCACATCTTTGACACCGCTCACTGCTGGAGTTTTTATTTATTTTCTTCAATAAGGAGATTATTGACCCTTTTACTACTGATGTTTCCTTAAGCAGAATTCTTTTCAGCACATTGTACAAAAAAATTAGAATCTTCAGTGTCCGGGAAGGCGACAGTTTCAACAAAATTAGAATAGCTTGTAAGAGGTTAGACAGCTTTCGCCGCTGGAGATTAAATTTTTTTCTTTAGACAAAGGTATAAATGTACCTTTTAGTACCGATGCCATCCAAAAGAGGATATTTTTTTTCAATTATTATGAAAACTACAGAACGAAAAAAATTCCACGTACACAGCGAAATCGAGCGATACGTAAGCCTGTGATATCAACTTGAAGCACATAAAAATACAAAGTTGGTAGTGACAATATAAGAAACTCGGAATAAACCTGCGGTGTCACTGAATTAATGCGTCGAATCCGTTTCTTATGTCAAGGAACTAAAGTGTGTGTACGAGAGAACAAATGAAATGAAGAATTAATTTAAGATTGCATACTTAAAGCAACAAAACTCTAAAAGCTACGATTTGCGCTGCGTGGAAAACTGTGCGATGTCGTTTATCGTTCTGAAACGAAGAAAGAAAAATAAATATCAAGGCCAAAGCGAGTGCAAATTCGTCGCGTTGATAAGTCTTTAACTACCCGAACACGCTTACCGCTATCGTAAAAAGGGCATTGCGTTAAAGTCTTGTTTCTGTCGAAAGATATTAACCTACATGTCACGAATACAACACGTGCCGAGTGATATCGCGAACTCCCTCCGTTTAGCATATATAGCGACCGTTCGTTCCTCTAAAAAAGAGTGACTCTACAAGAATTCTTCACAATAGTACATCTTTTACTCCAACCGACAATCCGGTAAATATATCTGATTATACCTGGCCATTTTTTTAAGAATTGGGGCTTTAATAATGATACAAAAATTGCCTACATGATTTTTGTGATATGCGTATCATAATTTGAGTCATTTAATATGGGGTTATGCAGTGACGAGTAATAAACTGTTAAAGTTTGTGTCAGGATTCTGAAAAAGGACATAAAATAAAACCTTGCACGCTACTTTCTCATTATTGTCCACCTTTGGCAAAATAAACTCTACGACGATCAATTTTGACTTCCTCACCGGAAACATTGTCAAAACTTCTGGTGGAAAATAATTAATTAATAAAGTAAAATAATAGCTCAGTTCGTCAGATGTTTCGGACGTAGAAGCAGTCATAAATTGAAAAGTTTTAATAGTTAGAAATCCTGAATCCTTGGACCGATTTTCACTAAATTTAATTTAAAATACCTCTGAATGTTAGTTCGTTCCTGTATAACACTTGAGTTAAACTGATCAAAATTTACGTGAGTTAGAGCGACAACGTCATTTTTATGAAAAATTAAAAGTTCCGTAAAGTCTGAATTTCTTTATAGGCTGGGCTCAGATTTAATCCGAAACGTCTTTGATTATGACTCTATTTTTAAAGAACTATTTATCTCACCAGCTAATAATTTGTGATAACTAGTGCATCTATAGATATTTTTTAGAAAATTTGAATCGTGATAAAATTCGGATTCGTTGATTAATTTTGATGAAAATTATTCTAAAAGAAGAGATATTTTTGCTTTACCTGTGTACCAAATTTATTTCAGTGTCCAGACATGACAATTGTGGGACATTGTTTTTCATGAAAACAAAACTTCCTCAAAAATTGCGTGAAACCTCCAGAAAAGTGGTTTAGAATGAACTTTTCGATCAATTTGTGTTTTTGTGTGTGTTTTGAGAACTAGAATAATGCGAACTTCAGTTTTACGAATTTTGTGGGATCGATCGAATGGAATTTCGATAAGAAGGTAGAGTAAAATCTTCTTTTTGTTCGGTATTATTTTCGTCAAATTTTATGCACGAAATTTGAATTTTGTCAAACATGTTTGTCAATTTTCTAGCTGCCACAAATTTAAAGTTTTAAATTTTTCAAGAAATTTGTGTCCTATTTATTCACGTTGAGTCTCCATTAGATAAACTCAAGTATTCTACAGAAATATACAAATATTCACTGGTTCTAGATATATGCCTTGGCAAAAATCGGTAGAAAGGGATCTGTTCTCCAAATACTTAACGAAATATTTAGGAATACTCGAAGAAAAACGACAGAGGCCTTCGAGTTTAATACAAAATTCAATTGTTATATTTACTATCTATTTGACACACGCGGCATTCATTATACACGCGACATACGACACGTATGTTTGTATGGGAAAAAATATTTTTTATGTCAGATTTATTTAAAACTTAGCGCAAATTCTCGACAATAGAAATAATGAAATACATATCATAGAATTTCCCAATATTCAAGTTTCGTATGATTTAAAATATTATTCCAATACATTTTATTTTACGTTTTATTTTAATTGATTTAAAATTTTTCGATATATATGAATGACTAAATATTGAATTTATAATTTCAAACGAGTTAACTTTAATACTATTTGGAATATTGTTCGTTCATAACATTGGTCATTGCCTTCACTTCTCATAACTTCTGATAACAATCTTTATTCATATATATATATCTTTATATATAAAAATGAATGTTTGTCTGTCTGTCCGGTATACAAAGCTACACGCGCTGACCGATTTCAGCCAAACTTTATGCCAATATTGTTGAAGACCAAAGGAAGGCGACTGTATGTATCTCACCCCTGAAAACCACCCCCTTCATCCCCTAAAAAAAGATTCTTCAAAAATGTTCACGCGAATCAACTGATTTCAACCAAACCTTACACAAATATTATAGCGAGTCTAAGACGGGTACGACAAAGGTTGTACTGTATACATATCCACCCACTTAAACCCCTAAAAAAGATTTAGTATAAAAATCCACACCCCTTGACTGATTTCAACCAAACTTTACACAAATTTTACAAAGGAATACGCTCATATTTAGAAAAAAATTGAAATATATCTTTGAATAATATAATTGTTTATAACAAATACAAACTTCTATCGAAAAATTTGAGAAACGAATACTGAAAGTACGTTTCAAGGGCTTTAATACAATAGTTTGTAGGATCAAGGTACCTGAAGATATTAACATTTATCTTTTCCGTATAACTTATTTCCGTTTTTTGCCGTTTTCTTCTTCTCTTCTTTAACCCTTTTTGTGATTTATGAAATCGTAAAGTTAAAAAGTAGTTAAATATTGATTGAGTTATCATTAGTTTTTGTTCCTAATGTCTAGGGTACAGACTCGAGCAGGGAGGAAATTAATTTAGGCTTTCTATATTAGGTAAAAGTAGAGTTTATTCGTTAAAAACATTTGAAAAATTGTGATACAGGCTTTCAGAAAATAAATGGTAAAATAGTCGAATATCCTCAATTGCTTCGTAGATATCTGGCCTCTATTCGCCTTACAAGGATTTCCCGGACTCTCGCACGCGTCTGCAATAGTGTTCGCATTCTTTCTCGATTTTTCATTTCTCCAATATTTGCGCATTATCTACAATGATCGGCTCTGTGGTACCGCCGTCTATTTTCGGCTACGGACGTCTAATAGTATTTACGGACGTCTAATAGGAGGGCCTCCTAGTGCCCTCTCTGAGAGACGCGGGTCCCTGATCGCCTCATTTTCTATTTCACGATCTATGACGCAGGTGCGCGGGCATAGATATTCTCTCTCTCTACTTTCAAGTTATCATTATTATTATTATGAGATTTTGTTCACGCGATTTACTGACGAACATTTTCTTGACAACTCTCGGGTACCACAGCCTCAATAGCTGGGCCTAAGAGATGCGTTTTCAAGATAGCTGCTGAGAGTGTAGGTATATTAATAGCTGACAAAATCGTGTTAATTCGGGCTTCACCAATTCCGACTTCGAAGAGTGCTGAGGATGCAAAAAATACAGGTGGTTTTCCGCCTTTCTATTTCATTACAAGAATGTGTTATTTAGTTTTCTACCAATAGTTATTTTCGAGTTAATGTCGAACAGTCTTTGTGCATTGAGACCTTAATGGTTGGTGTGAACGAAATAAACCCCATTGCATACTTTATATTAACTCGCAGGATGCTTGCAAGACCGAATTGTTGTTCCGATTTCATATCTCTTAGTGACAAAGACGTGTCGAAAGTGGTGCACCAGATTTCAGCTGCGAGCGTCTTGAACTCAACAAGTTGACGTCCCTCAAAAATTGTCAAAGAATGACAATTTTCTGTTAAATCACATTATTTGGTTAATAGTATTACGGTTCTTGTAATTTTCTTCCATCTTTTCTTCGTGACATCGATAACATTTTGCACCTGCTGTTTCCTTTTAGCCTTTATAAATTGACCCTTATTTTTGCCAACATCACTCCGCACTTTGTATTTATTGTCACTCATATTTAACTACTTATTACACATCAAACATCTAATAAAGTGGCGACCCATATGTACTCCGACTGGTACAGTTACTGTTTGCATTTGTATCTTACAGGGCCGTGTCGACATGGCGCCTTTAGAGGCGCCAGCGCGACGTTGCCATTATAGTGGAATTTTTCGTGGGCCCTGCTTTAGCGCTTACAAATACGCTTCTCTGAGTAAGGAATACCTTAACTTATGTTAGCTTGCGCAACGTTTACGGATGTTCGATAGACCTATGCCATCTGGCTATGCCTCTCACCCATTGCCCTGGCATTCGATCTCTCATCGACCGTCGGCCACTCGCTCGCGTCTTGACATGGTTGCCGTTGCGCAGACTCTTGACGGAGTAGGGTTATGTCGCGCTGCATTCAAATTCCGTGGTTTGTTTAGTATTCTCAATCGTCTGATTCTTTCTCGACTTATAATAATTGATTATAATAAGCGACTAATAAAAGTAAACCGGACGTATTTCCTTTATTTCTGATCTAATGTTAATCTATCGAGCTGAAAGTCTATGTATGGACGCTTAACGTTATACGTTATTATACGTTAACGAGTCGAAGGAATACTATGATATCATTTAATTTAAAAAAATTCTTCAATTCAAAGCTCCAGATTAATAAGCACGTCGCTTCCTTTTTTTTCCATCATTCTCGAAGTTTTCTGTACAAGGAAGACAAAAATAAACCTCAACACACTTCCTCATAGAAAGATAAAACGAATTAGAAAGCGACGGGCAAATTCGTTTCCAAAATTTTTTCAATCATGTAAGAAACGAAAATTGAGATTCTGGTTCATTACATAAAAACTCAGGTTGATCGATTAATATTTTGGCAATGGCTAATTTATGACGGGTTTAGTCGCTAGCCGGCTAGGTTATCACAGCTGGCTGTTAGCCGACCTAAAGGTACAGCTCTAACATCGATCGCGTTAGGTAATGAGACCGAGTTTTCCCACTATCGGTACCATAAAAAAAAAGGATAAAGAACAGAAAAAGTTCTAAATGCGCAGCGGAATCGAGACATACCATACGCAAGCCAATGTTATCAACTTAGTGCACAGAAAAATACAAGGCTAGCACAAAAGATATATATGAGGAACTCGAAAGAAACCTACGATCTCGCTGAATTATTGCATAAAATCCTGTTCTTGTTTCAAGCAGCCAAAATGTATAGGAGGAAGCATAAAAAAAAGTTTTTATTTCCACATAGATGGAGTTTTGTTATAATGAAAATATTATTTTTCACATTTCCACGATTTTGTGTTCAAAATATTCGAAAACATCTGGAAAACATATTTTGAAGAAAATGTGAGAGAGAGAGAGAGAGAGAGAGAGAGAGAGAGAGAGATTTTTAACATCTTAAACTCGAGAACGTCTTGACCTACCAAGCTGAAATTTATCACACGTGTTTAGGCATCGATCCTCATTATTTATTTTGATTTTTCAGGGTTATGTGTGCAGTTGGTAAGAATACGTGGTTTATGATTCGGTTAAGAATGTTTGTTCGCACAAAAGCGCTTACGATATTCGAACTATCGGAGCAAACAGTTTTATACAAATAGACTAATTTGGACAGACAATGGGTATGGAATTGGGCGAGAATCCATCAAACCGTTTTATTTTTGTAAGAATTTTGTGGAAACGTCGTATGTAAGTACATAATACTACCAAATCTGATCCGATAAAACGCGAATTTTATATGAATGCTTAATAAGACCAAAGGAATACTAGAATCGAGTTTCATAAACATCTTTGCACGTGCGCTAATTAACAAAAATCCTACGTTTGTCGAATCTTACGTAACATGGATGCAAAGTAAAGCATTGAACAGTACTTCCTTCGAGGTAACTATGTGATAGGTGGATAATAAAGAGGAAGCATTGTGCAAGGTTCGACTTTGTATCCTTGTTTAATTTCGTGAAAGTAAAGATTACTTTACGACGAAGCAATAAAGGACTTCAAAAAGTTTCCTTTTATAAAAATAAATCTCATATAAATGAAATAATTTATGAAATCGTTTCAGCCGACTATTTATTGGAATTAGAATTATTAATATACTGCCTTTACTACAGTCAGTAGTCATCTCCTAAATATCGTATCTTTATAATTTATGAGACGTGGTAGTGTCGGGATATTAATTGATGGATGGAAAATGAATGTATGGGAAAGATGGATGCTAATTGACTATAAAATAAATACGATAGGACGTATGCAAGTGCAGAAGAAGACGTCTCCCGAGTTTGGTGAAAGCAGTAAATGAATTATTCTAATTCAAGTAATTAGTTACCAAAAATGATTTCGAAAATTGTTTGATTCCTTTGCGATTTTTTAAAAATAAACACTTTGTGAATTGAGAGTATTTTTTGTTTCCTCATTATTCGTGGTAACCGTAAAAAAAATGTTTCGAGGTTTTGATACCGGGGTGCTTAAAAAGTCCCAAAACGATGAGAAATCATATCTAGAAAAAATGTCCGAGCACGCGCGCGCTTGTGTGTGTGTGTGTGTGTGTGTGTGTGTGTGTGTGTGTGTGTGTGTGTGTGTGTGTGTGTGTGTGTGTGTGTGTGTGTAATGAGTTCGCAAAATCGCAATGAAAATCTATCGAGAACAAGTTATTCGATCATCCTGAAACTTTGAACACGCAACCCCCGTCAGTTTGCTACAATTTTCGCCCAAATCGCTAACGGGTGTCTCATATTATGGTTGTACGAATTTTTCGACAACAGGATATACGTTCTCTAACTCTTGTAAATTTTTAACTATCGAGTTAAAACTTTCTACAAGAATATGCCAGAGGACAATGTAGTTCGGTATTGAGTTTGACAAGGATCTATCAAGGAGTTCAAAATTTATAGAATCGGGATATTTTGTAACTTGTCGAAAAAAAAAAATGTTTGTTGAAACTTTGGCACGATGAAGCAATGTACAAATTAAATATTTTCAAGGCTTGTTCTTTCAGTTATCTACAGTCGGAGCGCTTTAAATATTTTGTAATTTATTGTATATTAAAGAGATTAGTTACACCGTTTATTAATTTTACATTATAGTTATATAATAAATTTAATATACAAGCTTACGCATAATGTCTTTCTGTAAAAGTATATTCATTTTTGTAACGAACATTTTCACAGTGCACAACAATGTCCCAACTCTCGTAATCATTTCCCGAAATCCTCTGCACCTGATGACGAGCTTCCTCTCAGTCTTCGGACACGATACCAAGAGGAATCTAAAGCCCACGTCATTTTTCTACAACCAAGTGTACGTCGGTCTAATACCGATCCCGTCTTTATCTTCAATTCGAGTGAATATAGAAAAAAATATCAATGGATTGCAATCTAAATCCAGTAGCTCGGATTTGGTAATCGCATTTGGAATGCGAGCAATTCCAAGAAGTCGTTCTCATTGGATAATTCACAAAGGAATGTGATGGAGGTGCCGCGTGACCCCATTATGCTTCATCAATTTACTAAGCCATCGCGGGTAATCTCCCTTGTGAATAATTCTAGCGGAACAACATTGCCGAAATTACTCGTGCCCTTTACTTTTGGCGGAAGTAAACAGAGAATAGACTTAATGCAGGTCACTTATTCAAATTAAAAAATTCCTTTTCATTTTCCTCATGTGTTCAGTAAAAATTGTTTTTGTACATTCTTTACAGATGTGAATATTTAATAAAAATGTGTTACTAAAAATTTTCCGGGGAATTATATTTATTTGAAGAATAATTTTCTTTCTAATAATTTTCGTTGAGGGCGGATACGCTTTAAATATAATTCAGCTACAAATTTGCAGTTAAAATATGATCAATTCTTTGGTTGATATTTTATTCTTTGAATAATTTCTATTCACTTTATTTTGTTTGCTCATAAAGAAAGCTTTGTTGTCGTAAAATAATTTTTTTTCTTGATTTTAATATCATAGTATTTACTTCATTTTTTAGTTGCAATTATGACCTACGAATGTGGTTGAAATCGGTTGGACAATTGACATCTTATAAGACATTTCATTTTATAATGTAGCATGACGCAAACACGATAACTTGAAGGAATTGCAAGCTCTTAGGGCTCTAGTTTTCTACAAAAGGGAAGTTAACCCTTTGCGGACTCTCGTCCGCTCGTTAAGTCGCCGAGAGGTCCACAAAGGACCTCTCGGCGACTCTCGCTCGCCAGGACCTTCCGCGCTGCAGGACGAGTGGCGAGTGAGAGGCGACAGTCGGTGTTTATGTTAGATTTCGTTATTTTAAACCGAGGCGAATGATCTTTTCGTGCTTGGAAAGGTTCCTTAGGTGTTTGTGTTCTTTCCTGCGAAGTGTGAAAAGACACATCAGTTCAGAGATAAGATAAAATTAATAAATAAACATTTTTCTAAGACTGCAGCTCTGAGCATGGCTCGAGCATCAGTTGACATTCGGCGATCGTGGCTAAAGCATAAGAGAAATTTATATCGAGTGATTTTGTTTGAACCCTGTCAAAAATGGAGTTAATTAATTCATACATTCTCTACAAAAATGTAAAAAAACAGAGAAACGAAAAACCAGTGCCACATTTAAACTTTCGTAAAATTTTAGTTCATAAATGGAGAGGAGATTTTCGTCAATCACGAGATAGACCTTCGACGTCCAACTCTGAAGAAATTTGTCTAAACGGAAAGCTACATGTAATACTTACTGGCACAAAGAAAGATTGCAAAGTTTGTTCCAGTCGAAACAAACCAGGGAGAAGACATGAGACGACCTATTTTTGTGACACATGTCCAGATAAGCCAAGGTGCATCTTGGTCAATGTTATATAAATTATTATACTAAACGAAACTACAGATCTTAATTTTTCTAAAATTATATTCATAAAGGTGTAAATATAGATAAACTATTGAAATATAACGTTTTTGTAAGCTAATTCATATGTGAGATCATTTAATCGTACCATGCAACACACTCGACATATGCAAAAATCACCTCGTCCTGATACCTCACCCGGCTGAAAAAGTCCTCGTCCGCAAAGGGTTAAGTCAAACGTTGGTTGGTATTGCATTTGGATAAAATTAAAAGAGCGATTATAATTTTATGACGTCATAGTGAGATTAATTAAAATTAGCCTCGTTTTTTTCGTATTACGCTGAACTGATGGATGGCACCAATCAATTGGAAAAGTGAGGATACCATTTCGGTTGGTTACCTCTACTACCGATATTTTACAAAAGACATTGTAATTTCTTGCACCAACCGAGTAGTTGGTGCTATGCTAATTATTCCGGTTGGTCGTCGGAAGCAATGTGTCAGTTGCACGAACTACTTTTTTCTTTCCGTGTACAGGCTATCAAAGAAAAAAAAACAAGTCTGTCAGATCCTACGAAGTGTCACTCAGGGTCGACAGGACCATAATTTATCCTTCGTAGAACAGAACATCTACACTCTCCGTTGACCAGATACGATTTTTGAACGCCTACAATGTTCAGTAGAATGAATAAGGAAATAAATCATCAATTACTTTAAGTATCTGTTATACCAGGTCGATACACAGTGATGATATTTTTTTATTCATATTTTAAAGAATCTTTCGAAATAGCATAAAGAGTAATTTTCAGGAATCTTAGTGTGGTTGATTGAGAATCTATAGTTCAACTACAACCAAAAAATTTCGTATCCTAAACGGTAGCTTGTTAAATCAATACTTGGTACTATCCACATTGGTACTCGGAGCTTTTTAAGGGTACTGGTTGCAAATATAAACATTTTTTATTAGAACATAGCAAATGAAAAATGATGACTGGTTAAATGAAAATTATATACGATCTGCATGGAAATTAGTATAAGAAGTTTTTTTAGCTCCAGCTGGTTATCGACATAAAGTCTAAATATGACAATTGAAAGTTTTAGCCTTCCAGTTAGAAATAAAAATGTTTACTCTTTGATTTGTAAACAGTGACTACCAAAAACCTCGGGCGTGAATTTTAATGCAAATGGGATATAAGAATTATAATTTCGCAAGTGGCTGTAATCGATCTGCCTGTATGAACTTTAAATAGTTCAACATACACCAACTAACTGACACAAACTGTACACTGTTAGAAATACGGTATTAAAATTAATCCTTGCACGGTGTCAATACGTCAGACCCGTACCAAAGGCGGGTGTTCAAACTCTGGTGTCGATTTGCATTATAACCTCAAAGCTTTCAACCCGTTTTACTTGAAAATAGGTGAATTATATTCGTGGAGTAATTCTGTATCGATTGCTGATAATTTATTAATTTTCATCTACTCGTTCCGAATTTAAATATAAACCATAACAATTCACAAAATGTTGTAAATTTTGACGTGGAGCCTAATCATTGTAAGACAATCGCCAGTGTGAATTTAACACTGAGGAAATTGTTAAAATAAACACCAAATCGATCAACAGTGTCAAAACTCTACACAAATCGTCTTTAACACCCTGAATTTTTAACAGTGTGCGGTGGTTCACTTGACGCGAAGTTTCTCATATGTTCGACATTCTGGGTTATTGGATAATTACTTCAACGCGTGATTATAAAGCAGCGAAATTAGTTATCCAAACTGAAGTTACACTTCAGCTCAAAATGTTTCGCAATATTAGGGGCATGTTCTAGGGAATAAGCGAGTAATCATAATTCCCTGGAGTAGTTTTTCGCACGTTATATCCTCAAGTTCCCAAAATTTTTGCTACACGAGAGAACGGGTTGGCAGGTCTAGTAATTCGTCTCCTTTCATTCCCCTGGGGAGCCCTCAGAAGTTCAGCGTTGTCTTCGTCGCTAAATAAATTCTCTCGCGCTAACAGGGCATGTAAAGAGCTGACAACGAGGTAAAACGAGGAAGTGTGAAGCTCAAGGAAAAGTTCTTGCAATAGTTTCGGTCGTTTTGGTTTGAAGCTCAGGGAATAATTATAAAATTTTGTAAGTTGGAAGTACCCCCTCTTGAATAACGTGACGTCTGACGTTGATATAATCTCTAAGGGCAGATTACTAAAATATACAAAGTAACCTTCTTTCTAATGAATTGTAACAATGCCTGCCTTGCGTATAAAAAGACGATTCGAATAAGAGTAATATATAAGTGACATCAGCGAAGTTGATATCGTTCTTACTCAGTACGAGAAACAATCCGAGTTTGATCACCGGTGATCACCATATTTTTTCTCTCCTCGGTACATCGAAAGGACATCGTCATTACCATTCTACACGCTTCCTCAAATTCTCCGCCTGATCATCACAGAATGAAGGTAAAATATATGCAAGAATTATTTGTTGAACGTCCACAATTTATTAGTTCGATGTATTTCAGATATATACCGCACATATGTAATGATTTATTTGCTTGATTTTTTGAGTTGTGATTTTCATGGTTTCCTTTTATTTTCAATAAATTACCTGTATTTATTTTTCATTATAAATTTTTCCCTGTCATTGAATTAGAATGAAACAATTGTTTTTAAATATAAGTAGGATTCTAAGGTGATGGAATTTTTAATAAAAAATGTATAATAAATAATCAGAAAGACGAGATCCCCGGGCATGTTAAACGATAATGAAATGACTAACACAAATTATATCACAACACCTTTTAATTATAGTTATGTTTAAGATCTCTGCATCCATTGTATAATTATGGAATCTGAAAACAAAATTATCATTATATATATTATTATCGCATACATACACTCATTTATAGCCCATACTATTCGATCAATTAAAAAAAAATATATATATACGTGATTTTAGTAGAGAAATCGTTAATCTATTTTCTCATCGAAGAAAATGGGTAACAATACAATAAAATTCATCTCACGTTCAGAGTTGGCAAGTACAATAAAGATTAATTTCTTTTCTTCATAAATACATAAGTTTCTAACGAGCATGATCAATTAAGCAACATATAAATTTATTTGGCAATACGTGTTTCGGATGTTTTCCGTTAATTTCAGGTGTGTTCAAACAGTTGTGTTTGCAACCGCTCACATAAATGTATATATCTAAAGTTTTTCAAACATATCGTGCGATTGTGGGATTGTAATTGCTATAATATAAAAATGCGTAATTCACCTTTTAAATTTTAGTCAATAATAAAAAAACAGAAATAAAAATGGAATAAGCTCCATGTACGCGGTTGAACCAAGTTATATGCATGTCACGATTATCAATTTAACACACGGAAAAAATACAAAGTTTTTAACAAACGATATGTAACGAACGCGGAGAAAATTCACGATGACGCTGAAAGAAGGTGCTATCGCTTTTTATTGCTTCCACAATGTCAAATAGACAAGCCGCTCGCATATCTTTACGTTCCTGTAACTACTGACACACATCCGTAAATGTTTAAGGCGTTGATATGATATTCCTCGTTGTGAAATGACTGTTCGGTGTCGTTCTCCACGAATATAAAAACAAATATAGTTGGGTGACTTGTACGTTTTAACCGCCACCGTGAGCCGTGCATTTTTGGAGTTTCCCAAATAGCCCAGAATATGTCGAAAATATTCCAGAAATGATTCCAATGCACCACTATAATTGAAACGTTATCACAATGTTATAGTAGAATATTTATTTTGTTTAATATACGAGTATTAGAAAATGACAAAAAATGAATTACTTTAGAAAAAATATCTTATAATCCTTCTGTTGAAAGATTCTGCTTTTTTAAATATGTTTTGGCTTCGTATTGTTACGTCCTGACGTAACGTCGCATTTATCTTTTTTTATTTCGATTACGTTAAAGTTCTTCTGTTTTAGTTTCGCTACAGTAAAAGTAACCTCTCACATTTTTCTTTTATTCTCGAACTTCTTAAGGGGAGAGGAGAGCGATTTTAGCGACGGAGATCGGAACAGGGTGAAGATGCGGCCCTACCGACCGTCTCCCGGGAAGAATTAATCTTGTAAAGATGGAATTTTTCGGCGCTCCCGGTCAAAAGGCAAACTTTCAAACCATGGGATCTACTGCGTAGACCCGGTTATCGACTGCCATTTATGGATCTATGATTCAGCGCGGCCTTACCCTCAATCCTAGACCAGGGGTTCGGCTAGTCGCCGTCGGGGTGTTGTTGGTCATAAGGGAGCGGTTGGAGGGAAGGCTATCACGTGACCAAGCGACCGCACCCTTTCTTCTCGCTCTTGCCTGAAATCTTCTCTCTCTCTCTGTGTCTTTGCAAAGATGATGAAATCACGAACAATTATTAACTAAGCGGAACAATTAACAAAAGCAGAGTAACTGTTGATTTAAACGAAAGAGTTATGACTATTAAAATGTTCACACGAATACTGTAGATAAAATATCAGCAGCAAAAAGAACAATTATGCTTCCATATGGAAACTACCCATGGCTGTCACTCGAAAACGAGTACAACCCACATCGAATTAATGAGCTTACCAAGTATAGTCGGGTAATAGAAGAAAGATCAGTACATCAGGATTAATTCCCCTTTTCTCTTGGGATTACTTTAATATGTCTCTCGTAAAATATTGGAATTTATAGTAAAAATACCATCATAAATATATAAAACATATTATGCCTATATATTAACATGTCTCTCGTAAAATATTGGAATTTATAGTAAAAACATCATCATAAATATATAGAACATGTTATGCCTATATAGAAAGGATAAAGGAAATATTAGGATTAGTTTATGGTAAAATAGCGAAAAATAGACAGAAAAACGAGAAAGAGATGAGACTAAAATTGAGTTGCAATGAAGCTTCTGCTGCAGGAAAGCGAGGCTGGCCGACTCTCCGCGCAACGAAAACGCCTTGCGCGAGGTCTGAACAGCGATCTAGCTGACTTGCGTACGAACGAAATGTACGAGTAACCAAGCTAGGCGAATCATTCTCAAGAGAAGAACTCTCTCGCTCTCTCTCGTTTTCATGTATAAAATTACTTGTTTTACTAGTAAACTATATATATGGAATATGTTATACATATATATATAGGATAAAATGAAATGTTAAGATTATTTTACAGCTGAACACCCATAAGTAAGACTAAACGAGAAAGAGAGAAAAACTATAACATGTTTCAACAAATTTTCCTCTGCAGAAAAGCGAGGCTAGGCGACTCTCTGTGCCACTACGAACGCCTTATCGCTAGGGCTGAACGGCGATCTAGCCGACTTGGCTACGAACGAAATGTACGAGTAACCAAGTTAGGCGAGTCGTTCTCAAGAGAAGAACTCTCTCTCTCTCTCTCTCGTTTCCATGCATAGACATATTTGTTTTACCATCAAGTTATTTATATGGAATACATTACACATATATAGACAGGATAAAATGAAATGTTAAGATTGTTTTACAGCTAAATACTAAAAGTAAAACGAATCGAGAAAGAGAGAAAACGGTAACGCGTTTCAATAGAGCTTCCTCTGCAGGAAAGCGAGGCTGGGGCGACTCTCTGCGCCACGACGAACGCCTTATCGATAGGGCTGAACGGCGATCTAGCCGGCTTGCGTACGAACAAAATGTACGAGTAACCAAGTTAGACGAGTCGTTCTCAAGTAAAATCTCTATCTCTCTCTCTCGCTCTCGTTCCTATAGTACGAGAATAATCGTCTAACTAGCAAATCATTTAAGAAAACTTATTAACTATAAGAAATCTAACGTCTAACTAACAAATTATTTAAGAAAACTCATTAGCTATAACTAGAGTAATCACTAATTTAACGAATAACCAATGATGTTTGGAATAAGCCATAACTCAACGAAACCATTTATACTAATAAGAGATTAACGCAGAAATCAGGTTGCATACGTCAAAGTTAACTACAGAAGCTGTAACAAAATTATTATTAGTGGTTTCATGTGAAGGATTTATTTAAGTTCCGTAAAAATGCTGAAAAACTAAGCCATTACCATAGACACATCTACAGAGAAGCGAGCATAAGGATATTACCTAAACTAGGAAATTCTATTGAAAGTAGGCCAAGAAGCGGGGTGGTAAAAATCGCCTCATTTAGTGGGGAAAAACGCTTCGAACGCGTTCCCTCACCTAATCGCGTGGTCCTCTGTGTAGCACATCGCGCTGACAAATCAGAGCGCACCATACCGATGCACTTGCATAGATCTATGGCTCTGCATGTCGAGAAGCTACTCTGCGGAGTAAGGGGAATGAATACGTGTATGGTCGAGATAGACCACGGGGAAATTCTTATAATCAGGATAGGGTTTTATCCCTTCTCTTCTTTTACGCGCTTGACGACAAGAATTTTCGACGCTCAGGAGCCCTATAAAAGGCCGCGAAAATCGGCCGTCGACACAGTTTCACGGGGGGTCAACTAGAGGACTAATCACTAGCCTGGCAGTCAATAAGTCGCCGGCAGTGAATTGGAATTTTTCCAAGGCAACAAGTAGTACTGTTTGCCGGGAAATAAAGTAGTACAGAACGATAATTTTTCACCACGGCTTAATTTTCACAAAGTATAGTTTCAAGTAGTACAGAGTAAGAGTACAGTACTTATAATTATTAACGCTTGTAAAATCGGGAATATTGAACGTGCAACATTCAACTACTCATGTAGTTTATTTCAATAAATAATTATTAATACGCACCAACGCCTACGTTCGATTTTTAGTCTGTCTGACTACACTAATCTACGCCCAACCAACGTTCAACAGTAAGAACCCCAGCAACAAACAACCGTAGGTATAATTTTCAATTACCAATTAAAGTGAAACCTTGCTCCGCGTGAAATTGTCATTCAAGTCCCTCCCCATTATTCGTGAAGTGATTATCCCCAACCAAGAACAAAACGCACTCCAGCCCTATCCCGAGTAATTTTCCGCGAGGTTAGACTCAAAAACGGGCTTGCGTCTTCGGTATTTTCTCGTCGGGTGTGGTAAAGGGAGAATTTATTCTCCTTGACCAGAGCACGGAAAAGATACACCGAAACGTGAAATCTATGTCAAATTCGTGGGTTCGTAAGATAGGCCGCGATTTTGACGTAACAGTATAAATAATTAGTATTTGATAATTTAAAAAATTTCTTACGACATATGAAATTACATTGCAAAAATAACTTTTAAGAGAAATCGTACTTTTAACGAAAATAACTAAAACAGTGTATAGATGAGATTACTTTAAGGTAAGGTTGTTAAGTCCTTGGGACAGATTAATTAAACGAAGCACTATTTGCTGAATTTAGCGCGTGTATTCTTTCACTACGAAGAATTTCGACTTTTTTATTTCGAATTCTTCCCCTCATTTATTGGACCCATTTTTTTTAGTGATTATCGGAGAGCTTAATACGTAATGAATGACAAATGTATTTGATTGCGTAATTATCCATTATTGTTGTATATGTGTCATTCCTAAAAAAAAAACCGACAAACTAGTAGACCTCATGGTCTCTGATGGTAAAAATCTGTTCAAAAGAGTTAATATTTTATAGAATTTTGCATTTCCGAGATTTATTTGTAGATTTGTTCTTTCTCGCCTACTTAATTATCGTTTAATTTGTATTTTTGAAATTTTTGAAAATAAGCTTGCAAAGTAGAACGTTTGCTTCTATTATTTTCAAGTTTTCACACAGCTTCCTGTATGAAGAAATCAAAATTTATCATCACACTTCCTCGTAGCTTTGCAAAGAACGGAAAATAGTGAGGAAGCAATGTGCAAGGTTCTGCTTTGTTTCCTTGTTACTTCGATTTGTGTGTGTGCGGAAGAGTAAATGTTTACGAAAGTACATTTGGCAATTAAACTAATTTTTTGTTTGGCTCCAACCTCTGAAGTCAGCTCAGCCATGGAAGTCAGCTTCCATGTTTCTTTTGTTTTTATACATGCCCCCCCCCCCTATCCGACGGTTCACGGGACCCAAAGTCTAGTCACGCAGAATATTAATTTAAAGCCCTCTAGCTGCAGTACTTAATTTACTCTTAAACGACACATTTGTAACTAAGGTATCTAACTGCGTCCTGGCATACGATAAAAACATGATAAATTATTCAATATACACCGATAATTTGCAAAATGTTGCTCAATCGAGCTCCAGCTAAGCGACGTGACTATTTGCCATAAAAAATCTTAGGCAAATGTTTGCACTTCACGAAAACCGTACGTGTCGTGCGATAAGGCAAGCTATCTCCGTCTACATTATATTGCGATCGTTCGTTCCTCTAACAGTTGTACTATGGCTGTTATATGTTCTTCACGTTAATACATACGCTACACGTGTCAACGATCCGGTAAGTTCGGACAGCATTAGTCTACATTTTTCGAATTGCTAAACTGAAACGGGATCTAATAAAGGATTTTATGGAGCTTCGATTACGATAGAAAAACGGCTTCTTCAAGTTAAAGCTATCATTTATAAAGATTTATAAAATATACTTCCAAAGTACTTTTCGGGAACCAAGTTTTTTTTGGAGGTAAGAAGAGAGATCGGATCGAGTTGTATCAATTTGGTCTAAATACTTTTTTAATTTGTTATGGGACGCGCAAAATAGTTCAAGTACGCCCATACTGTACTGTAACGGTAATTTTTATCGCTAACATATATTTTTATTTATCGTGGGAATTTCGGCCTCGATCACAGGACTAATTAGTTTAGACTTCGTAGTGGTTGACAGTAGGGCTTTATTCCAAGAAAATAGTCTCATAAAACAAAAACACTTTTTAATTACGGTCACTCGAATTCTGCATAGTGACTATTTTAATTCCGCAATTTTAGCAACTATTTCGACGATTATAATTTTATTTGGTATGCATCTATTCTTGGTATCATCGACGGTTTGTTTTCTTTCCGTGCGGCGGTATTATTGTACGCTCCAGACACACATATACTCATACCACCTGTCACTTCACTCGCGCTCACTCTTTCGATAGAGTGTACCAACTCTAGTTATAATTCTTTCTCTCACTCTCTTATTCAGCGGTATTACTATATACTTGGTGTACCAATGTTTCACTCCACTAGTTATTTTTCCTCGCATTCGCTCTTTCGATAGAGTGTATGAACTCTATGTACAATTTTTTTCTTCCACACTTATTTTGCTCAGACACATTCGATTATTTATATCTTCCGATACGAGATTCGCTTATCCATATTTATTCCTCCTATGCATTTAAACCTACTTATTCTCATTTAATTCTACTTGTTCTATCTACTACAATTTCTAATTCTATTTTCTACTCTATACCGAAATTTGGGAATTCCCTCGATTATTTTATTATTATTTCCTCTTATTTGATCCTAAATTCTCGGTATTCCTGGCCCGTGCTTTGGTTACAGGCCTATGGGTTGGCCTTGCCTCGTGAGCCACACACACACAACCACACGCCTCAGATTCTCTTTGGACAGAGTGTAACAACTCTGTTGACAATTCTTTTCTCTCTCAGACTTATCTCACTTTTCGGTCTTTCTCACTTTCTCGCGCAGGAAAAGCGGTTCCTCTGGTTCCTACTCGTTTAAAGTCCGCACTTGTTAATTTATTCTCTTATATCTTATTTTCTTATTCCGATGCACTAATTCTAATAAACAATACTTACAGACTACTTAACTACACGTATTTATTTCCCTACGGATCTACTCTATTTTACTTATTGATTACCTAAATGGTGGTTATTTAATGATTTCCACAATTATTATTTGCTAACGTTCTATGCTTTCGGCACTCCCTCATCTATCGCCACCTTTCACTGGTTTTTTTATCACAATTTCCGTACCTTTACTGTTTGCACGATTTCGCTAAGAGCGCGTCTCTCTCCCCGCACCGGCCTTTTATAGCCTTCCCCTCGCTCCGCTGAACCCTACGTCATCATTTCGCTTTTATTTCGAATGTAACGCATTTCCTGACTTCGGCGGTTCGCCGCTGCCGCGACCACCGCCTCCCCCCCCCACCCCCACCCCGCATTCTACCGCCCCTCCCACCCCCCGCAGAAAACTATATTCGATCAATTTTATCGCTTAGAGAAATGTAATGATTTTTCAACTAAGGATATTAAGAATTTATTCAGCGAAATCGTGAAAAAAAATGTTATAAAGTCTGCATTACTTTGTCGATTTCGGTCAAATTCAATACCATAGTTCGGATTACTTAGTTTCAATTTTATGCAAAGTTTTCGTTTGATAGCTGGCAATTTGTTTGAGTGAGATCGATAAGAGACATTTTGCAAAAAATTATAAATCTTTAATAATATGTTAATGCTCCAATCTGTTCTTATAAAATGTTCACCTAAGAAGAACTGGATATTCCCGCATATCGCAGTAAAATTTTAGTTAATTCGGCTGAGTAGTGCATGAGTTATAGTGGTTTTAATTTTATCTTCTCTATCATGCGCACGTATACCCGCGTAAGCACGTTTTTTTAACGTCAGGAAAGGGTTCAGGGAGGGGTCAGGGATGGGGGGCGAAGCTATGGGTTTTCTCTAGAGTTCAGGTTCTCCCAGGGAGATTGGTGGGCGATGCACGCAGGGGCTTAAGTCTCCCTAGTATATTAAGACGATATACTCGTCTTATATTAAATATACCGCCGAAATGACGAGCTTAAACTAGATCCACACACACCAACATAGAGATTCATACCACACAGCACGCACACCTATAAACCAACTACCGTTACTCAAAATATAGTTATACTGACAAGCAGTAAGACTATAGTCTCAACTAACGTATGAAGAAGCATCTATAAGGAACACGCTAAATTATTATAACCAAGAAGAGGATATTAACGGGACAAATGGGCTACAGGAGATGGGCTACAGGACGACTAGAAGATATAGTAATACCCTGCTATACCGACGGAAAGAAAAGAAGAGCGGGGAAGCCGGTATAAAAGGGCACGGCAAACCACAGTCGAGAAGTATTCTGTTCACAGACTTTCGCCAACATCCGGAATCTACCAAAGGAGGACCACCTAATCAATCAAAGGAGGACCACCTAATCAACCAAAGGAAGACCAGCTAATCGACCAAAGGAGGACCAGCCATCCAGCTAAAAGAAGGACTACCTAAGCAAGCCAAGGAGAAGCATCTTCAACTGCACCACTCCAAGGATCAGGCCTGTAACTTCTCGCCCAAGGAAAAACGAACATCTCCAAGGCCTACTACAGAGCCATCAGTCATCCAAGTAGTCCAGCATCCCAGCCTACAAGATCTTCCATCGAAATTATAACAAGTGGTATGGATCCAAAATATATTAAAATCCATAGGGACTAAAAAACGCCATAGAAACTAGCTAGAGCCGCTCCTGTAGCATTTCCGATGCGCCGATGCACCGAGGATGCAACGCGCTGACGCCTCCACCGGAATAGCGGCGGGACCAGCGAGTAGATCGCTCAGCCAGAGGAGCTCGAGTGAGAGCTCCGTCCCCACTACAGTCCACGCGCTATAGATATAGAATAGGCTACCTCCAAACACCGAGAAATAATAACAGAGGCGATATAGATATAGTAACGATGGCAAGCCCAGCAAGCGCGTTCTATGTGTAGATACAATACCACCAAATAACTATAGAAATGCTTTATTAATTCAAGATAAAATCTCCTACTTCATGCGGACGCGATTATAGAGGCATGCGTAAGCCCGGGTTAAATTCTTGTTGTAAGGTGCATAATCACCAAAATTAAGGAAAAAGGAGTATATTTAATTTTTACACAAATTATTTCACTTTCACTTGTATTATTTATTAAATGTGTCTAATAAACCATACTTTTACCTAATACAGAAGCCTATATTAATTTCCTCCCTGCTCGAGTTCGAACTTACACCCTTTAAGGGTGATGTTAACGTAAAATATCGTTACAATATATATATATTGTAACGGAACAGCCTACCCCGTCGATCTTTCATGTAAAGTTGGTTGAAGCCTGAACTTGAAGGATTCCATATTTATCAAAGTCTCTAAGGACGCTTCTCCTTTGATACAACTATCTGATAGTTCAATACACGATCCCGATTGCTTCTCGATAGTGGAAATAATTTTTTGTTTGGATTTCGAGTACCCTAAATCGCAAATTTCTGCCAATCTGTAGATTGGCTCGATATCGTGACAACCAATATAGATGGGAATAGTTGCCAGAATAATCAAATAAACATTCTACGTATGCAACACGTGCTTTTTGACTCAACTTGAGTATATTGTACATACTGTCTGGGAACCCTCCCGTCAAGTTGATAGTCAATAAAAGGGCCAAACTTGCAAGGTTCCACAGGTGTGTAATAGGGAATTTCATTCGCCCGTAAGATTTTGGGAATGAAAGAGCACAGATATCAGGAATACCTGAGAAATTTCGTTATTTTGACTATCCTGGACGTCGATCCGTGGATAAGACGGTAATCTCTGGCTCGTACTGAGGATCATGATCTACGAATTGGTACTTTCAGAGAAATTACCGAAATAGTACGAATTCGTAAGCGATTCTTGTTTTGCGCTCCATATTTATTCGCCTGCCGAAAGTTTAAATATGAAATGTTCCATTACAATGTAGTAAACGGAGCGTCAAAATACTAATTATATTTGCAAATATGTTATTAAAAAACCTTTTTATATTTTCATTCTATTTAGTTAATTTCTTAGAATTCTATTCAACAGAAAATATTTTTCTCTATTATGTATTGAAAGACTCTTTATGACATTTTTAAATAAAATCTAATTATTTAATTTACAGTTACACCTGAATCATCGTAGAAACAAGACGAAAGATGCTGCTGTTTGGTTTTCTTCTACATTCCGTGGCATTCTGTGAGGCTTCCTAAACAGGATTCAGGATTCCTAAACAGAATTATCGTAGCCAGATACTCGGATTATATGAATCTCTCGAATCTCGGTCTCACAGATATTCACGAAGACGTATTTGTCAACTACAGCAATCTCGAGTTTTTTAATCTCTCTAACAACTTACTTAAGCAGCTTCCCGAAATGGTATTCGCATTCCTCACGGATCTGAAGACTTTGAATCTCGCTAACAACTCACTTAAGCAGCTTCCGGAAATGGTATTCCCATACCTCACGAATATGATAACTTTGAATCTCGCTAACAACTCACTTGAGCAGCTTCCCGAAATGGTATTCGCATTCCTCATGGATCTGAAGAATTTGAATCTCGCTAACAACTCACTTAAGCAGCTTCCCGAAATGGTATTCACAAATCTCACGAATCTGAGGACTTTGAATTTTGCTAACAACTCACGTAAGCAGCTTCCCGAAATGGTATTCGCAAACCTCAAGAATCTTAAGATTTTGGATCTCGCTAACAACTCACTTATCCAGCTTCCCAAAATAGTATTCGCAAATCTCACAAATTTGGAATCCCTTAACCTAGCCTACAATTATCTAATCTCGGGAAATTTTTACGCGAATCTTAAACGTCTCAGTGTGTTAGATATCTCGAACAATCTGGTGGAACGCGTTGGCCATTTCTTCGGATTGACAATGTCCACCACTATCGTATCGAAAGGAATTTATTTTGAATACATTACCCCGGTAATGTTTGAAGAACCATCAACCATACCGAGCCTCCTGACGAAGGATAAGGCAAACAAAGTATATAATGTTCAAGATAAAATCCCTCATAACAAATTCATTAGGAACTCGAAATATATATCTAATAATGGTAGCAACTGGCCGGTTATCGTTTGCATCCGGAATGGCCGTTTAATGTTATTGGAAGACGTAAATACCAAGAAGAAACCGCAAGATTGCTCAGTTTTGAATGCCGATTCTGGAAGGATACACCTCAATCCGATGAATATCAGTACAATCAATGGTGGATGGTGTCGTCTTCAACTCCGTGAAGTTCAATACTCTCTAAATCTTGAATATAACCAAATCAATCAAGCTCTTGGGGAATTGATGAACAATCTTTCGCGCGAAATCATCAAAATAAGTCTGCGAGGGAACAATATCCAGTGGTTGAAACGAGGAGTAATTGAAAACTTTAATCCAATTAAGTTACTGGACTTAAGTCAAAATAATATCAGCGACATCGAAGACGACGCATTGGCGAAACTGAATCTCACCGGGTCGTTACTTCTAGATCATAATCAACTCACGAACACTAAATTCTTGATTTTTTTATCGTCGTACATCAGAGAAGTGTCGCTAGTTAATAACCGTATCACTGAAATATCAGCCGGTAACTTTGGACATTTCACAAGACTTTCCAAACTTGATCTCAGTTGGAACAAAATACAAGTAGTCGGGGCTATGTCGTTATATGGTCTATCGTCGTTAAGTGACCTTGATCTGTCGCACAACGAATTGAGAAACATCGAACCGAAGTTCCTTCAGAATCTGAAGAACCTCAAAGCCATTGTGCTCAATGACAACAACATAGCCAGCCTTTCGACTAGAGTCTTCTCTGGTCTCCAGAAACTCACTTTTATCAACTTGAATTCGAATAACTTGACGACAATAGCCCACGACGTGTTCCACGATATGCCGCATTCGCTGTCAATCCTCTATCTCAATAATAACCGAATAAAACTCATAAGTCCTAATACTTTCGTTAAGGTACCGGAGTACAAGTTATTTTTGCAGGGTAACAAAATATCGAACATCTCAAAAGAAAGCATCAATCTCCCGAGTTTGCAGTATCTTGATCTGAGCTTTAATTCGATTGAGTTGATTGATCGTGACATGTTCAACGAATTAGGAAATCTTACATATCTTAATTTAAGCACAAACAAAATAGAGAAGATCGAGGAAGGGGCGTTTAGAAGACAGAATTACCTTTCGAATTTGTACCTCGTTGGAAACCCGATTAATAGATTACGTAATCATACACTGTTTGGTCTCTTGAAGAAACCTACAACTCGCATTTTCCTATATGGGGTTCCTATTGAAGCTATAGAAGGTGGACTGTTCGACGTTCCCCCATTGAAAAAGGATATGTCCAAAAATATATCCAAAATATAGAACTTTACCTCCGTTTATATATCAAAAATACATCTTAAGTATATTTTGGATAAATCTCAGATATATTTTTTCGTTGCATACATTTCGTCATATGTCCTACAATAAAATCGAGATATAGAATTTATTGTTAATACACGTAGATCTTTAGATCTATAGATTGGATTGCGTAAATATGTTTTATTATTTATCGGTGTGATGACCGGACGGAGAATTAGGGAAAGTGTGTAGAATGGTAATGACGATGATCTGCCGAAGAGAGAAAATATATTATGATCACCGGGGATCGAACCCGGATTGTTCTGCTACCGAGTAAGAGCGCTAACCACTGCACTAATGTCACTTATATATTGATTTCTCTCATTCGAATTGTCTACTTATATGCAAGGCAGCTATCGTTACAATCGGTATGACTTCAATATTTCTTTCGACTACTGTACGTACCTTCGTGGTTACTTATGTATCCTGTATTATGAAATAGAAATATGTAATACACTACACTTAATAAATAACGTAAAATTATAATCATCTATAATTTAATTTCATTATTTCGTTTATCTTGGCCAAGTTAAAATTCTCCCTGGATTGTTAACTTTATTCCTTGTTAGATTAACAGGTGAATTCCTATTAATTATTTCCAGGTAATGGTTATCTATGTCTATTCAATAGAATACATTGCTATCAGATAAAATAGAATGGCATTTTAGTGAAATAAATAAGTGCACCGAGTTAAATGAAATCCGTTAAAAGACGGATTTTATAAAAAAGTAAAAAAAAGCATACGCCAAGTATTAAAAAAAAGTATCAATGGCGTGTTGGTACTTTAACCTCGTAACTTTCTCATTGTATTCATTCCTGACATGAAGTAACAAGTGATGCTGTGATCTACAAAGGTTCTGAAATTGGGAATGTGCATCTTGTAAGTAGTTTTGAATCTATTACAATATTTTTTTTTAATTGGAGATTCCGGCTTTTCCTCGGTGACGCATGTTCCTACATCCAAACGAATAGACCGTAGATTTATCGTTGGGAGATGTAAGCTGACCCTCGGCTGCGATGACAAAAGTTCATGGTTTACTATACGCAACTCTTGTGATCGAATGCGAAATGTTATGCCGGTACCGAGTAATTGGATTATTCGGTATTCGGTATAATATTAAAAAGTTCTTATTTTCGGGATCGTTTGTCGATAAGGAGATGAATCTCGAGTTATTGATGAAAACACGAATTTATATAAAAGGAAGTATTTATTATAGGGAACGGTAACTTTCCGTTGTCTATTTAAAAGTCAAAGTAAGAAAGTACAATAAAAAGTTATTTCGAGTCTTTACGAGGAACCAACCCGTTCTATCTTGAGTCTAAATTAATTCTGGTTTTCGTAAAGCAGTTGCTAACTGTGTTCACGAAAATCCCTTAATTCGCAATTTTACCGTTAGTCTATCGTCGAACGCTAAGCGAGTCGCTCATGCTGCGTCGGCGTTCTTGGGGTCGTTCGTACGATCGGGCATTGGACTTCGTTTCCTGTCTTGAACGGATTCCAATGTTTCTTTGCTATGGAATATTCCCGAATATACGAAATACGGAATGGAATATTCCGCGGCACAACAGCAATGTAATGAGTACACTACTAATCAGTCACTCAGTTTAGTGATCCGTATAAAAGTAAGAAGTGTGCAGTCCGAATTAATTTTTTTTACTAATTTTGACTACTTTTTTTTATTAGTTCCGATGAAATGTCAGAAGTAGTTGTACTTCAATGTGATTGCAAAAATAGATTTTGTTAGTAGGGTATGCACACTCATTTTCATCATGAACCAGTCTATTTGGAAAGTTATTGTGTTTTTGGACGGTACAGACGAATGGACCACCAGACAAAGAGAAATTGATTAATGCTTTTTTCTTACTCTCGTACACTCAAAACATATATTTACACTATATCTGAATAGGATCTAACAATGGATTTTTTGCTCATTGCAATACTTAGTCTGCTTACATACTTCGTCCCATGTAGGGATTTCAATACTCAACCAGTCGTGGACAACAGACTGAGAATTGACTCGTTGTTAGAAGTTGAGCCTTGGCACTGCAGACTGGCCTCAGAGTAAACAAAGTCTGTTGGTCGGAACATGTTTTCGAGTTTTGTGCCAATGCTTAAGCACCCTCTGCCATTGGGTCTGGACGAACCCACGGATTAGTACTGGATCACAAACTAGATGCTTATTTCAATAATGTTGGTAACGTCACGGAACATTGCGTGCGCCAATGATTGGTTGAAACTCGGTAAAAGAATTGTCGAAATATAATCGTTTTATCATTATTTTTATCATTAGTCGGCCATCGTTTTCAGACTGGTCAATGGCTGTTAGGATAGTTAATTCACTAATGACAAGACAATCGATATATTTTCAACCGAAAATCAGAGGAAGTCCGTACCAGATTTGGCGTTATTGTCAAAATATGATCTCCAATCTCATATTTTTTATATATTGCCAGTCACCGGTCCGTAATTGATTAGGCATCGGCTATACGATTGCCCAATTATCTGAAGGGTACAAGAATATACAAGGAAACTGAATATATCACGAGAAACGGTAATGTTCTGTTAATGTATATTTTTACTTCGAAATTTACACCTTTTAGTCAGACAACAGCGCGTTTTGGCACACTCTTGATCAAATAACCATGTAAGAATGTCAATAGCTAGCCGGTCTCGGTATTCTGAACTGGCTCAATCGTAGAAGAAGTCGTGGAGCAGAACAGAGGCAGTCGCTAAGCTGAGATTTAGCGTTGAACTACAGCGAAATATCAACCAAGAGTCAATCAAAGATTTTGGCTGAGAGAATGACTGGTATTTGTAGGAACGGCAAATTGACAGCATAAGATGCGGTTTTCTTTATTTCTAAACTTTTAGGTGTCGACATAATACTGAGACACGATCGAGACAAGAGCTTTCCGATCTCTGGCAAAATAATGGCACGTTTTTAATATAATGTGTGAGTTATTTGTTTTGGTCGTATCTTGGATCAACGTTGCTCGTGTTATATCACGAGAAAATTTTTGCTTGATATTTTTCCTGAACTGTTTGGGGATGATAAGACACTGGTACCTGTCCAGGACAAGAGACGACTAGCAACAGTCAAAACAACAGCAAATTCACAATAATACATCGTGTTCGTTTATTGGCCGAATCGCGGGGCAGAATTGTTTGTAATCGTCGCAAAATGAACGTCATAATTATTCCCAAACTGTCCCATGTGCGAATCCTGATAAACCGATACCAAAATTACCAATACGAGGATCATATTATACTAAGTTGTGTTTCGTACACGCTGAACAATATTGCCGACTGACGGCACACAGTCCTATAAGTACTGAGCGTGACTTGAATGATACTCGTTGTATTGTTAGCGAGCAAATTATTACTTTTCCATGACGACACGTCACTTTGAGCACTGCGGTCATACTGGTGTGATACGTCTTACGTGTACCGACTGAACGATGAAATGAAACATCGCTAAGCGTCGTTGTAGTACTTGACGTCCGCTTCACTGAAACTCGCCTTCTTATCGGCAATAAAAATCCTCTAAAATCCCGCCAGTATATCGAGTTTTCACAAAATCAAATCACTGTTACATGCACTATTGCACCAACATGCGGTAACCCTAATAATAATCTGCATTGGCCGATTACACGTAGTCTACGTGCGATAAAAAACAGCTTATGAAACTGGTTGCACTTCACGATAACCATACGTGTCGTGCGATATCGCGACCTCTTTCCCTTAAATATGAATGGCGATCGTTCGTTTCTCTAGCAAACCGTGATTCTACGAATATTCTTCACTTTAGAACATATGACACTCCAATCGACGGTCAGATTGATATGCCGCCTAAGCACTTTCAACTATAAAAATTGAAATTAGATCCTATGTAGAAACATATAGGGCATATATGAAGTTTGGCTAAGAGCACTTTCTATACGTGCTAAGTCTATTGAATTGACTTGGATGTAGTGTCAGACGTCATCACGCTTCACCACTTTCACGATGGAGCTTATGTTCTAGCCTAATCCTGGATTTTCATTGTGGCGCACAGCGCCGCAACAGAGAAACAAGGGAAAGGGAGCATCATTCCTCCTCGCACCGACTCATCGAAAACGTGGTGCAAAAGCGCAATGCGCTTGTAGTAAAAATTCCAGACTAACTCGAACTAAAACATCTTATTTTATTACAAGTGATAACATATAATATAATACATTGGTATAAAAAATTACACTGTGAGTGGTTGATAATATGCAATGATGTTTGGTTATCCGAGAAGGTGAAATACTATTGTTATGATATTTTACGTGCTAATAACCTCGAACAGGCCAAAGAAAAATATAAATGTCAAAGGTCTGGTAATAGAATTGAGTATAGCTGTACGTTGATAATTATTTGCATTAATTAAATTAAATATTTTATACTTTTTTCTTTTTAGGGAGTAAAGAGTGACTGGGAAAAGGGTTTTATACGTTTTACTTTATCTCCATCTTCGCAAAATAATATTTAATAACTTTTAATGATCTTTACCCGCACAGAAAAAAAATCCTGGATGGAATTCCGGATGGTGTCTGAGCAGTCCTCGAGAGAGTCCCGGATGGACAATGGGATTTGATCCAATCCCATTTTCCATTCCGCACTCCAATCTGGACTTCATCCTGGACTTCCGAAACTCCATTCGAGTTACGACTCTATTTTGAGTACTGTGTCTGACGACGCGATGATGGAAGTTTCGGCCAATTTCCTCCTTAGTTACGATACTTGTCATTTTCCCCTTATGTTCAAAATACAAGCATCCAGATCATTTCACACTTAAAGCACAAATGACGCGTGCAATCGACTGTCCTCGTAACCGTATACGGCAACGTCACTTTACTATTGACCTGTTTTTCTCAGTTACTTATTTTTCTTTCCGAGACTATATTCACTTTTCGAAGGTAATTTTCCTTTTTTTTTGAGCGTCCACTGACGTGTTTCAGGGATTCATGTCCTTTGGTCGTAATTGGATTAATCTGTCATTCCTATTAGTGACAATCTGACCAATCTGATTGACGAGTAAGTTTTATTCAAAGTCGCTGTGCATCGGTCGGCCTAATATGAAGGACATGCTGACATTGTTGACAAGCATTTTCTTCATACATAATATTGTATCTATGGTCGTTCCATCATCTATATGAAATGATATTCCGAGATCAAGTCCGGGATGGAGTTGCGGAAGTCCAGGATGAAGTCCGGCATGGAGTCTCAGGAGTTCATAGACTGGAGTCCGGGATGAAGTCCGGGACAGATTTCTCAATCCCGATGGCACTTTCTAAAGAAATCCGGGATAGAGTCGATCCGGGACTCCATCCGGGACTATTTTGCGTGGGTATGAAAGTAAGAAATCTATGAACCGAAATATTTTTTCTTATTAATCTAAACTTAATTTTTTTTATCAATCGACTGAGATAAAGTATGAAAAGTTGGTTTTATAATTGACTGCAAAGTTATAGCGAAGCTTAGTTTTGTTATTAAAGTTTACATGCCCAACTTATTCATGATCCGCAATCTGTTTCAAAAGTTATTGTATTTTCGGACGCTACAGACAAACAGATAGACAGATAGACAGACGGAAATGAACGACTGTTTTCTTCTTAGGACACTCAAAAGATGTATTTACAATATAATCTAAGACTCAATTAAAAAAAAAAACAACACTTTCTCTTTTTGCATACTTCGTATGTAACGTATAATTGAATAGATTTATATAAAAGAAATTGGTATAAGAATTTAATTCTCAGAATATAGACCTCAAACATTTCCGAATTTGTGAACTCTGATTCCATAAATCTTTACTCAATAGAAAGAGATGATAGGAGTGTTGTCATCTGTAGAATGCACTGCAATCCGAATTTGTAACGGGGGTTACAAATTCATAAAGGGAGTTATGAATTCGGATTGCAGTGAATTCGCCGTAACTAACTACAAGTTGGTGTATAGCGTTAGATGATATTCTATACGTTTTACTGCTACAGCGACACTACGAGCAGATGTTGTCAGTGCCGGTTAGACCAGGCTACCTTAATTAGGTTCATTCCATCTCTCGGTGGGTTTCATATCCCCTCGTTAAACCCGAAATACGATCTCGTATGACGGACGACTAGGATTATACTACGTGCGCAAGTGATGCCCAACACCATTTCAGCAGAGGACGTTAATGTTCAACCGATCCGTCATGCTGTATTCGACAAAAATGTTGAAAATAGTGTAACGTGTATGACGTGCTTGATATATGATATTTGACAGACTACTGCGAATATCGATTCGATCTTTCGAAAAATTCTATCGAAATATTAAATCCGGACGAAGATTGATTTTTAGCGCGTTTGACAGAGTACGGCCCTTTCTACTAGAAGCACTCCCGCCATTTCATTCGATGACTGTTCAGTAATATCGAATGGCAGATAAAAACGGGGTCTGATTTTATATCAATACAGCTTGACAAATTAGTTTATTTAATTCACAAGCAGAAATTATAAGCAGGCAGCAGTTTGACGAAAGAAAAGAAAAATGTATGCTCCAAAGAGTAAATTTATGATTCTAGAGTAATTGTTAATTTTTAATTGTCAACTTGTTACCGGTAACCGACCATTGTTTATTGTCTCTTAATAAACAATTGAACACTCTTGCTTATGCACGAACTACATTATACATTGCCATGTATTTAATATATACATGAACATTATGAAGATTCGTAAAATTCTTCGAAGGGTCGATATGTTACAGACTAATCTATTGTACAGTAAATTTGCATTTTTGTTAAAATAACGTGCGCTGTTATCATATGAACGCATAGTCATAACTTCTCTGTATCCCTTCCAAGCCAAAAGTATCAAATTGATATTATTTCTCCTAAGAGAAGAATAACCGAGTAGGTTGTCGAAGCACCAGTCGCAATCTACGATCCACCGAATCCTATGATCGAATCTTGACATCGTCAAAAAATGTATACATTTTTTTTCAGAGATTAATTTGTATGCAATTTGTATATACCAGTGTAATAATGGAGTATGCCTGGTTTAATGTAACGTGCTGTCGGTCCCTCTCTTTTTCTCGCTTTCTCCACCGGGACCACAAATGGCGCCATCTCACTCGCACTCACGATGATTCAATCGATGTAACACTTCGTCTTCAAGTGAAATGTATTTCGGTTGACTTAAGGCAAATAATTTTTTGCTACTATTTTGGTAACTTCTGTAACCACAGAGTCTAATCAAGCAATCAATCCGGCTTTTTCAGAGTCTGATTAGATTGTGATCCGGCCTCGATTCAGGGCCAATAGTATTACACCCTTGATCTTAGCCAGATAGTCTTTTTGGAACAGGGTTTGCTATAATGACAGGCAAACCCTGATATGGATCGGATTCCAGAATATTGAAATATCTGTTTGAACAGCTGTACGTGATGAAAAAAGCCGACTCATTACGCACACAAAAAACCAATGGACAACACCAGTTGAACAGTACAAATTTCTACTTTCGAAATAAAAAAATAGTTGTGGTCAATCGATCATAAGGACAACCATGGAAGATTCGGTTACTTTCACTTTCTAGTGACCTTTCTGATGTACACGTTCGTATGACGAAGTTCTCTCTTGCAAATATAATACGTCTACCGCACGGAGCGAGCAGTTTCATTACATTAACAGGAGTTTAGATAGGTTAGCAAGTACTTTGTTCATACAGTGACAGCAAACGTATTGGGCCAACAAATATTTGTTAGCCCAATACAAATTATTTCCTCCGTGCGGAACCGCGAACGTAACATTTGTACGATACTTGTGTACAGCGTATTAATGTTGCGTACGTAAATTGTGGCTTCTCTCTGTGGCAAGTTATTCGTTTGCTAATCAGATTCCAAACTTGTTTCTCAAATTGAAATTAAATTCACGCGAGAAATCGATACAAATGTTAAAAATAAAATAGAATATCGATACCATTGAATATTATATTTGCTCAATTAGAATTTAGTTGAAACATACAAATTTCATGGTATTCACTGTAACGTGGTGGAATATTCAATATATGAAGACGATTGGGTTAGCGGCCCTAGCGTAGCTCAGCGATGAGGACTATCAATTGACAATCGGAAGGTCCAGGGTTCAAATCCCGATCCAGACGCCCCGCATTTTTTTCGGATTGTTCCTCGTGTATTCCACTTTCTCTGGGTTACATAATACAATACGTACTGTGTTATTATAAGTACGTGCTTATCACTTTTATAACCGGCATCTTACTCTTTGGGAAAAACTGAGAAAAAAACGAATGAAGATAAATATTGACATGGGTAAATATTTGATTATTCGAATTGAAATTGATTCGAATCAATGAAATTGTAGTTGTATCTTTCAAATGCTTATTGATGAAACGAAATATCTCGTTGTGTACTAAATCGTGTATATATGTACATCATCGTGTATATGACGATACCTTCTAATCGATGGATATGGATGTATACAAATCATTATGATTGACCATCTAATAATAGTAGCGCTTGTTCCGTTCCAATATGGATTTTTTTCTCCTTCAATATCACGTTCCTGCAAACCGAGTATTTCTAGTGTATCTCGGTACACCACTGCATAATCGACCGAGGGTTTTTATTTTAGACCTATTCGGCTCCGGTCAGGTTATATCTCGGACTTGTTGAGAAGTAAATAAGTGAGAAAAAGTTACAATTATTACGTTTCGATCCGGGATGCAGACTCTCTTTAGAAATTGAGACTTCTGTTCGAGTGAAATATATGAAATCTCGTTGAATTCAACGATTCCTTGTCGGAAAATATAATTTCTTTTCGATATGTTTTATACATCCATTAAGTGTATTAGACCACATTGATCAAAAAGTTTTAGGACTTTATTCATAAAATCGAAAATACAAATTTATTCATAAAAATCGATATGGTCCCCTTCAAAGTACTTCCCATCGACTGCAATGCACTTACGCCAGCGCGTGATCCAATCCTCGAAACACCACTGGTACTCAATTTTCGGTATGTCCATCAAAGCCGTCTTCGATTATTTCATGACATCCTCTCGGGTGCTGTAACGCATTCCGCAAAACGGTTTTTTAAGTCGGTTGAACAGGAAAAAGTCGCAGGGAGCCAGATCAGGTGAATTCGAAGGCTGCTGGATAGTATTCGTGTTGTTTTTGATCAAAAACTCACGGACAAGGATCGTATTGTGCGACGGTATGTTACCGTGGTGCAAAATTCACGAGTTGTTTTCCCACAAATCCGGTCTTTTTTGGTGAATTGCTTTACGCAAACGTCTCATAACGCCGCAAATAATACTCTTTGTTGACTGTCTGTTTTTTTGGCAAGAATTCATGATACACAACACCGTTTTAATCCATGAAAACCGTAAACTGAATTGCGTGTCATACTCATAAATCCACGTCTCGTCTCCAGTGATGATCCGTTTGATAAATGTTGGGTCGGATTCGGCCTTGGAAATCATGTCTTTCGCGATTTCAACGCGGTCCTTTTTTCGCATGAAATTGAGATCTTTCGGAACCAGTTTTCCTTTGATGGTAAATTTACGGTTTTCGGCCAACATTTCTTTGATTTTATCGATGTTTTCATCGGTTTTCGACGTTGACGGCCTGCCACTGCGTTCGTCATCCTCGGCCGACTCACGACCACTTCTGAAGCGTTCGTGCCATCGAAAAACGTTTGATCTCGAAAGAGTATCGTTGCCGAAGCACTTCTCCAACATTTCCAAGGCTGTGGACCGTTAAATCCATTTTTCAAACAAAATTTAATGCAAACTCGTTGATGCACAGTTGATGCACAGTTGATGCCATTTAAAAACTTGTAAAAAATCGAAAATACGCACAAATATAAATGTACTCGGTACAGCGTAACTTTTACAAATGTCAAGATATGACGCTGAATTTGGAGAGAAGTGTCAATGACAGATGTCCTAGTAACCTAACAAAAAAAAATTCGAATCGGGTGACTAACAGCGCCACACGGTGGCCGGTCCTAAACCTTTTCGATCAAGGTAGTACATACTAAAACATAACTCGGTGTATCATCGCTAAAACGAACGAAGCGTAATATAAAATAATCGAATCTGATCGACAAGACCCTCGGTTATGGCTGATTCACGTACGAGAGTATTATTTATTTTTTCATCATCCAGACAAGAGACACGCGTACCTCGATGCACATTGGATAATTCATTACACTTCAATTAGGGCGCGCGTAGTCTCCATCGGTGCCTTTGGAAATATGCAAACAAATAAAAACTGAACGTTATTACGAGTAAGTGTCGTCTTAGTTTCGTCACGTATTTCATTGATAACATACTTTTTGCCTATCTCGTATGTGTAGTTTTCCACGTAATTTCCCTTGCTATGCTTTAAAATTCACTGCCAATTTTAATCTAAATTTTATTTAAAATAATTACTTATTCTTTTAATTAAAAACAAACAGGTTAAACAATGGATCAAAAGACAGTCTTCAATTATCGGAATTCAATCAACGAGCTTTGCAGTGGTATTGAATAAGATAAAAGGAGATTATTTGATAATTTTTTCTCGATATCGAGATTCGATGTTGTTGCTGTGATTGCAAGAGGGAGTGGTCGATAAAAAAATGTCTCTGATGCTTTTTCCCAACGTATTAGGGCTTGAGGGTCAAGCTCTGGTGAAAACGGCTCGGCGGGTATTGGGTTTGCGGTCGATTGCACTCGATTCAAGAACGAAGTGACATCAATACACCTCCTAGAAGCTCGTACTATAAAGTTATTGTTTTAAAGATCCCTTCGATAATTAATTCCGGACAATTGACAGTCTATTTTGTACTTGAACAGTCATGTACAGATGTCATGTTGACGTAACAAAAATGGAAGATTAATATCATCCACTGACGTCAATTAGCGTTTGGAATATCATCGGCTCGATTATATTCTATCTGATGATGCGGAGTTTTGTATGTGTATATGTTAGTAATTTGAATATATTTGAGAAAACATTACAAGAATTATAAATATTGTTGGACTAGTCTCATGTTATTTTTTTCCTAAAACACGGATTGTAACAATTACTGTTAATATGTAGATAATATAGATAATATGTAGCAATTTAGATAAAAAGGATCACAAAAATCTTGGGAGATCAAAGTATGGGCATTCTAAGTCAATCGTAGATTTCCACACGTAGAGCAACGACTCAGTTACGTGAGATAAATCGGGTAAATCCCGACATATTACTCAATTGCTACATTGAATAGAAAGATAATTCTTTTTTCCGTGTACGCAATACCATCAGAGTACCAACTTCCCTATATATTTGCACTTACCTTTAACTAATTGACGATTCTGCTATATTTTTCCAAAGATTAATGTGCTTTTTTTTTTAATTTGTGCTTGTTCCAAGTGTATTTTCCTTCAGCTACTGTCTCTTCACCGATCACTCACATATCTTTGCTTCACACCACTACGATCGGTTAATAGAATCCTCACAATTTATAAGAAATTAGCTTAAGTCGATCGATAATTTCTTCAAGCGAGAAAGAAGAGAACGAGAATTATCCAATTATCTTGAATAAAAGAAAGAAGGGGATCGTCTGGGATTATTTCTCAAGTAAGAGGATTAGCGGGAGCTCGGAGAGATGAAAACTACGGTCAACTGACTTCTGAGGTCACTGCCGTCCATCATCTCTTTTCCCCTTTGATCTCCCACTTTCCCGGGAAGATCTTTAATTGATTCCAGTTTACCAAAACAGTATCAGCGACGCGAACTTCGATAAAACTCTGAGTATCGCAACACTAGTTTCGAATTATAAGATACAAGGGTGAACCATATCGTGAATAATTAAAACCTGTGAAAGTGGATTAATAACTGGATGACGAGGGTTCAAGTATTCTAAGTGGATTCTTTCGTTCCCGTTCCTCGGCAATTTTTTCACTTTCATAATATTTTAGGCTACAGTTGTAAACCACACGTTCAAACTGTAATTCCACGTCTTTAATTAATTTGTTGGAAACGCTGAAGGGTGCTTGCAGCGTGTGATGGAACGAATTGCGCGCGGGTGGACGCAACGACCCCCCAGAGTTTCCGGTCGTCCGACTGCAAAAGAGCTGGGAAACTTTTATCGAAGGTACACACTAAAACGGACCAAGTAGGTCGGAATTAGTTTCATTGAGGATGGTCTAACAGGACACCTAACCAAATGTGTTACACGAAGTCTCTAAAATGATGTTATCGATATTGCAGTGTAGACCGAATAAATAAATAAATAAATAAATAAATGTATTATCCTTTTTTTGAATTGTACTTAGCGTGCACAGTTAAATATCATTTTTACTCGAGAACCACTGTGCGAATCGAATGCAAACGGCTTGACAGCAACAGTCGACCGGCCGTGTCTCCACCTGTTGATTTTCAATTTATTTTTCAGTTCACACAACGGAGACTCATTGGTTCGTATTATTATCTCGACATATACGCCCTTAATATTTACAGTAGAAGTTTAAAAGTAGCTCCTGGTACTTTCAAATTCTTCAGATATCAAATAATGCAGCTAAAAAGAAAAATGCATTTTTATTTATTAGCTCAAGATGTTATTGTTTCAATTAAAAAATTCGTATGTTTAATTTACTTCAATTGAAATAATTTATTAATTATCTTCAAATCTAAAAAAATAATTCGAAATTTAAGCAACACTATTGTTTTCCAAAGTAGTTAACATTTTAATAAATATAATTTCTTGTAAATAAATGAAAAAATTATAATAATAGAAAATGATGAGCCACTTTCATAGCTTATCATCGATAAAGATATTTCTGTCTGCGCCTCTTTTAAATTTGTTTTGTTTTAATTGATTGAAAATGATTTAAAAAAAAAAAAAAAAAAAAAGGTATATCGTTTTTATCAGCGTTACGAATATTTGTTTATGATATTTTATTGAAGAAAGATTTGCGCACTATAGTAACACAGTGTTTCTCGTTATAGCTGAGAAGCACAGCACTTACGCGCGAAAGAGGATACGCGACGCTCGTTCGGCGTCGATGGTCGTGTCGGTACTGCGAGTTTCGCGTCTGCTACGGTGTCTCTTTACCGCCATTGGCCAACTCCGCTTCACCCAATCGACTCGCGTTGCTTCTCTTAGCTCCTGCAATTTCCGTTGGATCATCAAGAGACGGGGATGCATTAATCTAGGGTATCACCCTTCCTCCATAATCCCTCGAGATACTATGTGACGTCAGTTGCCCGGAATCGTTCTTCTGCACTTGTTCACTTTACGGCCGTATGATAGAATAGAAAAAGAAAAAGAAAAAAGAAAAAGCAAGGCGTGGATATGCAGTAGATGAGGGTACGAATTTATCTTTTGTGCAAATATCGTTTTTCTGTCCATTCTGTCCTCGCAAATAATGAGAAATAAATTGAATTTTCCCTTCTTATTAATTAAATTCATTGCGAATTTTTCGTACAACGTTAAACGTCGTTACGATTCTCTTTAATTCTTATGTCTCCCGGGGGGTGGGGCGGGGGTTGTATAAAGGCAAGAATAGTCATTAAAAACTAATCTGAAATTATTAGATAAAATGTAATCCTCAGATTTATAATAGAATAACCGGTTCCTTGTAATTAATTATGGAATGGATTTCAAAGATTATTACCTATTTAATTTGACATTTATAAAATAACTTTCAAAATGTTATAACGAAAAAAATATGTCAAAACTGTGCCAACTAAAAAACCAGCGCTGAAAAGAATGTGCTATTACGATGGTTGAGCAGTATGGTTGCGTAGTATTTGTTTTTTTTTTTATGCCTTTACAGATAAGTGTGCATCGCTAGGTTCATTGCGCTCTTTCAGACTGGCTAAGAGCTTACGCGTAAAATCGATATCCGTGCGCGGCACGGAATGGACTAGGTTTAAGAACACTCATCATGCTGTCAAGCAACTCATTGACGTACTTCCATTGATTCTTCCAATTGGAATTTATACATCTAACCTTCTTATTATGTAACGTTGAGAATAAAGTATTTCAATGAAAAAAAAAAAAAAAAAAAACTAATAAAAAATATATTTTGATAATTTTATGTTATATATAAAATAAAACAATGTTAAGTTTATCTTTTGTGAATGTTAAAATGAACAAATTAATAAAAGAATTCAAACTCACCCTCAAATGGCTCGTGGAATTGACGGCGTTTCGATCTCATGTCGACGATTTCTTCTCGTATACCGGGTGACGTGTATTTTTTTTCTTCAACACGTCTTTAGCCTTTATTTACCGTTCGAATACACCGATGAGCATCTGTCACGATTTTTCTATTCGATATACGTTTCTTCGGCACTGGATCGCCGATGCTGCAGTCTCGTCGGCAGTAAAAATAACAATACCCGGTCACCGGTTCCCGCAGCGAGTCACGAGCGCGCGACCTGGCATCGATTTTTACTCGACGACTGTTCACCCCTGCGGAACCTGCGGCAGCTATTGCTTTGACCAGTGATTGCCGTTGCGGACGTCGATGTATCGCCACTTCTTATTCCCGCTTTGAAACTCTTCTCGTCGTTTCTTTCGTCTCTCTCTTCCGCTTTTACAAATCTTTGACGCTGCAGGCGTGAAAGAAAGAAGCAAAAAATGGAAAAAAAAAACGAATCTTGGACAATCATTCGTGATGTGATTACGCCTAGATCTATCAGTTAATATATGTAAAAATGTATTAAAGAACCTAAAGAACCACACAAAGAAGACCGAAAGAGGAGTTAATCTGTTGAGGCAGGAACGAAGTTTGAATTTTAAAGCAACAGCGAGCACGCGAGCCAAAATCACCAGCTAGTTCTAAATTTCAATGAGATCAGAAGCTCATTCATACTCTTCTTAACGCTCGGAACTGAGTTTCTAACTCTCTTCTCGACGAATAACACAACACGGACAAGGCCACAAATGCTTGATATTACATAAAAATTCTCATGCTATAATTTACTTGGCAGAGTGATTACAGTGATCGCTTCTTGATATCTACAAGTTTAATTAAAAATGAACTTGTCATAGAATATTGGCCAATAAGTGTTTCCACCGGTTAGGTTTAGTCAACCAAATTTAACGAAAAAGGAGAAAAGTCGTATTGTCATCAACTAATCAACCGTTTAGTTCTTTTTTCAATTTCCAGATGGCAAAGAATGATTACCCTAGAAAAGAAGTCAATAATGACAAGACATCCTTTACATCTTTCATTTATATAAACAGTACAGTTGTCCTTCGTCTTTTACTATGCAATTTGTAAAATTTTTATTTAAAAAAAAACATCTTGTATAAGGAAACAAGAAATTTAGTACGAACGAAGCCATAGCTAATAAATGGTGTTTTCCACTTTTAATTCTCATAACCTCTCAGAAAAATTGATCAAGTTATTGCGCCACTTTTTGTTTTCCTTCCATTTCGTATTGGATCATTCCAAAAGATCTTTCATACGAGAGTGCTGAAGGTGATATAACGTTTGAAGAAGTCGTAAAAGTACAGCGTTACTATACAGCATGGGCGAGTACTGCGTACGTGGGTATTACGTAGTATGGCGCGGCTTTCATTTGGACTCGCCATGAGGTACAATATTGCCAGTGAGGGTGCTATCTCGCAGAGGGTCCTGCTAGAATGGCGATGGTCCCTCAACGATTGCCACTCCCACGAGACAATATCTTCTAATTACAAGTTTACCATCCACTCTCGGAATCCCCGTTCATCTGTGACCCTTGGTTCTATCTGTGCTACTATCTCTATCACTGTAACTTCTGGCCACATAGATGAACAAAACATCAGCGTACAAGAATAATTGATAAATTGTCTTATAAAAAATTATTATTCGCTCATTATATTTGATAACTGTTAGAATGTTTCATTATATGATAATAGGTTCACTCGTGTTTTCAGAATTCTCGGTCTTGATGCAGCTTCGTTACGGCAAAACAATGTTCTTATATAATTTCAACATTATTAAAAATTAATAAATTTAATTGAGCCCTTTAAAACATTTTCTTCTTATTTTTTGTTCTCATGAAACAAAAACATATCTGTCCGTTTCCACTGAGCAAAGTTATCGTTGTCGTTTATCCTATTGATATTCCAATGTAGATACTGAAAAATGTATGAGTAGGAATTAATAAATTTTCCTATAAAAGTTTTATGGTTATCTCATAATATTAAGGATATTTCTTTAGAAATATGAGCATGATTTAAGTATCGTCCTTCGGACCTTCGTACAACTGGATGCATCAATGTATTTATTTACATAAAGACAAATCGTTGTTTTTTCTTTGTAGCATGCAACGTACTGTTAGAAAATTATTATTATTTACAAATATTTTTTCATGATTTTTTACAAATTCTTTAAATGAAAAAATTAATTCTTTCTTAATTTTGCACCGCAATTTTTCATTTTTTTTCAAAGATTTTCAAATGACTCTCCTGGCTACAAAACTAGAGATACCTTCCTCTTTACATAATCTATATATTCCATATGTGTAATTACACATATGGAATATTTTTATTCTATTATTTATATGTGTAATTACACATATGGAATATAAAATAATACACATAATAATTACACATATGGAATTGTAAAATGTCCAGAAAAAAATTCCAATCGACAACATGTGAGCAATTTAATGAATCTTAAATATTTTTAATTAATGAACAATTTTGAATTTTTAATAATCCGCATTGAAACAGAAAGTCGACTTTTAATATCGTATCGGAAATTTCTTGCTGAATATGGATTGAACTAAGTATTTGTCGTAAATAAAAAAAATATAGTGTGGATACGGAAATTAAATGTTAAAAATTTAATATTCGTTTAGTAAAAATTCGACAAGATTTTCAGCAAAGAGCTGTAACATTCAAATTACGGAGCTTTCCAGATTCCAACGACAGGTTTGAGGTATAATTTGTAACTAGGGCAATGGGTCATCGTAAATATCACACTCGATGGAATCGTGGTAGGACTGGTGCGGTAAACCAGGCCTACCACGCAATTAATCCTCAACTATCAGTTGTTAGTCCATGGGAGTATTTTTATATTTCCATTAACTTTGTCCAATGTTACCGTAACTGAAGTTATCGTTGCGGTAACATTGAAGCAACTTGTCCAATGTTTACTAAACTATTGTTATAGTTGCGGTATATGTATAACAATACTCGCCCAACATGCAATAGTTCATGATTAAGTGTTGCCAGATCTACCACGACTTCTCTGAATACATGAAACTCATAAATATTCAATGTCACGTTGTGCTTTTTCTTTGTATTTTACTTTTTTATAGGAAGAATAATTGAGTTATAATAAATATATTGAAATATCGTTCGGGGACTGGATGGTAGCGAATACTTTTCACAAACGACAGACCATCGGTTATTGGACGTGCTGTGAATTCCCAAGTGAGTCGCTCGTTCTCCAGGCAATACTTCGACCAAGTATTAGTTTCGCCGCTAAAAAAGGTGCACAGAGTGTACGTAATTGGTTGTGACAGGTCAGAGTTCTCTGATCCACCATTGCGAAACGTGACTCGTATCATAAGTTTTCAATGACGATCTGTAGCGAAACCCCCATAAGCAAAGACATCGACCCGAAGCGTGCAGCAGAACTTGTCAGTATCTCGAGGAGTTTGTCAGTACGACAACGAAATAACCGAGAGACGAAGAATTTACTACTCTTTTATACTCTGTCAACTAATTAAAAAGTTGGCGGAATGTCGAGGAGCCGCAAACCAGCTGCCGCTGCATCAGACCTTCGATCGCTCTGTCACGTTCCCTTCGAACTTTCTTATCCTCTCGTAATGTCATAATCTCGAAAAAGTTCAATTCAGTCACGCGGATGGTCGCGGAATGCGATAGCATATGCGGCACAGAGTCGGAATATATGGATGAGTACATAAAAGCCTCACAGGAATCAGCTCCATCGCAATTTTCGAAGTTACGAAAAGACCGCGCTACGCTTATCGCAGAGGATTCCGAAAATGCCTTCCACATCGCATTCGCAGCGTTCTTCCGGACGACAAAGCGCTAGGGAATCATTCCAGTGCTTTTCGTTTATGTGTAGCTTTCATTCCAACCGGATGAGTTTTCATTTTAGTTTTTAAAACTTTTTTTCGCAGAGGAACCTTTGCACTCGTTAAATTGTCATCAAGGATTAATTCGTTTCATATATTACGCGTTTTTAAAATCGTTGGAGGTAAAAATGTTTTCTACGAAGTGAAAACATTTTTTGAGTTATTTATGTCGTTACGTCGTGAATACAAATTTTCTATTCAGAACCATTCAGCTGAAAATACGTACATTCTTCAAATAATTTCGATATTTTATATAATTTATTGAAGACAAGCGAAGTACGGACATAGGATTTAGACTTTAGAAGACTCGTAACTCGAAAAAACACGAGAAACCTAATTCAAAAGTAGCTTTTATAGTTCAAGCATAGTAATATTAATATTATAACACCGTTTAGATCGTCAATTTTGCCTTTGGTCTTGAAATGCATTTATTAAGATTTATTTTATTTATTTATTTTAGCTTAAGTCTCTTTCGATATTTATATAAACGAATCTCTATTGAGAAATCAAGATCAACGTTGTTAGTCACGTGTTGCAGAATTTGAAAATAGAGCTCATGGGTTCCTTTCATATATTCTGTTGTATTGTTCATATAACGATGTACACGGTAAGTCAATTGATACAAGCAATATTGGTATCCCAGTGGCATGTTTCTACTTCCCAATAGCAAAGGCAACATAAAAAGAGTCGTGCGCCCTTGCAGAATTTGGGAACTTACCAATAACAATCTGTAATTCCAATTTTATTTATTTTCCAGAGCTATGCGTTGGAAACAGGGTGGATCAATAAAATTCCTCAAGCGAACGACTGTTGATCTTGTTGATATTTCTGAACTCCCGGAGTTCGTTAAAATAATTAAAAATGTAGCTGACTTTTACACGTTGTTCATTACGATCGCATTAACAGAAATACGACTCTGTTGAGATATATTCTACCTATATGAAACAATAGTGTCGGAACGCGTTGGTCAACAGGAACGTTTACCGGGCTGTAGGGTTATCGCACCCTCAAATTTCATGATATCGATTCACCCCAGGTTCCCTGGAAGAGCGTAGTCAGCGTGGAGCGCAGGCGTTATTTCTCACAGCATGGCGTCCGCGTTTGCAGTTTCTGGTGCGTGGAACGTCGATGCGTCGTTTTGGTGTCGTCACAGTTTAACCTACGGCTCTCAGAAACATGGAATGAAGAAGAGAGAAAGATGTGTCGATGGATTTGTCGAGACGTAACCTAAATCGGCGAAAGAAAAGGTGGAAAAATGTCAATCGGAAGTACGCGTGCTGTTGTAGTGCTATTCCTCATAGTTGCTTACCTCTCGCTATCTGGTGGTAAAGTTTAAATATATATCTTTTCATATTTTCTGTACGAATAAAAAAACGCTTTATCTTTTAAATGAAAACGCTTTGGAATTCGGTGACAATGCTATTTTAGTGCTTTTTAAATAGTCAACTTTAGAAACAAAGATGCTTTTCTAAACAATAATTAATATACCAGCTTCTTGGTATTCAAATTTGTTAAAACTGGATTGGTATACGAAGATTTAATATTTGTAAACCTCTGATGCTTAAATTATATTTTATTTCGTCTTGGTTATTAAAAGTTACAAGGTAACGTCGTGTTGATGACTAGAATAAATCGTCTGTGAATGAACGTGCTGGAAAGAAGTGTTGTCATTCAGAAAACATCGAGGCTTAAGGTAGAAATGCCGCGTGTATCAAGCAGGGGAGTATCATCTTGCTGCTTCCAATAAATCACGATAAGTCTTTTCTACCCCTACTTCGGTTAATTCAGTAAATCAACATGGTGCAAAGTTCAAGGGTAGCCCATACTGCCTTGAAGGTAAAGTGCGGAGAGAAAGCATGAGCGAAGTAGCCAGCGATGCATCTCTGATAACGGTACTCGCGTAAAGTCACATCTCGCAGTTCACTGCATCGCCGGTAAAGACGGGAGATTTAAACTAAGACTGTTAAGCAGAGTTCTTTTTCTCTCCAGAGATGGCTCCTACTGTTGCACTATTCGCGGTAATTAAGATATTTATGCCGGTATACAGTGGTGCGAATAATAACAGATCGATGCACGTCGTGCGAGGCAGGCATCGATGTACGCTAACGAGCGCAGTACGTGAGAGTTCTGTTTTCATTGTCCTTAACAATTCCCAAATATCTGGTGATCCTATATTTTTAAATACTCATTAGAATCCTTATCAATTCAAGAGTATCTAGTTAATAAAAATATTTACTGTGAGTTTCATCAAAGTCTGAAAAGTCTTCAATTGAATACAAATCTTGCTACTTTTATTATAAATGATATTCTAAAAATGTCAATTGGTTTGGTTTTTCGATGTTTGGTAACCTACTTTGTTCTTTCGTGTATATAACATTGATTATTTTCAAGTTTCTGATTTTGAAATGCCTCAGTGATAGAACTACCTTAAGGAAAGGATAAATACAGGAGATTCGATGATGAAGACGCAGAAATAAACTTTGACTCTCATCGAAATAGCAATAATAATTTGGAAGAGAGGCAAGCCATCAAATGCAGTGAGTATTATGAGAAACTGGGTCAACTCGTTTTGCTCTATCGAAGATTTTCTAAATCTGGATAAATCAGTGTAAACGAGACTTAAACGAGAGCGAACTTGATGCAACAACTTTTAAAAAGATTCAATCAGCCGTGGAATTCAGAGTCCACGTACACGCAACTGAAAACATCGCCGTTGGTGGATTCTGGAAGTATAATTTCGGATGTTTTCTAACCAAAAGCACTGGATTCAAAGGCCAACGAATGAACGATATTTGACTAGAAATCGGGGACATTCGGGAATATAACAATCACAAACATAATCCGCTAAAGGCGGCGATTAGTCATATAAGATCGGATACAAATAAAGAATTCAAGGTAATCAGAGCAAAACTACGAACATTGGAAAGCCGAATGGAATGCAATGGACCACAGACTGAAACGTTGAATACCTTGAAAACAACAACAACGAATCCTCGGTGAATTTACGTTGCCGAATTTGAGCCAATAATCAAGGAAATAATGAAGCAAATTTGATTACACAGAAAAGAAAATTAAAGAAAAGAAATGCAATACCAAGGCAAACAAATTGCCGCTGTAATGGAACGTCACGTTAAAACTTTGATAAGAAACGACATCGTAATACGTGGGCGGATTTCTATAGCGATTCGCGCAACGAGGTCGATGAGCTTCTTCACAACGATTTCAAATGTATTTTTATTGTCTAAAATGTTAGCGCTTTTAGACAAATCATTAAGGCGAGGTGAAATACTCACACCACGTTACCGGTATGTGAAAGAGAAAGCACTATAGAGATCGCGTGAGTACGAGCGGGAAAGTACACGAGATGTCATGTGGTACATCGTGGAGTGAGTCTTTCGCCTCGCCTTAAGGCTTTGGCGATGGTGACACAATATCGCCACTAAAATGCAAATTCTTCGAAAGAAAAATGCGGTCCCGATTAGCACGCAGCTTTATATTCAGCAAGACGTCACTACAAAGTAGAATTCTACTGCAAAAAAACCCAAGACGAAAAGGCAAAAGGCAAGCATATCAAACTTGGCTGACAGAGAATTCAAATTGATGGAAAATGCGTGGCGTTGGGATAAGAGCAGCAACTTAAAGGAAATCTGCAGCTTAGAGCAATTAGTCCATAAGCAGTATAAAAAACATGTCGGAGTACTAAGCGTACGAAATATACCGTCAAGATCACATTTTGAAACTGCATGGTTTCACAAACACAATTAAATTCATCGTAGAATACTTTGACGCAGTTATATGCGAGACATAGGAAGCCACCAAATCGAACAAGATACCTGTAGCGTGGAAAGTATATCATCAACGCTGGGTACTAACGGGTGATCAACAAAAGATTTTGAGACTTGCGACGTCAATTAGTGGTTTAGTCAGTTAGTGAATTCATGGAGAAAAGTTGAGTCTTCCATAGTGGTTCTCAGTACATCAAGCTGGTGGATTTATACAAAACAGCAATTAAAAAATATATTTGTGATTATTGACGAGATTTTGTTTAAATTAAAGTCGCTCTTGAGCATGTCCAGATTGGGATTGTTGATTTGTCAGTACAGAGGAAGCTTATTCATTCTCGGAGGCGACTTTAACGTGCGTGTCGGTGATCTTAACGACCTCCCATTACAAGCGCTTAACAATACTAATTTACGCAGCTACAGAAAATCACGAGATCACGTCGTCAACGATACAACTCGAGCGCTAGTAGAATTTATAAAGATAAACAACTTTGTACTTATCAGCGGCAAGATCGCAACTAATTATTCGGGCAATCCTACGTTCTACAGTGTACAAGACAGCTGCGCAATTGATCAAGTTGGAGTTAACCTTCTTAACACAGACAGCGTACTTGATTCTAAAGTAGTTATAAGGGTTGGACTGTCCAAGCGTTTCCCAGAATCTGTTAGCATTGATTCTTTCATACATGTAACCAAAATTACGAATTCAATAAACTCAATAAAATTGAAAGCGATAAAATGGCTCGATCGACTAATGATCCAAGTCTTAATTTATGCCTCATTATCATCGAAGCTGCTGTACAAGCTAATACGATGAAGAGTATCACATCGCCTAATCACAGACACAGAAACGAGCCATCGTTCGATTAATAAGGATTAATATGCACTCAAGGACGATTTCCAAACTTTACCATCACTCGAAGGAGCTCACTTTGAATAAGAACTTCGCCGTATCTACTACGAAAACAATTTTTAAATATAGCTTAACCCTGAAAAAGAAGAACGTGTTTTGAACTATGATCTTAAATAATTTTACACAACGATATGCTTAGTTTTTTAAATGTCGTCCGCTTCTATCAGGTCTTCAATATACGTTAGTATGTAGTCTGGCGTAAAAATGAAGCCGAGGCTCATGATACATCTTGACCGAGGGGGAACCCACGACCCTTTAATCGACACCGATATAACGGAGGCGGAAGTTGCCCTCTATTTAAAGAAATACAAAGCAGACAAATTTCTGGACACGGACAGCATCTTTTATAGCGTATAGCATATTAAGATTAAAAGTAATATTTGTCTTATAGTCATTGCTTATTTAATTTTAGATCTACGCGTGCTTTCTCTGATCTTGGGGTAGATAATAAAGATATTAAAAATGGCGTATCACCGCCTGCCCAGAATATAGTCAAAAGGAGATTATAGTGACTTTTGACATTTCGATAGTTGTAAAACATTTTTTTTAGGTGTTCTCCCTCAAAGTTTCTAAAAATAGTAACACATTTTATTAATTATTCGATAAGATATCCAAGTATCGAATAATAAAATGGATCGAAGAAATTTGTTGCGCGGAGTGCATCTCGTTGTACCGACTCCGGTCTTTTTAAGGGCGATCATTGTTTTTACGATTAATGCATTAATGCTACGCGCATTTATTCATAACGAATAATGTGTGCTCCAATATTATCCTCCGCGTCCTGTGTTCCTGTTTCATTCTTTCTACGATATTTATAAGCTAATATATATTTTTTCACAATAATTAGACGCGTGTTACTCAAATAAGTACTTTTTAATGTTTTTTGTACAACTAGATGATTTTTTTTTGCTATAATTTGCATTGCCTGTAGAGCAATAAATATTCAATTCAATGTTATATTCTATTATATTCCATATTTGGAAGCTACAAAATGTCAATAAATTAAGCGTCAAAGGGTTCATTTTAAACAGTGATATCACGTTTTATGTTTAATCTAATTATGTGAATGCAGTCTTTGTTTTGAATTAAAAGATCTAAAGATAAAAGTTAGGATAATTTCTAAAACTCTTTAGTTATCTCAACTGACCAGTTTGTCTAATCGAATTCATTGGTATTTTATAGCCCACGGTGTTTAACCTGGATCAAACTGACCCTTTTACTTATTTTTCTTACTTGATACGAGCACAAGAGGGCTTTTTCATTTTTAAATACCACATCTTAAGAGTATTACTCTCAATTTTTAGCTAAAGAATTAAGAAATTAAAAGGTTTTCTTAGATTTGCAGTTTGATTTTTAAATTCAATTCTTTTGGAATAACTTATTTTGGAATCAACTGTTTAATTAAGTATTTATGTACAACAACAGGTCAGCTGATGTCGAAAAAGCACCGGACGCATGCTGCGTCGGAACGCATCAATGATCTATGGTGCTATCAATGCAACACGATGGAGGACGAAGAGCGATGCGTTGATCTGGCAGGAAATCACAGTTCGCTTAAAACAAAATGCAAGGACGACAAAAGAATTTGCATAGTGAGCGATTGAACGTATTATCGATATTCCGTTAATTATTTCATCTTCGTACCAATCACAATCGACAAAATATTCGCTGACTTTGCCAGGTAAAGAGATTTTCCTTTACGACGAGTACGGAGAATTCTACATCCGAACCAATGATGTGGGCCCTGGAGCGAAAATGCACGAACAAGTGCGAACCCGGTTGCATAGTGATCGGCGAACGTACGAAACTTTACGCGTGCACCGCGTGTTGCGAAAAATCATTTTGCAATACGGGAAAAGGCACTGCAGCTGATCTCGCTGGAAGAGAGTTCAGTTTCGTTCTTGCCCTCATACTTCAAGCTGTCCTTACTATTACTCTGTACCCTGCGTGACACTGTAAATAAAGTTTGATTATATATTACATTTATTATAGAGACTTGCTTCATTATTGTTAATATTAATAATCTGAAAGACAATAGTAATACTCTAATTCACAATATTTAAAAGTTAGACGATAAAGAATAAGAATATTCTTTTTGCGTTAACTTGAGCTTTGACAACAGATGGTAACTCCCGCTAATTAAAAATAATTATTCTGTCTATATTCACTTCGTAATTTCTTCAATACTCCCATCAGTGTCGCGCTTCCCACGTTTCAACAACTTATCTAATCGTAAATTTCCTGCTGATTACAAATTAAACTAAGTTTTTGCCAAAAAAATTTTAAAGCTAACACGGAGAAACGGGAAACACCTTAAAAATTTAAGTTTTATTTTTATTATTTTTAAAATAAACATAAAGATGACATCGTTTAGTAGAGCCGGAGCTGCAGTCTCACAAATAGCCAATCAGGGAATGAATAAATGACTTTCAAGTTTTTATACATGTCATTGATTCTGTCCGGGAAGATTTAATTATTTTATCAAAGTGCGCAACTGTCTTGGTCAATGTTATTCGTTAAATATCGATTCAAATTTAAAAAAAAAATGAAATTCACTTAAAACCATATAAAATTGAATGCATACAGTTTTAGATATTGTTGAATGTGATATAAATAATGTAATAAGTAGACAATATACCTTCTGTTAGAAAAAATATGAGTTATAGTTATTATACATGTACATACAGTTTTTTTTACCAAAAAACCGTTCATGAACTTCCAAATGCATTATTAATTATTTAACGACATGTTGAAAATGAAGTCATCGAACAATAATAAATGTAGTGATGTTATTTTTGGACATAAATTGTATTATTACATTCCGTGTTAAAAAAAAGTCTTTAACCATCTTTTAATAAACAGTCGAAATTTATTAAATGCACTATACACATAGTAAAAATAATGGTTCATTAGAAATTTTGCAACACAATATATATCAATTCTCATCTAATTAAATTAAATTAAATTAATTTAGTTTCTAAATACGACATACAATGATGTAGTAAATTAAATATTTCCTACGTTATAAATTTTATAAAATGAAAAACATTGTGAGCCTACGTTAACTCAGCGAGTAGCCTTTATCTTTGAAGTATGCACGATAGGTTTTAAAAAATCTTTGAGAAATCGCTACAGCGGAAATTTAAATACCTCCCTTTTCGGATGATTAATGTCACATAGTAGACAACACACAAACATTGAACAATATAAAGCGTTTCCGCGTGTTCTCTGAATAAGTTTACGCATTCGGGGAGGTCGCCTTCTTGTTAACATACCGTGTAGTAACCCGCAGTCAGTTTGTAGTATCCGCACTCTCCTTCTGTACTATCTATAGCAGTCGACAGGCTACTTGAAACTAGCTCTTAGCTAAACGTTCTCTGGAAACTCAAAGCGTTCTTGCATACAGACCATACGACCAAGTTGATCAAACGTGCCACAGGCATCTCTCGTATCATCGTAGTTGAGAGAAGGCGATGCACTCTAGAGCTTCGACACTCCGTCCGTTACGTGGGTGCGTATCGCGTTGCACTCTGACAAAACAAAGCCACCGTTATTTAGAAGCGGTCCGTAGCCACAGCAGACTCTCCGTGCTTCATCATGTACACGCGTATTTCTTTTTTTTTTTTTCATTCTCATCAGGCTGCGAGTCTCGTATACAGAGACACGAGCATGTATGAGAGGATCGCACTCGATCTCGCTCTCCATGTGGTTGCCAGTTGCATTTGGTATGGCCGTCCCGACGCTCGCGGCGTCGGCTCAATTAAACCATGTACCGTAATTCAGTGTACGAACAACGAGAGCCGCGCCGAGGCTTTCCGGATAACGTAAACAATTTTTTACAAGTCATTCCTTGAAATAGTCAATTTTATCGAAAATTTTATTTAAGTATTTCCCACGGTACCGATTAATTTGTTGTTCAGAATTTCTTAGATAATTTTCAGTGTTGAATAATTTTTTTTGAATTATTTACCATTTTTAAAAATATATTTTGTGTTGGTATTTTTTAAAGAATAATTTGAACATTATTTTATAATTTTTAATTTTTACTGATTGGTTTATTATTCAGAATTACTTAATTCGCAGTTTTGTTTGGTTAATTTGTTTTTAACAATAAAGTTGTATTCTGTACAAAATGATCGTTTTGGGAATGAAAGTGCTCTTGATGATATTAATCTCGAGCTCTCTGTGCGACGAGTTAAACGAGGAAATGCGATGGACCGTCGTCGAAGAGTTCGTTGATCCTTTAATCCTTTCGCGTCACAAAGAACGTGGCAGAAGGTCAACGATTCTGGAAAATGATGTATCAAACGAAAGTGAAATTATGTTCGTTTCAATCGCTAACTGGACTCTCAAAACGATTCCAAACGATCGTCTGATCGTTTCGCCGAATATGGAGGTTCGTTGGGTGCATTCGGAAGATTCTATGAGGAAAAACGTTGCCTTGCCCAATAGACATCCTCGCGAATGTGACGTTCGCCAAGGCCACGTAGTGAATGACGATAACTCCGTCGTCGTTCTCACCATCTGTGCCGACGAGTTTTACGTCATGTTACTAGTCGAAGAACGAGTGTTCTACGTACGCCCGAGTGCTAACGGTCGTCACGTTCTGGAGCAAATAAAAACACTTCCGGTCTCCGATAAAACCTCCGGTGCAAAGGAACCTCAGGAGGATATTGTTAAACTGACGAGTGAAATGTTTGAAAAAACGCGGGACTATATCAATTTATTGTCGAGTTTTGGCAGATCGGATAGTTTAAATGATTCAAAAAATTTATCACATTTCAAGTTACCGGAGTTCGGAATAAAATTGACAAGAGAAAAGCGAGAATCTGGGGAATGTGTTGCCAAAGATTTTTACAATTTGACTGGTGACACTTTCGAGCTGGAGAGCGATACGAGGCCAATAAACGTCGAATACTTGGGAGAAGAGTTCGAGGATGATGGCGAAAGTGAAAAAGGGGTAAAAGGGCTAGAGACTGCGGAGGAACTCGCTGTTGAGGAGGATACCGAAAGCGTCGGTTACTTTTTCGATCGGACATGGGAGAGAACGAAATTACCCAGTGAGCATCGAAAATAAATCAAATTAATGATATAACATCAATTTTTGCCTCATTCATTAAAAATCTTTAATACACGTTTCTTATTTCAGAGAGAAAAAACTTTGGAAAAGAATTGTCACCCCGATGGCTTGAGCTCGGTATAGCGATCGATTACTCCGTTATCGATTTTCACGGTGAAAGAGTCCAGCAGTATGTTCTCGCACTTTTAAATATCGTGAGTGACGCTATCTAATTTTATCTTGTGATTATGTATGACAAAAACTCAACGTAAGCGTTAAATCGGTTTCAAGGAGAACTAAAGGAGTGACAAAATGAATTTAAATAATCCAGTGAAAAAATAACGATCCTCCTGTACAAAGGCGAAGCGATACCTACACGTTTACACACTTAAGCTGTTTTTCTCCCACTCTGCTGTGAAGCGACATTAATTCTTTATAAGTAGCACCGCCCGAAACTGCCCCGGAATGGGACTTCGAAGAGCGGGGGGGGGGGGGGGGGGGGGGGCGTTCTTACGGCAGAGCCAAGGAGTGGGGATATTCTTGTGACTTAAAAAGGGTCAAGTTCTGTCCCTCACGTACCCATACATGTTTCGCAACCCCTTTTAGATAGCTAGTAAATATCGAAGCCGGTAGTCTCGAGATTAAGTGTAAAACATTCTGTATCTTTCTTACTCACTCCATCATGATCACCATAAGGGACATATCATTCGCACTCGTGCGCGTTTTAGTTCCCATTGAGAGTCGAATTATACGATTTTTTAATCATAGAATAATTATCTTCTGCAGGTCAGCGCGATTTACAAGGATCCATCGCTGGATTCTAATCTGAGACTGGTGATAGTGCGAATGATATTTTATGCTGAGAAAAAGGATGGTATGGTACGGCAGGGCAATGCTAGAGTATCATTGGAAAACGTAAACAAGTGGAATCGACGATTGTTATCAGCAGCTGATGAGAATCACGACGTGGCTGTGTGGCTGACAAGATTGGACATCGGTGGCCCATCAGGATACGCACCTGTTTCCGGTGCCTGTGATCCTGCAAGATCCTGCGCTCTCAATCGCGACGAGGGACTCACCAGCGCATTTATTATAGCTCACGAAGTCGCGCATATGTGTGTATTTTTATTCTTATTCTTGCATATGAGAACTTGATACATATAATTAATCACATTGCCTTAATTACCAGATTAAAGACGTATTTGAATGAAAATTAAATTAAATTATACATTCATGTTTAAGTAATCTCTCTTATCGTCGTAATTAATTCTTTCAGTCTGGGACTTACACACGACGGTGATGAAACAGCAGGAAATCGCTGCGGGGATGAAGCCTCAATGGGCAGTATTATGGCACCGATGGTAGCCGCTACTTTTCATCGCTTTCATTGGTCCTCCTGTTCAAGGAAAGAGTTTCATCGAAGAGCCAAGTGAGGTCAATTCTTTTAGATACGGAACAAAAATGAATAATATTAAGGTAGTGTTAAAATCCTGTTTGAGCATCATCCTGTCGACTAATTTATGATCATGCTGTAAACGATTCAAAGTATAGACATTATGTCCAGTTTGTTCGATCATTTTTTGTTCGAAATAAAGTAGACAGTCCAAAAGATATGAATACTATTCAGATTTGTTGTCACAGCAGTTATTTTAAAAGAAGCTTGCAAAGTAGAGCATTGTACATTGCTTTCTCATAATTTTCCATCTTTCACAAAGCCTATGAGGAAGTACATCGATTTTGGCTTTCTCATAAGGGAAGCTTCGCGTAAGGTTGAAAATAATCAGGAAACAATGTGCAACATTATAATCTCCAGACTTATTTAAGGATAACGTATGCATTTCTAGCCAAAAGAGAGATTCGACTCGAAGTACTTCTCAATAACAGAAAATTGTTTTAGAAAAATCAACAATACTGAAGATACTGATAATTTTTCAGTATCGCATATGCGCGCACGCACGCACGCACGCACGCACGCACGCTGTACGCGCACTTGTACACGCATACGTACACGCACATGCAGACGTGCGCGCCTCCAGACATTGTTTCTAAATGCGATTTTCTAACTGATTGGAATATTTTAAGCACTCTAACAAGATTTTTATACGATGAAATAGTCAAGATGAAAATTTGTCGTGTTAATCATCCAAATGATAATTCAGCGTTTAATTGCAGACACTTCCAGTGTCTGGAAAATAAACCGAGTGACAGAAACTCGACCCATTTGGGTTCTACACTGAAGGAAACTTTTACGATGGACGAGCAGTGCCGAATGGAATTTGGCGAGGGGTAATTAGACAACCGAGTCGACGGTTTGTTGGTGCACTGTTATTTATGCAGTACAGTTGAATCTGCATTTTAGATACGCTCTTTGCCGAAGCTTCGAGCTTCCAAGTCCGTGTTCTCATCTCTGGTGCGGTCATGCAGGTACAAGTCAAATTTGCAAGACGAAGAAAGGTCCACCCTTGGAGGGCACTGTTTGCGGAGAAGACAAGGTCTTAATCAACACAATCGTACACCCTGTATACACATTTATTTACAATGATCATTGATATTTTTTCAGTGGTGCATCAATGGCTACTGCGAACTCATCGATCGGAAGCGATTTGGGCTTGGCCCAGTGATCAACAATGCCAGAGACGGCGGCTGGAGCTCATGGAGTTCATGGGGAAAATGCTCGAGGTCGTGTGGCCTCGGTGTACGATTTCGTTTTCGTCAGTGTAACGAGCCTACGTTAGTTTCTTATTAAGTTAAAAAGAAAAAAAAACCGTGATTCATAATACTCAATAAGAACATTGTTAAATAACGATACTGATATGGTATAATGTAAATAAAATATTAACTCATAATTAGTAAAGAAAACTTACATGCAAATTTATTTCATTGATTGAATTTAATTGTAATCTTAAGGCCAGCCTTCGGTGGAAAATATTGCGAAGGCAATAGCGAAGACTTCAGGACTTGTGAACATGCCAATTGCTCAATTCGCGTGGATCTGAAACAACAACAGTGCCAACGGCTTCCCAGTCTCGTTGGCTTTGAGAAAACCTCGCCCAAATTCGTGATGACTTGGTTGCCACACGAAGTTGATCTGGATCACCTTAGATGCCGTCTTTCTTGCAGAGCTGCAGAGACTAGTGAAATATTCGTCAGCCAAGAATTTCTCATTGATGGTACACCGTGTTACTACGGTGCTACTGATATTTGCATTCAGGTTTGTTGCAGATACTTTAATTACTATGAAATACATACTTGAGACCTTTACTCTAACAAATTCAAACGTCAACTAAAAAATATATCAAATATTTTCATATGATAAGTCCAGACAAAAATGCAATTAAAATTAATCATATTTTTTAACTCCAGGGTACATGTCGTCAAATGGGATGTGACAAAATCCTAAACTCCGTGAAGAAGATTGATTCGTGCGGCGTGTGCGATGGCGATGATTCAACTTGTTCAAGACTCATCAACAAATTTCAAAAGAAGATTCGTCGAGGTTCGTTATAATGATAATACCGCATCAAAATTCAGATTCTTCTATAACCAACCGTGTTTCATTTATCGATGGAAGTTCAAAAGCATCAAAGAATGAGCTTTTTATATTGCCAAAGGGCCCCTAGATTTAGCTTTAACTGTGTACTTACATTGATACGTGAACACGTAAGAGTCAAACTAGGGTGAAAAGGGTAAAAAAGACTCTGACGAAACCTTTCACATCTGTTTAGTGAATCGTACGTATAAATTTATGTATCAAAAATATTTCCAGGAAGTGTATATAGTTTCTATTCTTTACTTTTTAAATGGATAACGCTACTAGAAAGCAGTTGTGACGTAGAAAGCGAAACGATGCTACCACTATTACAAGTTTTTAAGATCAGAAGTGAAACGGACAAGCCGCTACTACAAAATCCATTTCGTTGAGTGAGTTGGCATGCTGTGTAGCGACTTAATACATTTTGAGACATTGCTTTGCTAGGCGAGAAACTCTCCGCGTCACTAGCCATTTATCGGTGATTCCAGAACTATCTTTTCCTTTACTAGCCGATTGGTGATCGTGGAGGCGGAAAAATGTGAAGGGTTTGAGGTTACGAAGAGTCAAACCAGGTTGGATATTTAGGTTTCAGAAACTTAATAAAGGGTTTGAGGTTGTAGAAAGGCAAACGTTTGTGGTGCAGAGGTTTAATGAAGGATTTGAGGTTGTCGATTATCTAAGCAGGGCAAACATTCAGGATTCAGAGGCTTAATGAAGGGTTTAAGGTTGTAGAGAGAGAGAGAGAGAGAGTGTGTGTGTCAGAGCAAGGCAAACATTCAGGGTTCAGAGGCTTAACGGAGGATTTGGGATAGTGGATATTCCAGCGCAAGGCAAATATCGAAGGTGTGGAAGCTTATCGGAGTATTATGAAGGCTGTTGAGGATGAAATGCGAATGAGTGAGACTTGATACGGTCAAACGATGTTTAAAATTTCGATTTGAGATAACGTAGTTGATAATCGAATTGGTAAAAAGGACGTAGGCGTGAATACTTGGAGTACGAAAGTTTTGTACTTTTACCATATAAACCCTCTTCGGGGTACGATGTTGATGATGACATAAATTGAGGCCGGGAGTGCTGACACATCAACTTTGATTAGGCGAGCCAAGTTTCATATTGCCTCGGTAACACGTGACGAAACTTTGATCTCGAACCGCAAGTTCTCGGGATAACTTGCAACTCGAGTGAGAAACAATGAACTCGTGCATTCGATGAGTCGGCGACAGTTCGTTATGAGGAAACGGCTGCTACACGGAAAGAAATGAGTTTGCCAATATTACATCAAGACAATAGTAATCTTTTTATAGTCACTTTTACATGAATTGTGGTCGATATAACTGCAACTTTCGCTGTAGTAATATATAACGTTGATGCTGTAGTAAAATATTCATATTGAAACTTGCAAGCTATATGCAGTACTTGCGATTGAGTTCGAAGTAAATTGTATTATTTATCTAACTAGCACAGGCCGAGGAGTTGGAATAAATCGTTAACTTGTCTTTATAAGAGTAACCAGTAGCTATTGTAAGGTGGTACATTGAATCGTATATATGGGATAAGAAATATCTACTATGCTCAGTAGTAAAATGTATCTATTGGATGAAATCAAATTAGCCATCGAGTGTGATAAACATGCGTTTCTGTTGCTTGTGATCGCCTGCATGGTGAAGCACGGGGCCATCTTACTCTCACTCTCTCTCTCGTATGCGTTGAATTAAATTATTGACCAAATGAAATGAGATTACATCGAATACAACTATTACGCCATTTAGATTAATTCAATTCAACAGTAGTCGAATGACATAGACGGTAGCGTCGGCGTGTTAGGTAGTTAGCTATACTGCATTCAACGAGAGAACGCCAAGTTTCCGAAACTAAATTCGTCTGGTACGGTCAGACCCCGCTTAACTCTTTATCCTCTTCAGAGGTTGCAAATCGGGCTCTGCCGCTGTTCAGACCAGGCTACAACCAACAAGGGGTCCAAGGCGCCTAAACCAAACGATTAACCTTTTACAGGGCGTAGATTTTTGGTGCATGGCTGAAATGTGCGATAATTTAGCTACGATACTGAGCAGCAATCCCCACTACCCCCACCCGATCCACAAGCTCCTCAAAGCTGCGTGGCGCTGTGTCATTTTCTCGTTGAATGCAGTATAGATAGGTGGGTCATAGGTTCGAATCCTGGTATAAGCAGGACATTTTTTTCGGTGAAAACCGCTCCCGAACGATTGCCGATGCCAAAATATATCTAAAAAAAACTAATTTCCGAGTCGGGAAAATATGTTTTTGGTTTACTTTTAATGCCACCATAATATTTTATCGTGATTTTATTATGCCCCATGCAGAATGAACATCCATTCCCGTATTGATCTGTGTAGCAAAGAAACTATGGTAAAAATTACCAGTATAGGATAGTACCCATAACTAGGCTTCGAACGTTATAAGTAGCAATGGTCTGGTGTTTATTTTACTTCTGACTCTAGTTATAGTTACAATAGTGATTTTACTAAAATTATTTAGTACTTTTAACTGCAGACACTCACTGTTCATATAGTCTCCGTTGGTTATAGTTTTAAGTTACCACAATTGTTGTTCCTGATACAATTTTTATCTTTCCGTGTATAATGTTACCAAATCATATGTGAAACGTTTCGCTTATTATAATAATTATTTTTATTGTATCTTCAGTATTCGTTATAATCTGCAAATACGAATAAAAAACATTCGCACGCACGCGCGCTCATGTGTGTGTGTGTTAAACTTTCGAGAAATTTAAATCTCTGCATCTGAAGAATTGCTCCACTTATAGAACTTAAATTTAATATCCACGAAAAGTAGAAACGTCCCCTTCTTCGGTATAATATTTGTGAAAAATGATGCATGGCTTTATGGGGTTTTCAATTTTGTGAAAAATATCTCTAAGTGCTCTAGCTCTCGCAAATTTTTGGTTATCGAGCTAAAGAGTTCTAAATCAATATTTAAGGATGTTTGCGGTTACGTTTGGAAAATATCCATGAATGCTTTAAAAATTGATAAGATATATTGAATTTTTAGAAACATTAATCTTGTCGCTCTTTACTCACGTAAACTTCGATCGTTTGAACCCAATTTTTCTGCAGATACAGGCTGATGTCCAGTGATCCTAGATTTTTAATTTAACGAAAATTGGTACAAGATTGGTTGTTAGAGCAATTTGAATTTTTTAAGTTTCAACCTCTTAAACTATCGATCTAATTGACGAAACGAGCTATAACTTCATATACGTACATAATATAATTCAGAGACATTCGGTATCAGATATCGTGAGAATCGTTCACCGTTCAAATATCACAGAACATTGTATTTGTATATTCCCGATTGACGAGATACGCAAAAATAAAACGCCTGCAATTCGTAAACAAATTTGAGCAATTGTACTAAAATTGATTGCATCAGTTATGTTTTTGATAAATGCTATAATTTTCGTTAAAATATATTTAAACAAAGAGATTTTAGAGCGCTTTGAATCTTTTATATTCTTTATCTCTCAATTTTCCATAAATTTTAATATTTACATTTTTTTCAACAACGTATTTATGTAGAACCTTGTATATTCCTTTTTCATTATTTAACGTTATTAACATAAGTTCATCTCAGCCTCGTAAAAAATGTAATATAAGGAGAAAGCAATGTGCAACCTTCTGAAATGTCTTCCTTGCATCTTTCATGCATTTTGTATATTTTCTATTAATATACGAAATAGTTTTTGCGTTTTAGTATCCATTTTGTCATCGAATAAATATTCATTCCCATCAATATATGTTTCTTTTTCTTATGTAGGTATTACTTTATTAAAGAAAGGTCGTCGCTATGGCAATGTATTATTTTTTCATTACTTTATTCATATTCTAAGTACTGATTCATTTATTTTTCCATTGTATCTACTTGATAAGGTGTTTTAAATGATTTTTTATAGGCATGACAAGGGTGTCAATAATACCTCGAGCTTCGTACAACGTGAGCGTTGAGGTAACGATTGACCAAAGACTGATCAACGGTAACTTTACGTTTACCATTCGTGATGCTAGAAGGCGAAGAAACGATTTGACGGAATTCGACTCGTCGGGTAGCGGTCAAACCGTAATAGTCGAGGGAGCGGCGTTTCGATCACGTAAATTTGGGGACAGATATGAAATCTGGGCAAGAGGTCCAGTTCTATCAGAAGTCGTCGTATCTGTAAGAATGAATAAACAAACCTGAATCATTAACTCAGTTCAATTAATTACCGTTTTTTAATATCTTGGGGAATGGATTCTCAGCTCGCGATTGCAGAAACGTCGGTGAAACGCGGTCTTACGATAACCGTGGTATCTCAATATATCATCAGTCGTAACGAGTCGAACAACAAGGTTAAATATTCGTGGATATTCGGTGGTTGGAGTCCATGTTCGGTGAGTTGCGGTGGTGGAACTCGTCACAAAACGGTTGCTTGCAAGGACGACGAGACGGGGAGGATAGTGAACAGAAAGAAGTGTTCCTTGTTGTCGAAACCAATTCAAAAGTTCGAGAAGTGTAATAACTTTAGGTGAGCTTATAATCTTCAATCAAACTAATTGTACACCGATTAAAGTGTTACGCTTAAAAAAAAAATGGACTTAACCATTTTTAAATTGTCAATTGATGTAAAACGATTCGTTAATCCTTTTTTTAAGCTGTCAATTTAAGTGGATATCAGGTCCTTGGGAAGGATGTTCAGCGACTTGTGGAAATCAGGGAATTCAACATCGACAGATATACTGCGTTTATTCGTCGTTCGTGGCTGACGTTGTCACTAAGGACACCGAGGTCACTGTATACAGGATCATGGTGTCACCGATTCGATGCAAAGCCGAACGTCCTCCGGAGCATAAACGAGAGTGCAACCGATTGCCTTGCTTGGGTGATTGGATTTTTACGGACTGGTCCTCGGTAAGTTAAAAATTACTTTTAAAACATCGGCAAACGATGTAATTATATTAAGCCTGTGATATTATAGTAAACATGTGAAGATTTTCAATATACACATGTTTAACATTGATTTATTAATAAATAGTGTTCCCGGAGTTGCGGAAGGGGAATTCAGTCACGAATGGCCCGTTGCGTCCCATCGAACGAAGACGAGCAGCACTACGAGTGCATGGGATCCCCGACACCGGGTGAACTGCGTTCTTGTCGGGGTCATGGACGAAGAAGCACCGGCTGCGATTATTTCTGTCGACGGGACAAGAGCCAATACTGCGTTCTCTTGACGCTGAGACGATATTGTCGTATTCCGGGTTACCGAAAACGTTGTTGTCATTCTTGTCGAGATGATTCTTGAGAATATGCGAAAAAATGTATTATTATTGATCACAATCGTAATTAAATTTTGGAAATAAATTACCAACTACTTATTTCTGTTGCTGATTTAACGATAATCACGTGTTGAATTATGTTTTTCAATAAAAAAAAAATATTCGAGAGTCAAAATGTCCATTTCTATAATTTACTTTTGCCGTAAGTTCATCACCAAGCGTCGTCAATATCAAAGATTCTTTAGATTCTGCCAGTAACGTTAGTTGTTTCACCGAAGCATATCAAAATTCTGATACTTTTTAGTATGTTTTAGTTTAAGTATCCAATGTTACATACGCGAAGGACCAGTGATGATTACCGAACATTAAAAAATGAAATCAGATCTTGTAAATTCAAGTCTTTAGCTAGCGTTTATAAAGTAGCCAGAGATATATTCAATTGTAGAATTTTCATACTTTCATCAAATTCACAGAAAATATAAAAATAACTACGTACTCGTGAATTGATAAGGATTTTAGCGGGTACTAAAAAATATAGCTTCACCGGATATTCAGGAAAGATACGAACAATAAAAGTGAAACTTTCACGCGCTGCTCTAGTTGGTTCGCTAGCGTATCGATGCCAGCCACGTAGATACCGCGGATCGTGATGCCCATCTGCTACTATCCTGAAAACGGTCCACCGATATAACTACCTTAAAGGTTCAACTGTAAGGTGGTAGACTTTTTTTTAAACAGACACACGAATTAGTAATAGACTAGGATTTATTTGTATCAGAAGTGTACAATGCATAATGACAACGTTAGTGCTAATTTAACGCGATACACAATAGTACAATAATCATAACAATAATATGATACGAGTAAAACGATGCAAAGCAGTATCGTGATGCGTTGTAGTTTAGTTTAGTTTATTTTTCTTTTAAATAAAAGGCCAGCTCACTGGAAGCGCACGATAACACCCGAGAAGCTCGAGCCGAATGAATGCGGTTCTTTATTAATAACGGTGATTCGTCAATTTAATTATCGTCATGTCCTTTCAATGTATATGATACGCGAACGATATTCGTTCGGGACGTGTTTTGATATATCATTGAGATATGTATGCGCTGCATTGGTTCCTTCGCTGTAGTAGAATACGCAGTTAATTTATTCGACGTATTTTTCCAAAGATTGTAAAGTAACTCTGCTATAATAGTAATCGAACTTCTCGTTAGATCATTATTTTTAATCTAACTGTCATTCGATTTTCGTACCATAATATTTCACGTGATATACATTAATATTTATTTTTCTCTTATTGGTATTGTCTGATTTTAGCTTAACATCCCCGCGACAAGAGAGTCGAAGTGTCGGAGTGTTAAAAAACAAAGTAATCTACGTGAATCGAAACGAGATATTTGGCGTGTCGTCACGTCCTGATCTCAACATGTATATATGTATTTTTTTTCGGGTTGATACACAATCATAAATCGTCGCGATTCAACCTCGATGCGTTATAATTCTAATGTACATTTCATTAATTTTTTGTTTACATTAACTCACGCGTATACATAATATATTTTTCTCTTTGCATAATTATGTGTCAATATATTTAGATACGCTTGTACATATATCATATATCGTATATCGATCTAGGTATAAATAATGTTTACAAAAATACGAATTTGGAACGACGAACGTTCAAGCATGTGTATAACTGATACTCGCGATGACGATACGATAGGGTATTTCATTGTAAATCATACGAGGGATAGTATATTATTATTATTATTATTATTATTATTATTATTATTATTATTATTATTATTATTATTATTATTATTATTATTAAATCCAAAATTTGGATTTGTGTAAGTATCACTATGGATAGAGGAAGTTAAAATAAAAATTGGATTACATTGATATGATTATAGAAGATTTTGAGCTACCCGGAATTGCGTAAATTGCATTTGGAATAACGGCGTTAAAGTAGTTTTGGTTGATGCTGGTAACGAGAAATCGGCTCACGATTAATTTTTATATATATCGTGTTCTCGATAATTTCGTCTTTCCGCTATCGCGTACCTTCGCGTAATGTCACTTTAAGATCGAAGGAAGACAGTACGGAAGGAATTTCGCGTTTGGTGTTACCGATTAGCGCCGTATACTCATGGATGGATTATTCTATAAACAATAATAAATTATTAAACGTTATTGTACACTACTTACACGTTAGCCTAGGCATAGCTTACACGTTATTTTTGGTGGTTGCTAAGATTGCGAATTAAGAGGGTTCGGCTGATAAAGAGAAATGAATTTTAAAAAAAAATTATTTGTACGAACTTTTGAAAGATAATCGACAAAATGAATATCGTGTATAAAAGGAAAAGTAAAAATTTGAATAACTTATGTCTCGCAAATGCTGATTCGCGTTGATTGTTATTTTTAGGATATTTTATATTTCTGACATTTTGTTATCGATTCGTTGTTTAAACTCTTTCCATGAAAAAGTTTGACAATTTTCGGTATTTCATTTGTATCAACTAAATGTGCCGAACCTCACGAAGCCGTTGCCTCGTCGATCGTGAAAGCGAACGATGAGTTTATCGACTGCGCTATCTCGGGAAGACCGTTACTAACTATAAGCTCGAATCGAGCATCGTTATCGAGGCATGGCTGTTTTACATTATTGTCGACACCCAGTACGTTCCCAATTTTCACTCTCATTCGCGTAACGTTCGACGTATGATTTCGTCGTTTCGTAACGACGGTAACAGCAATCGGTAAAAATGGCGTTGGAAAATCGGTACGATTATTCGTTATTGATTTTTTTAATTATCCATGATGGTTTACTTTGGTAAAACGATTTAGTCGCTCAGGAAGCCCTGCATAGATGCCTGGTTCACCTGACGTTGCGACTCTTCGACTTTTCTCACAAACGCTCGACGTAGTTTCCGGGGAAAGTGCCAAAATATCCGGTTCTCTGACTTGAACCGACGTACCATCCATCGTCGCATTTTTCCATAACGTAAACAGTGTCGCCTTCTCTAAGTTCGAGCTCATCCTCGTTCTGTGGCCTATAGTTATACAGAGCTCGATAAGGTATCGTCTCCGAGTGCGTGTCGATGTGCAGAGTCTCGTTTACGGGTGCAACGTGCAATTTGTTGCCTCCCATGCGTGGCTGTAATTAGAAGAAACAAATAAAACTGTACGTCACAATGTTCGAGAGTTTATAAGAACGTTTTCTTGAGATCAATCTTTATTTGCAGAGCCTTCGACGAATGTTACCGCTTGTACGCGGTACACGAGATCGCGTGATATCGGTAAACTTACCAGTGAATTATAGTGGGGCTGGGTTGTATTCGTATTAACCGGTATCGATGGCGTGTAATGATGGGCTCCCATGCTCATTTTTCCACCTGCAGTCCCATTAGACAGAAGGCTGTGAGCTGCCGGCGATGCAACCGGTTTACTTTGCACGGGAGTTTCTGCAATTTTCATTTTAAAATTTTTTATTTATACAATGCAGTCACGAAACCATTCGCGAAATAACTTGGCTATCTACATTTTTTTTTGGGTGGCTAAAGGTATTTGTAATAATAGGGTGAACGCTACGGTGAATGTGCAATTTCAGATGTTTCACAATATATAAATTCTGGTTCCCAGTAACAATTAGAGTGTTCCGGTTTAAAATTTCAAGGCATGTGATATTAAAAATTTATAATATAATCAAGATTTTAATGACTTAGCGCGAAACGTACATATGAATTTCATTAAAGTGGAAAGTATTTCAGAATAAGAAACATAAAAAGTATTCATTCATTAGCCTCTCTATTCCGGTTTTTTATTTACCGGATCTGTGACCTGGTTCCGCTATGACCTCGACGTACGAGATCGGGAAGATTCCCTTCCGGTTGCCGATCCTGCCCTCATACCAGTTCTCGTCTACTCTTCTCGTTATGACGACCAACTCGCCTGAATATCGGGTAATATTATTAAATAAATTCAACATGTTTTACATTATCGAATTATTAAAATTAAATGAGAATTTTTAGTACAAATCACCTTTGGCCAGGGACAACTCGAGATTAGTTTGGGCAACGAAGTTGAATTTGGCTCGTGCCTGGCCCTCGTAAGGTTTCTTAGGGGTTGTTCTCACCCCATCGTAAGGTAGTATCTGCAAAACAATACGCAAATTCACAAATTAGTAATCGAAAGTTCTTCTTCTCAGTCTGAAGATATTACGAAATATAACGCTCTATCGGTATAGGCTTTACCTCGACGTAGTTGAATGGGAAAAGACCGATCATAGCGTTGTGCTCTCCCTCGTACCAGTTCTTGTCGACCTGACGACGAACGAAAATAATGTCGCCACGTCGGAAGGTCAATTCCCTTGAGGATTGTCCAACGAAGTTGTAGAGTGCTCTTGCGACCAGACGAGGCTCCGGAGTTTGTTCCTGTGATCTGCTTCTGTAGCTGAGATCATCCACGAAGTCGTCATACCGGTTGAGCGGTATCGGAGACTTCTGTGAGGCTCTGTAAAGTCGATACAATTAATGAATTCTCTAGATTAATCCAATTGTTAGTACGATTTATAGATTTTCAAGATTCTACGTGAAGCTACTTAAAAACTACGTTAAAAAGGGAGGAAGGTGGAACATTAATGAGCTTTTCAAGGATTATCTTTCATGTTTGTCATTCTAGTTTGTTGCGTTTTTAAAAAATTTCAATGCTTACACAAAATTGTCAGTGTGACGACGAGAATCGATGTCGTGGAGCTCCTGAAGATACTTGCGACGTCGTTCTTCCTGATAAACCCGCCGCATATTTTCGGCGCTACGACGCGCTAGTTCCTCCTCGCTAAGTATTTCTTTGGTTTCTTGACGAACCGGTGAACGATAGTGTATCGTCACCTCGCCTTCCACATATCGTCTCGGTGATTCTATACGAAATAAAATATAATCAGTGTCCATTGTTCGCGCCTTCCAATATACCGAATACTTGAATGTATGCAATAAAAATTGAACTTTAAATAACAGAGCGCAATTACGTACAATCAGGAGAGAATAATTGGTATCTTTATATAGTTTTATAGAGCCAGAAGGTGTAAGCTCGCCACGATATATGAGGCAAACCACCAGCTGGTGTACAACTCGGTGTGGCAGCTGCGATAGCGAATAAGTATCAATTAAGAGTATAACTGTTTGTGCCGATTAAACTATTCGCAATGACGTAAGATAAATGTTCCAGTGAATGACATATAAAATGAAATATTGAATTTGACAACGTGATAACGTACAACTAAATAAAATAATAATTTTTTTTAAGTAATAAATTTAGGGATGATTAAGAAGAAATAATTTTTTTTTAAAATAACATAGAACAGTAAATGTCTACAAAAATTATTTTTTTGTGGCAAAGTCAACACAAATGTCTTTGAAGTAACAATTATTTTGATTGCTTGGTAGCAACGTTTTACGGTATTTGACATTATTATTTTTGTTCAGTGAAGAATACATTATCCATTGAAAATTTTCTTCTCAAAATCTGAAATATAAAACGAGAAAAAATGTATTCGTTACGATTAATTACGGATGCAATAACTGATACTGAAACTTTTTTTTTCAATGTAAAACTATGTAAATTATTTCATCATTGACCGAGCCAACTACTTTTGTGTACGTTACAGTAAAATATTAACGTAGTTGACACCTAATAATTTGATAACGAAAAAGGGCTTTCTCCATAGAAGGTCGATGTATCGATCGAAAAGTTGTCGAATTACGAAAGGTTCAGCGTTATACGTTCGGAAAGTACGGCAATGAGGTAGCAAGCGAGAATCCCTCGAGACTGTCTAACGAGAAAAAATTGGATCGCGCGGTAGAGTAACCCAGTTTACGTGTTGACGATGCAGTAGACGACTCGTGCCGTTAACGTACTTAACGGCAAGTGTAGGGATTCCTATGAAGAGTGAGTGAATTTCACGATTCAGTAAAAACATAATTATGTCTGTGTAGTAGGCTCGTGTTACGTTCGTTCACTCCGGCACAATTTGCATCGATAATACATATATGCATAGCGCGTCAGTATATTCAGTCTCTGAGAATGATGACGGAGCTCATTTCCCTACTTGGAACCCACGCATCGTACTAACACTATTAAGTGTATTGAAAGCGTCGAGAAAAAATGTAAATAAATAATTATGGATAAATAAGGAATACTTACACACGCGTATTTAAAGATTTTTGCTTGTATATTGATATATGAGTAACCAGCAGGAAAGTCATTGCATAATATACATGGTATTGCATAATTATATGCATTGGCTGGTGTTTGGTTTTGTATTACGAACGGATTGCGTTACTTAGCAAGGTGCCGCTGGTTGAGAAGAGGAAATGCAAAAGTTTTCTTATTCGAGCGTCCAGGCAACCGCGAACAAAGGTTCATAGCTCGATAGATTGTTAGATCTTTAATTTGTGAATAAATAATTAGTTAAATATATGATCCGAATAATATATTTTATTTTGTATACTCGAATAAATAATGTGTGGTAACGATAGGCGTTTTGTTCACTCAGAAAATAAATTGATTGTATTTGAAAAAAATATATATATTCATATAAACAATTTGATTCGTGCATTTTTGCTCTGGATTTTCCCTCAAGCTCTAATTTTTTTAAATAAAATAAATTTTAATTGATTAATTCGAATGACAATTGTAGTTATTGAATATTTAAGCAATATTATGGATTTTTTTACAATACGAACGATCGTTGCTAACTTATTGAAGTTAACTAAATTAAAAAGTTTCGACAAAAAAATATCATAATATCTATTAAAACAATAAGAAAATTGTAAATGTAAGTATTTCATCCTCTATAAACTTTCTCTAACTTTTATGTTTTAAAGAATTACCCCAAAATTCTGATAAAAGAGGACTTCTCTCATGGAATCATCACGAGTATCCTTATCAGCAACCGTAGGTAATCTCGACGGCGTTACTGAACATTTTAAACAATATAATAGAGATCCATAACGAGTGAAAGGTACGGCCTATCGCGTGGTCACGATATTACTGAAGCAATAGTGTAACTTGACGTCCGTGCAACCTAGCGATCCAGAGTGTAAGTCGTAGTGGCTATTTGCGCGGGCGCAACAGAGCCGCAACGTGATCACGAGGGCCCGTTAGTTTGTTCACCAATAAAACGCATTAGCCCGGTCTACATAGTTGGGAGGACGAATACATGCATACAATACAGCACGTAATCCCCGTAAACAAAAGCTTGTCGAGGTGCGTGAATGTATTTTCGTTTGAGATAACGATCGACCCCACCGAGGTCCCGTATTCGATATAAAAATTTCACGGTTAACGTCCGATGCCGAACACAGTCCGTTCCGAAATGAGTGTAAAATCCTACACGAATATCTGTGAAAAAAGTGAGATGGAAAAGAGGTAAAGAATATATTTTACTGACTGTACGGGATCGGCCCGTAGACAAGAGGAAGCGTGGTTCCGTTTCCGGGAGTCGTTGCGCCGATTGACTTCCGTCGAGCGGAGTCTGGGCTACAATCGTCCCTGAACCCTGCTGTCACTTCTTCTTCTCTTTGCATTGTATCATCAATATCCTGGTACTGAGAAGATCGTTGACTTTCTTCGTAATCAGCAGAGTGCAGCAGGTCGATCATTGAGTTGCTGAATTTGTTAACGAGCTGAGGAGATCGTAGATCATCAATAGTTGCGGACAAACCTATTGCGAGAGTAGTTGAAATTTTTGATAATTCTTCAGGCTTCGACGACCTTGTCAAACTGGACGAAGGCGACTTTGAAAGATTTGCTGAGAGTTCCAGAAGGCTCGTGCTTTCCCTTAACAGAGACTTGCCATTGCTGTTACAAAAATCACACGATTTTTGTGACGGTAAACCGTCGTCCTGAAGGACCGTCAATACCCCTCTGGCAGGTCGGTCGTAGTCTCTCAGCGGAGTCACCTCTACGCTGTAATTCTTCAAGAATTGTCGTTCATTTTCGTAACGATCGTCATATTTTTTATGTACAAATGACAGATCAAGAGGAGGAGGAATGCGTTTTATTTTCCTTTGGGTATTGTTTTCGGTAGGAGACGAAATTTTCGAGCTGTTTGCCGAGGAGTCATGAATGTGCACATAAGTTGCGAAAAATTTGTGATCCGATTCCACAGAATCGGTTCTGTGACGATTGCCTGCCGGAGATTGGGATGCTTCTTTCTGAGCAAAATTGGACAACGTGTCGATAGGTGATTCCTTCAGTCTCTCGTTTCGTTCGCAGCACATGCTTTTCGAAGTATCGTCCTCGTCATAAATAAGAGTCTCGTTGTCGTCGCAACTGATTAGACGATCTATCACCGGTGACTTTGAAGGCAGAGGCAAACGGCTATAGGAGAATGATGCGGGGTCAACTTCAACTCGAGAATCGTCGTTCTTCGAGTTTCCGAAGCCATTCGAGTGTCTGGAATCGACCTTTTCAATACCAAAAGATCTTGAAACATCCGATGGCTCCGGCGAGTTGCCAAAATCGACTCTGGACTTCCGGCCGTTGGTGCTGCTCGCGCCTGATTGATTGCTTTGGCTGGTCAGGGTCTCCGTGCTCCCGAAACCGCTGCCTCCGTGCTTCTGAAATTCCAGGCGACTTTTCATCGTCGATATCTCATTCGAGATACCGCGAAGTGGATCCTTCTGATGCTGACTGTGCTCGGGATCGGTGCCACCTGGCATACTCGCAAAAAATTGACGTCTCAGCAATCTGTTATGCTCGAATATCTCATGGAGTCGCTCTCTGCTTCCTCTGTATTCGGTTTCGTCCTCGTTGCTCGCGCAACGCTGTGTTGAGAACGCTACTTTACCACTTTGAGAATTTGAACGATCACAAGAGTCTGTCACTAAAGAACGTATGTTCTCGATATCCTGGTGAGATCTGCGAAAAGTCCTATCGCCTTGACGATCTTCCACGTCTCTCTCTTTACCTTCGTCAATTTTAGTGGGGCAAGGGTTTTCGCAATATAATGAAGAACCTGTACATGTTTTTCTTCTTTCATGTCTATTATATTCTGGAACTTTTTGTTCGTTGTAAGAATTGAATACCGAGCTCATTGGCCTATCACGTTTGAGACTACGAGTGCTGTCAGTATTGCCATAATGATTCAAAGTTGGCTCGTCTTTGATATCAAAGTCCACAATATCAGCTTTTCTGTAATATCCTGGAGAAGAACTTTGGGTCCTTTGATTACAACGTGTTTTATTGGTTAGGATACCACGATGAGGCAAACAATAATTCGCAGATATATTTTGCGATATAGCATTCCTGGGTCCTTCTAACGTCGATGCAACTTCCATGCCAGTACCAAAGAAGTTTCTTTCGAACTCCGTCCGTGGTTTCCAGCTCCAGCGGTCGAGAACCCTTGTCGTGGAATCTGCACCTCGATTCGTTTGATTATTATCTTCGACGCTCAGGATCGATCGAAGATTCTCGCTTGTCGTCATGCGGACATAGACAAGATCAGGTTTTGGAGCTTCCGGCATCGAACGTCGATAAGACGAGTGTGACTGAAGCGAATTTTCCAGACTCACGGGTGATCGTCGAGTTCTCGAGCGATTCGTCGTCAGCCTCTCGAGGTTGCTGATGTCGCAGGTTAGACCAGCCCATTGTTGACTCCGTTCGAGATCCTTGACCCTCGGGAGGATTGGCACGCTTTGATGAATCTTCGTTGACGCCATCGAGAGAAAACTGTTTCTACCGACTTAATTACCTGACGAAACATAGATGAAAAATAATTCTTTGCTAAGTGCATTGTACGTTGAACTCACATTGTTCAATGTGCTTTTATTATTTTTATTGGAAAATAGAGTCTGCAATTACGTATAATTCATCTATAACGGTACGTCATTGTAATCTTAAGGTAGGTAAAAAAAAAAAAAATTGTCGTAACTGTTCTTTTTACCAAATTATTATTTTTTTTTCAAAAAATATATTGTGCCTAATAAATGTAAGGAAAAACAGTTACAGATGCAATTGGCATATATTGTTGAAGTTTATTCAATTGATTAATCGAATATAATTATTGAATCACTGAGCGACAAATTAATTTATAAATTACTAATAAAATGTAAATTTTAAGATCCAATTCAAGTCCAAAATTAAAACTTCAATAAAATATGTAATATCATAAATTGTCAATGATTATATATAAGAAAATAATCTATTTTGGTTACCCGAACTTTATAATGGCAATGTCACTTTAATTGAATCATTCGTAGCTTGAAAACCGTGCACGAAAAAGTTTTTAATACAAACGAAAGTCAAGATATCAAACGATTTAGGAACGCGTTCGCGAGAGTGTTCGCGAAGAAGACGCTCGAGGTACTGCTGTGGATAATAAGTTGGGGAACAGAAACCGCGTGCCGCGGTGCGGCGTGTCGACCGATCGTCCGGGTAACACTGCTGGTCAAGATCCTCGGGAATCTCGGCCTCGGGCAAGAGACAATGGCCCCTGTTGCTCTGCTCAGCGAAGATCGCTATACGCTGGTTACGTTCGAGAGTCCAAACTACCATCGAGCTCAGAAGAGAGCCGTAGCCGTAGCAGTATTCTATACACAGCCACGACTCATTCACGACGGCCGGAGGTTCTCATCGCCGCGTCACGCTCTCCGGGACACGGAGATTGCTTATCGGGAAACGAGAAAGGCTACCGGAAGAACTGTACCTAGTATCGGTCCGCGCCGATTTCGTTCAGCTACGTATACCTATGTGCATTTACTTTAGGGTGGTTTTAAAGAAAACCTTAAATTTTTTATGCATTTGCCAATGTAGCACTAAACTATAAAAAATTATGAAAAATGATAATAGTCATTGAGGGGGCCGAGTCATCTAAAAATCATGAAAACGAAGTTAACGACAAATATGTAACTACTGAAAATTAAACTTCTCATAAGTGTGAGTAAAATGAAACAAATGAAAACTTCTCATAAGTGAAATATTATCTTACAGTACAGTTCATCAGCGCAAATATATTTTTTTTGTTTTCTTTTTTTTAACTTGTAACGTTTATGTTGCAGCATAGGAGCAACTTGGCTTTACACGGTCTCGTTCTTTTCGTAAGAAGACTCTGCCCGGTCTGAGTATAAGAATTTCCATTTAAAGGTCTTATGCAACATTTACAGAAGAATTTTTTTTTTTAAATTACTGCGCAAATAAAAATGTACTATAGACGTGAATATATCTTCTTCTTTGCAAGAGATTCAAATGGAAATTCCTGTACCTGAACCGTTTAGGTTTTTTCTTTTATAAAAAGAATAAGATCTTGCAAAACCAATTTGAACCATTGACGCAACTTGAAACATTGTGACAAGCTGAAATAGGAAAAAAAAAAAATTTCCACTCATGAACTGGAATATTTAAAAAATTATTTTATTTATGAAAATGTTTGTTTTTGTCATCTGATTTTTTTTTTATTTTTTAAGCTCTTTTAACCCCTTAAGCCGCATTAATGCAACATGTCGTCAATACGTGTCGTCTAGGGGTAGACCTAAGGGAACTGCCAAAGGGGTAAAGCAAATTATAATTTGTAATATTCTAATATCGAATTAAAAAATTTAACAAATGATAACATAGAATTCATAAAAATTGGAATAGAGATAACAAGAAAATTACGCAGTCCTTCCTTGGCGTGTGAGCGATATAAAAAAAAATGTAATCGGAATCTTAACAAACAATGGGATAAAAATATTACATTTTTTAATTACGTGCATATATACTAATGCTACTACGATATATCATGACTTTCCTTATGAATCGTATGCTGCCATATCGAGAATATGATTTCGTTGAATCGGTTTCGAAATTCCAAGTAATATTCTTGAGTTTACTCAAGGATAAATGTGGTGAATTCATTGCTGTACACGATTGCTATCCTCTGAACGTCCCTCAGAGCCAAACCTCTGATTAGTTGGCTCTTGGACGAACGAGTGAAACATCCCGTGGGACGTTTTATTTATTTATTATTTCACCGAGAAATTATCTTGCCCCCTTTGGTTATGATGGCAGTTATTATTTAGCCAGAGTAACGAAGGTCGAAACGATTTGACGAGTAGTCGGGGACGCGAACACAGTAGCTTCTTTGACCTCGAGCAGTGCATAATGTGCGTTTGGTGAAATTATACGAATTTTTCTATCCGCTAGCTTACTTCGTTAGTACAATTGTTAATTCTGATATTTCAACACCGATTTTATTTGTGAAATTGAATTAAAAAAACGTCGACATCGAGCTCATCGAAATCGAAATTAATTACCGGCTGACACGCGAGGGAAATAGAAAGCGAGAGGTCGATGCCACCAGCGTCCGTGTACGTCGAACAATCGCTAATTAATACCGCTCGGCCTAATTGCACGCTAATGGTAAGCCGGAAAATGAAACTTCCCTTGTTAACTTGCAGACGGTTATCCTCGTTGCCTATATGCAGCTTCGAAAGTCCAAGTGATTAGAAATAGCATTGTAATTGGGTTAGTTGGCGATCAACCTGCTTCGGTTTTGTATGATGAGTGAAAACGAAATTGAAAAAACGGCGCGTGCGATAAAATAATATACTTGTGTCAAATTCTGGGTATATATTGCACTTTATATAAACAAGATTGACTAGTCGTAAACAATAGAAGAAAAAATTATATTAAATATTAATTCATTTCTTCATAAAGTCATAAATACATTTTACCACAAAAATTTTATTCGATATTTCAGATAAAAAAATCACAACGCTGCGGATTTATGGATTAAAGTAAATATCGCTATTAGTGACCACGTGCTGAATATGACTAACAGGCCGCATTTTAACGAAAACAAGCGCGTGTCATTATTGTCTCGCATCGAGTATCCATAATTAATCCACGGTCATTTTAAATGGGATTGCATTAACGATAACTTTTTCGACTCGCAACACCGAGTGTAATCCAGAGATCGGGAGATTAAAATCCTTCTGTCATTTAATTACCGCTCAATTCCTAATTCTGGGTAGAATTAGTAATTTATTTTTATTCAATTAATAACTCCAGGAAGAATTATTAATTTATTTTGATTAAAATACAAATTTCAGTAGTATTAATAATTAATTTCCATTCAAATACAAATTCTTTTTGGAATAAGTTTTTGAATAAAAATCAAATCCTAATTTCACAAGAAATTTATATTCGAATAACAATGGAATACTAATTTTACAAGGAATTAGTATTTTAATTTATTCAAATACAAATTCCTTCAGAAATTTGTATTTAATTTTCATTCAAATTTTAATTCCTTCAAGAATGAGTATTTACTTTTTATTTAAATCCTAATTCCACAAGGAATTAGTATTTAATTTATATATAAATACTATTTATTTATATAGGAATTAGTATTTGATTTTTATTTTAATACAAATTCCTTCCGAAATTAGTATTTAAATACAAATTAATTACAAAATGCAGGTTAAAATTGGAATTATGATTGCATAATTTCAAATCTGCCAATCTCCGGTGTAGGCCGACAAACCCTAAACGCCATAACTTATAATTATTTTCATACGAACGTCCTTTAATTCTTATAGAATCAAATGAGATTGCGTAGGTCAATACCGATTCAACACTAAATCACCCATTGACAATATCCATTTTTAATTGGCAATAATATATTAATAAAATAATTAAAAAATTGCTTTATAAAATAATTTGAGGCAAAAAATAGATAAAACTTCGTAGTTATCTTCATATTTTCAAATTACTGAGACGTATTTTGATGCATATGTCAGTTTAATTTCTATGGATGTCTTTATATGCACGCTAATAGGGGCATTTACTTTGTAATCTTTCTTTATGCTTTAATAAAAAACGTTGAAATTAGTGACAGATGAAATTGAATAAGTCAAAGGGTTAAAATGTATGTACCATGAAGGTAAAGTTGGAATGTTCGTGTTATTATAATGAACGTTTGTGTACGATAACGGAGCTCTCAAAGTATGCTCTTGACGTTTCTTCGTTAAGAGGCCTGAGAACGATGTTACTTGCACTCTCTCACTCTGTTACACGCTATAAGAAGCTGCTACATCATTCTACAATGTAGTATTCGGGTACGGAATACCGTGTATGTGCTCCTGGTGTGTCTGCAATAATAAGCTTTATTATGTGAAGCAGTTTTCACGCGGAACACAACTGGTTTGAATTATTTACACGGTACGGAGCAATTTTGCTCGAAGAGGGAGCCTTATATTTCGCAGCCTGCGTTTCAATTAAAAATGTGGATCAATTGCCGATTTCTAGAATCTTGACTTTCGTTTATATTTCAATGGATTTATTTTACTGATAAATCAAACCAATTTTAAAAAAAAAGATGAATAAAATTTGCATTAAATAAAAAAAATTTGTCGCTTAATTTATTTGCAATAAATTTTTCGAAATGTACCTACATGAGACAATTATTTCAGCTGAAATTTCGCACTACTCGTCGACTTATTATTCAACCAATATTTATAGCACCGTCGAGTTCTTATCTTACACACATCTTTATCAATCGTTCGCGTGTTCCTCGTGATAAAGAGATCGCGAACAATCTCAAGAACAGAAAAAATATATATATATACGACGTATCCAAGATAATTCCGTTTCACAGACAACCATTAATTACTCCTTGGCACTTTATTCTCAGCGAAGCAATTGGCGTCGCAACCACTCGAGTTGTACGCAATTCTTAATTTCCGGATCTTATGTCACTCTTCCGTACACCACTCGCAACAATCGGCACAATTCTCCATCGCTTATCATCGCGCACTTCCTTTGTCGGTGATGCACTCGTCGAGTTTCTTGCGTTGTCACTGTAAAAATCCTTTTTTTTTTCGACCACTGTCTTGCTCACTTTGTCGTTTACCTCGAGATCATACGAGTTTCGAAAACGCGTGTGTCGAGACTCTCGCGCGGCATCTGACCGACTCGCTCCAAGTCACCGAAGAATATGAATAGAAGGAACCGAGAAGAAGACGAAGAAGAAGAAGAAGAAGAAGAAGAGGAAGCACAACGCTCGTTAGCCCCACTTCTGGTCTCTACCCTCCCGTGAAAAATAGTCTCAAACGTCGTACTTTCCTTATCTTCTATTCACAACAGGCATTATTGTCTGTTCCACTCTCGACGATAACAAAAGGAAACTAAGTAGAAAAAAATAAGTTGTTCTCTCCCTCTCTATCTTTCGCGCATTTTACGTTTCTATTTCTAGCGTCGAAAAAGGTGCAGCAACAACACATTCACGGTTATTCATATCTTTTGCATAGTGCGTGCCAGTTTTTTAGCTTTGGAATACGCGTGCCGTCACTGTCTCGTCATCGCCGTAATAGACTTTGGAATATCAACAAATGTCAACATGAATTTTTGACCAAAGCAGTTTCACTGATTCCGATAATAGATTATTTATCATTTTTTGTCGATAACGGGTTACACCGACGAAAACAGATTGAGTTTTTTCACTAAATTTATTAGAATAAAATAAAATATATTTAACATAACAGTCTAATAAAAATTCATTAGACTGACAATGAATTATTCATTTGTTTTATTTAAATAAGAGAAACTTTTTTTCTCAGTAATGAACCGAGAATATGCGTTTCGAATGTGTACAATCGTAAATACGTCTCGATCGTCTTTGCCACGAGTGATGTACTGATTCGAGAAACACTCTCCAAGTGCTTTAATTATATCGCGTGGGATTAGATAAGAGAATAGCGAACAGCGATCGATATTTCAAAGCTGTTCCGCGAGAATTTTGTCGATAAACGGACGTGTACAGTGGTTACTTGGTACAGTGATTGAATCGGACGGCCAAGTTGTGATATTCCTATCTTCAAGATATATATCACGCATGATAGTAGATCATAAATAGAGATGAGGGCAAAACTTGTAGGTGTTCTTCTCCGCAATGTATGATTTTATTATAGAATTATCGCGGGGTCTTTGGAATCACTGCTAACTCCACGTATGTCGATGCCAATGCTATGTCTGATCACGTTTGAAGTTTCTTTAGTAACGGCCCCCGCAACTGTACTCGCGACAACGACGACGGCGATGATGACGACGATCGCGAGCGAAATAGGCACACGAAATGAGAGTCTCCGGCATAGACCATAGCAGCTGAGTGGGGATTCAAGGTTGTGCTTAACACCCATCTAACTCGTGTTAACTACTTGCAATTTGAGTGTTAAAATAATGAAATTGTGATTAGTCGATGAGAAAATTTCATACAAATATCATATGTTCGATTGTGCGATATTAAAAATATTTACCATCATTCTATCAGATAATTTTATGCAATTTAATGTTTTATGTATTATTATCTTAATGCAGTGCATAATAAATTGTATAGATGCAGTTATCAACAGATAAGCAACTTAGTGGGAGAATTTGAAACTTAAACTATCATTTTCCACTATGAATAATTTTTTTAATAAACCGAATATACCTTTAAAAGTGTAATTATATTTAATTGAATGAAATTAACTCACAATTATAATAAAAAATAAACCGATAATTTATTATTACCACATATTCGTATACTTTTAATATAATATTAACAGTACGAGTATGTTCTTAATGAATCAGTTGACTGCACTTGACCGCATTTAACTGAGGAATCAAAAGAGAGATATCAATAAATATTTTTTTTTTACGAATAATTAAGTGCAGTTTGAGAAAAATGTCAAAATTGAGATATTAAATGATCATAGAATTTGGCACGAGTTTTAACGAGGGACACATTTGAAATTATATTTTTCATACCGTTCGCGTAAATATCTTTTACAGATATTACACAACGTTAAGCGCTTTGAAGACCGCTTTTTATCATTTTCCTTATCACAAGATAAGAAGCGGGTTATTGTAGTTCTGTTTTAATTCATAATGCAAACACGGTAGCTCATTGAAATCGAACGAAGAGTCGATAGTTAAGCGGAACTTGCTTCATACTGGTCATTATCACAAGGTTTTTGAGATGAAAAGTGATAAACTATCAAGATCAGCTAACGCACAATATGATTCGATTGATGATCGGTCAAATATTTAGAATTTCATTCGAGCATTATTACTTGTCCAACTATATTTTATTAATATATTTCTAAAGTGTCATATACTATATTTAGATATTTAAAAAAATTATCTGATTAACTGTCCATTCTATTAGTTTCGTCTATAGTGTCGGTATTGTATTATAGATAGTGCCATCTTCAATTCAGTTCTTTCGCACGCTTTCTAATATGTATGTACGTATGTACAACGACTACACTTCCACGTCATAGTAGCATGCCCTATAAGTTGGCTTATTCTTCATTGCACCTTTCAGGCACGCACGTGATCCTTAACAGGTGGAGGAAACACGGTACACCTACACAGTAGTATACTCTGTCTCGTTTTATCGCCGCAGACCGGAAGTTACCGAGACCTCGGGTTCGCTACTCGGAGAGCAGGAGTAAACCTTCGGTTGAGCCTCGTGGAACTCCATTAACGTGATGTGCTATACGTTTCTGATGTTCTCCTTTGTTCTACCGCAATATCCAATAGCGCTATCTCGCTGGCAGTCATGTCGCTCAATCGATATAGCGCATCACCTTAAGAGTTCTCTCGCTCTCTCTCTCACGCGCACATGCGCGTTTCCTAGCGGTGTATCTTTATACCGGTGTACAGGAAATTCTAGTTGAAACATTAAAAATTGTATATTATTTCTATAAAACAGAGTCGCATCTATCAATCTCTTTGACGCACTTTGAAACACAATCATCGGGTCGAAGCGCTTACTGGGAAAGGAATCAGGTCGTGGCGGTATCGTCACGGGTCAACAGATCTGAGTTGACCTCACCGTGTATTCATTGTTTAGCCTCGATGAATAGGACAATCCCTCTTATTCCAAGCGCGATATATGGAGGCTTCGCTGAGAAATACTTTCTCAATAATACTTCAGCTCGATAAAACATTAAAATCACTGTTTTATTCTCTCCTGATTTTGCGCTTTATTACTATTACTATTAGTATCGTAATTTTCTTAATTATTATTGTTATTATTAACTTTGAAAATGTTTGCACAGCACGATATGTATATTGGACCTAGTTTGTAAGTTTGCTAAGAAATATCGCAGAATTTGTGACTGGTGACCTTTTCTCTCTGACACTTTCGTGCCTAACGAATTCTACGTTAAATTTTATAAATAAATGTTAGGTGCTATGCATTCCCGAGCGTATTTCAACCTGTACCGCTTAAGTTTCACGGTATAATCGCATTTGCGTGCAACATGCGACATGCCACTCACACAGCAATTATTCTATATAAAAATATATATAGCGTAAACGTTTCGAATATGCTGAAATTTAAATGCTGACGAGTGTTTGTCGATTGTGTATAAATATCGGCACTGACGACTTGACGGGTTACGCAAATGACGAGAAGGCGATAAAAACGCAACGAAAAATACACGTGAAAACGCAACACACGAGTGGGATATTCAAGGTTCCGGTATATCGTTGCAATGGTACGGAAAAATTACCTTGGCTGTCGCTCCTGTTGTGCTGAGCTTTTGGTGGTGGCACGGGTGCATTCGCGTACTCTATATGTGAGCGAAAAGAACAAAAAAAAACAATAAAAATAATAACGATAGATACAATAGGCCACGTCGATATTGTTCCTTTGATTCGATATGTATATACCGATTATATATATGTAATGTAGATCGATTTAGGACTCGGCGATGCGTGAGATTTACAATTGACTCGTGCTTTCTCTCTTCGTTCAATCTTCGACGTGACAGGCATTTTTATCAGGAATTAAACTTTTCAAAATATCAATTACTTTTATCAAAATTTCAAGTCGTTTTAAAGCTAAATCTTTAGTTCTTTCATGAGCGAATTACGTCGAATATTTAGTGAAAAATAAATGTTAACGGCGTGTCAGCAACTCGTAACTTTACTCATCATAATATAGTTTTTAATATCTTAGTTCATTGTCGCTGGATAATTAGAAGGTAACGGCTCTCCGAGGATAACGCGTGGTACTACATCTAAGTGAATAAACTTGGATTTAGTACCACGGATCATCAAATTTCGCTACTTTTATGCTCGAGGTAGAATCCCTATGGATAGACTCAGGACAATGTCGAAGCGATTTCTGATTAGTTTCGCCATTTTCATTCATGAACTGTGTATAAGATCGTGCGCGCAACTGAACACACTTTCGTGTGCATATCGATGAACACTACCAGTTTTTTTAACGAAAATGGCGGCTAAGCGTACAGTGTCCAGACTCTTCCTATAGGGACCCTATCTCGAGCCCATGTTCGAGCTTAAATCTGGACTTTCATTGCAGCGTACAGCGCTTTTGAGCCCGTAAATCCAACAGAGTGCAACGTGGTGCAAAAGTGCTGTTCACCCGTTGTGAAAATTCCACCAAAGTCAAACTCGAAATGTTTACTTGACTGCAAGCATTTCCGATTATCGGGCAATAATATAACGCGATTGTAATACAAGGTGGCGACAAATAATATATTAAAATAAAAATTGAATTATGATTTGATGATAATGTGCGATGATTTTACATCCCAGTCTCTGCTGAATAATTTGCAAAAATTATAATATGATTTGATTAGAACGAATACAATGCTGATCCATCACTAATTTTTAATTATCTGTACGAAAGTAAGAAGTATGCAGACAAAAACAATAATTTTTAATATGTTTTAAAATTGAATTGAAAGGAAATATTTCCGGTAAAGTATTAGAAAGAATTTTACAATTGTACTTAAATTCAATACGAAAGCTAAGTTTTATTAATCGATTATGCATTCTAAATTTGACGATGATCTGCAGTATTTTTCAAAAGTGATTGTGCATGTTTGTTTGTTTGTTGTAAAGACAGACAAAAATGAACGAATGGTTTGTTTTGTACTCTAGAACGCTCAAAAAATGTGTTTCCATAATAATATGAGAGTAAAATTTTTTGTTCGATTCCAATACTTTCTCTTTTTACATAATTCGTATGTGATGAGAAAGTAAAAATTAAAAATCGTAAATTTTTTACGTTTTGTGGGTTAACGTATGAACTAGTTGAGTTTCCGATAAAATGATTGTTTTTCTTTTAAATTGTGCGAAAAAGATCATTTAATGATCTTAGCAAGTGACAATTATATCCGAATGAATAAAGAGGAAGCGAGTACTGAGAACCATTTAAACAATAACAAAAATAATTAGATTTTTTTAAAACCCTACATTGATATATTTTTTCCTGCAGATCATGAACTCGTTAGTCATTTTCTCGACGACTCAAAAAATTTCATCAAGCAAACCCCCAAATACATCTTTTAAAAATATTTTTTGTTCACGATTTATTGAGGTGTTCATATACTCAGATCTCGTGATAATTATTACAGACTCGACTACCCAAGTGAAATCGGACCTTCGAAGGTGACTGTGGGCTTAGCGGTGTAAGTAGGAATCGGTGGCCACCAAGTTCTCGATTCCCTCTTAAAAATTGGCGCAGGTGGAGGTGGCGGTGGTGGAGGAGGTGGTGGAGGTTGATATCTGTATCTCGGTCGATGTTTGCTCGGATCGAACGGTTGATTGGCAAAGGGATCGACGTGCGGTTGTTTTAGTATCGAAGTTGGAGTTCTCGGTCGTACAGGTGACGAGGAAACAGCTCGAACCTCCCTCTTCTGTTTGCGCTCACCACTTTTTATATGCCCGCTTGTTCTGCCGATCTTAGGTTTGCATTCATCAATCTTAGTAGCAGCTTCCACCTTACAGTTCTCCAAGTCTGGTGGAAGAGACAGAGAACGTGCGTTGTCCCGTCGACTGGGATACTTGTGAGCTACCCAACATCCAGTCAAATACGGTGCAATATCTCGTAGCTCGTGAACGTTAGGTGTCGAAGTAAACATCTCTCCAAGCAACGAAGGTTTTATTTCGCGCGTACATGCCCTATCGAATTTTTCAAATTTCTCACGAATCCTACAAACCGGTCTCTTGGCCTCGAGTTCCTCAGTCTCAGCTTTCCTAGCCAGGGAATCTGAAGACCCTGAGCGAATTAGATTTCCCTTGAGCTCAGCGGTCTTGCTGATGACGTTGATTCTCGGCATCGAAAGGTCTTCGATCCTCAATGGAATTTTAGGAATTGGAGGAGATCTGGCACTCCTTCTTCTTGATCTACCTCTCGTTGTCGGCTCGTACTTCTTTCTGAGCCACGCAACATCCGGCACTTCCTGAGCTTTCAGGTAAGTCCTCTTCTCGTCTGTCACTCTCTTCAGCAGATTTCGCGTAAGTTCGGGATCGCTTTGAAATCTCTTGGGCGTCGGTACTAATTTTATTCGTCCACCTGTAAGCTCTTCGAGACTCTCAAACTTTGCTCTAAGTTTCGTAACCGAGCCGTTCTTCACGAGATTCAGGTAAGCTCGCCAGTATCGTTCGGGGTCCGGCGAAACGCTTCGATGTCGGAAGCTCTCGAGACTGCACGTGGAATCGGAAACCAGGCACGGACTGACGCTCCTAGCTCGGTCTCTGTCACGACTCTGGGATCGCGATGACGAACGCCAAGTTGCGAGTCGACCGCTCGAAACGTCCGGTGACGAGGAAGTGCTCCTTCCCCCTCGTTCATTTCCACTTCCGTTCGCAGGTTGATGGTTGCCGGGCGAGGTCGAGCGCACACGGTCAATACCACAAAAGGCCAAGGTCGTATACCTCGCTGACTCGACTTCACCGAAGAGCTCTTTCAGATCAGCGAAACTCTGAGCCGACGACAATTTTGGGCCATTAATTTTCTTCTTGGTTTTCTCTGCATTCTCATCGGTACGATTAAAATATTTTTCACGTTGAGTTATCTTCTCTTCCGTCGTCTTTCCAGTCTTATCGATTCTCTCGTAAAACTCGACTTTTCTTGGTACCGCTTCAACCTCGTTTTCACGTCTCACAACAGTTCTCACTGATGTTTCAGAGCTTTCCGTTGCACTATCAAATTCGCTACCCGAAGTCATAAGATTTTCTGTCAAATTCTCAGCAGGCATTGACATGGCGAGAGTCGGAGGTTTTTGGGACCATTCGTTTAAAACGTTTTCCACTCTGCGTTTGCTCGTTGGAGAATCGTTATTCGGCGTCAATACAAGAAGAAAGTCGCTTTTCTCGCGTGTCCGAGGTGAGGTTTCGCCATCGAATGAGGTTTCTAGAGAGTAGCAGGTGCGTGGTGAAGAGTTCGTTACACTCGACGATGAGGACTTTGGTTTCGCCGAGGCTGCTGCAATGGCGCCCCGAGTCTCTCTTGGAGTCACTGGCGTTGTTGTAGCTCTTCGTCGCATCACTTTGTCCAATATTTCTTTTCCAAGCGTCAAAGATAGCCTTTTCTTTTCAATCTCACTCAATGGTGGTGGAGCTGGGACTGTTTTCTCGGTTTCCGAAGTTCCCAGACTTCTGCCGTTGCCTATGGAACCCCTTCTCTTCATAATTGGCGAGGGACCACTGAGACCAGCTTCAGAAGTGACTTCTTCACTCTTGATAGTCATACCAGGCGTCAACATCGAATGACAACGAACATGAAGACCCTTTGCTTCTTCCATGCCTTCACCAAATTCTTCCACCGGCGGCACGACGATTTCGTATTCTTGCTTGTGTACGCTCGGAATCTTTGTTGAAGGTTCCCGCCGTGCAGGAACTTCAATGGGTTCCTCTCTGCTGGATTTTGGGTCCACTGTTTCTGATTTCAAGGAGCTTTGCGCGCTCTTTGGTTTGTCATTTATGTCTGTCCCGTAAATATCATTCAACTGGTCTTTCAAAGCAGTCACTTGCTCAATCGACAAACTGCTCCAAAATTTTTTACTACCACCGAGACGTTTCTGCAGCGCAGGCTGAACAGTCGATCTCTCGGCTTCTTCGTCTTTGATCGCTGCTCTTTTGGTAATATTGTTTGCTACATTTGCTACTGAGTTACCCCGCCATAGGGGTTTATAGACATCTTTCTTGGATGCGATATCTCTACGCCTTGTTGATTCCAATTCACTCTCTTCATTCTCCAGTCTTCGAAAACTTTCTCTGATATTCTCCACCGATCTTTCCTTGCATCTGAGGCCACAATCGCCTCGCCATCTGTATTTCTCCACGTCTCTCGTGCTAAATAAAAAATCTTTATCTCTTTGGACATTCTTTAATTTGCCATAAAGCGCTTTCAACTCTTGTTCAGCTCTTTCTTTGGACCTAATCTCCTTCCAGCGATCGTAATCTATGATCTCTTCGTCCTTGAGCCTCGGTCTCAGATCTCCCGAAGAAGTTGTCCTTTCCAATTCCCCCATTCTCTCGAGACTTGCATAAAAATCGTGGAGATCCTTGTACCTCTCGGACGTTTGTCTCCTGTGGAGAGCTTCCAGAAGGTACCGTTGATACTCGTCCCGATTCAGTGACGGCGATTCCAACGAGCCCGTGCTCTTGGCCAGCGAAAGATTGGACCCAAAATTCGCCCTTTCGCGTTCCAAATCTTCAGCTTCGCTAGCGCTTCTCGTTCTCGTCTTCATTGGACAAATTTCGTGTCTATCCTGCTGCCTCAAACTTCTGATTCTTCTGCAAGCCGCTGATCTTGTTGGCGATGGCGAAGCTGTTCGAGTAGGAGGATTTATATTTCTCACAACTTCCGGAGTATCGTGTGTACAAATCGTTTTCAAGGGTGGCTCACTGAGACTTCTTTCCTTCAAGTATTCCCTGGTCATCGGACTAGGGCTCCTTCCTTGCAAAGAAGTTGAAGATCCGAATTCATCCATCCTCAAAAGACTGTCGAATTTACTGACTTTCTGAAAAACCGAGCGTCCTGGCCAACTGACTCCGTAGGGGCTAGAACTTCTAGACGAGAGACTCTCTCTTTCCCAGTTTTTAAATCTTGAATTCGAGACGGGACGCTTGTTCGCCAGGTAAACGCCGAGCGACCTCAACGACGGTTCAGACTTAAAGTGGTCGGTGGCAACTTCTTGAAATATTTTCGCACGTTCCATCACCGAAGATCTTCTTACTAAGCTAGACTGGGAAGGTGGTGGCGATGGAATATTTCTCAAAAACAGATGTTGAAAGAATGAATCGGTTCTTGTTGCTTCCTGATGCCTCTTTATTCGTTCCATAGTCAAAATGGGAGTCTCCACTTCTTTTACCACCGATTTTTTCGACTTTACTCTGCAGCTCGCAGACTTTGTTGATGTCATCTTTTTGCTTTTTCGTTTCTCCGAGTCGCTGTCTCGATCACCATTCGTATTCTTGAATTTTAAAGGCTCCCGGAACTTCTCTCTGCTCAGCATGTTATGTTTTTTAATATCGGCTTTTCTTCCCTCAGGATTTATCTCAATTGTCTCCGGTCTCTTTGACGGATGATTGACAATTGTCTGCGGCTTTGCTCGGAGTCTCTTTCTCGTGCCTAGTTCACTGACTTGAACGACTGGCGGATCGTTGGTTTGGATATGTACGTCACCGATCGCAGTTCTTTTGACTTTGGATTTTCCTATATCGGATACTTGTCTTGAAGGTTCATAGGGGGTTGCGCGTCGTTCAGAAAATGTTGAAGGATTCAAAGTTGTTCTCGATGATGTCGAAATCTCTTTCGTGGACGATCTGGGCACACGACGAATCTTTGAGGCACTTCCCAGAGTGCTTTTAATCGAAATTGCTTCCCCAAACTTCGGCTTGATATTACCAGAATTCGTAGATATATTGTGAATTAAAGCAGAGCTGGGAGTTGAAGATCGTAGGCCGCAATCTTTGTCTCGGTGTTTTAAAAGACTCTTTTTCACTTCCACCGGCGAAGTTAGATCAATTGCAGAACTGGAAAGCCTCTTAGTAGTATCGTTTGATTCCTTTCTGGTTTTGCGAGCTTTCGCTTGATCCTTCTTAGGGAGGCTACACGTAAATGGGAACTTTGATCGTCCGTTCTGTCTCGAGATTCTTTCCGTCGGTGCTAATCCGTTAATACCAGTGCCACGAAGTTCGGTAAAGCTCGGGCTCTTGACGCTGCTTCTACGTATCGATGGCTTCTCTTCGCTCGATCCTTTTAACTCGTTGATCTTTTTCTGTTGCACCTGTTCCGTTACACTTTTCTGCACGGGACTAGCGGATTTAGATGTGCGGCAAGGTGCAGTATTTTTCAAGGAAGAAGCGACAATTCGTCGTGCGGGCGAGATAGAGTTTTCCCGAACTCTTTTAGCCAGAGAAGGTTCTGATCTTCTTTTCGATTGTTCCGGCTGAATGGATTTTGAAGAAGTGAGTTTCGTCCTCGCTGTGGTTGAAGGACTCACAGAAGAAGTACGAACGATTCCCAAACTTCTTCGTGAGTTCTCTCTGTCTCTCACTTGCTCGTACAATTTATTGCTTAATCTTTCTCTCAAAAGTCTTATGTTCGAGACGCTCTCATCCGCGAAACACTGCTCGTGGCGCCGATTTGACGGGCAGCCAATATTGCGATCAGGACAACTAGCAGACCGGCTGATCGTTTTGTAATTAGCGAAGAGACGAAGTGTCGCGTTGTGTCGGGAAGATCTTCTTCGCGGTGGCGATGGCGGTCTGACACTAGGGGATGTAGATCGTGTCGGTGGTCTTCCTGGTGGCGGCGAATTTGTTCTTGTCGCCGTGGTCGTCGTCGAATTCGCTCTTGCTGCGATAGAACGAGACCCGGTTCTGGTAGTCGCGGTTCGACCGATCGGCAAAGCCGCCTTGGTCGTCGTAGTGGACGGTGCTGTTCGTTTGTAACGCGCGAAGGTCATCGACGATGATGACGATGACATCGAGGTTGCTACGGCGGTCGTGACGGCGGTGTTTCGCCGACGAACGCGTATCCGCGTCAAGGTAGGCGAGATCGGAAAATATTCGATCTCCGTATCGTCTGTGGACAGATGTATTGCGATTTTTTTCCACAGTTAGCGATGAGGCAGACCAGTGACACTTTTTTGCAGCAGTTTTGTTTCAGATATTCCCAGCTTTCCTTCCACCAAGGCCGAGTGGCGGTGAGATCGATTAAATGTATATTTTTGGAATTTGCTTGCTTGGTTTTAGAAATATTTTATTGCGGTGTGCCGACGCCCGTAAAGTGTTGAGATCCTCTTCGTGGTCGTAGCGGTATTGATAATTGTGCACGGAGTAATGTGAGAGACAGTGGTTTCAAGTATACGATATATAAAACGCAAGAAGGGTACAGATAATGTATAGCAATAACTAATTAAACATCCACCGGCACACCTGTTATCGATAGATAGAGACATAGAGAGAGAGAGAGAGAGAGAGAGCAGTGCCGTGTATAGATTACAAGTAATTATTATTATTATTATTTTAAACATTCTCGAGCCAATTTCTTAAAATATGTGGTGCTTATCCGCGAAAAATAAATGTAATATGAAAATAGTATTGCTGAAACATTCAAAGTCGGAGTATACAATTCTGCCGTATTTGACTGAGACACTGTCAATTGACATTTAAAAAAATGTACTGCTAGGCACATATGTATATGTTTCGAGTGTAAAATATGGAGATCGTGACTGATATTTGTGGTTAAAAGTTTGACAATTTAAAAATCCTAACAAGTTGGTAAATTTTAGGTTTTTTAATATTTCGAACAATTAATCTTGTATTTCAGATACAATTCAGAATTTTTCGAGTATCAATGAAGTATATCTCTATTAATACTTCAGCAATGCTATTTTAGTGGTACATTTTTTGCACGGATAAATGAGTAGTGAGATTATAAAATACGGTGTCCTGTTACAGAGAGGATTGGGATGATAAAAAAAAAACGATTGCCATCTGTTTTAAATTCATTGGTTGCTGCCATGCTGGCAATTCTCTTTGTTATAGGAATACCGAGTGTATCAAGCGATATATAAAACAAACGTTTAGGAAATAAAATCATTCGCAAGTGGTACAGTGATCTTGGTGCTACTTAGTGCATCGAATTCTCGTGGAATCCTACTTTCAAAATCATGCGCTGCAAATGCTAGGTACAAAATGTTCTACAAGATATTACTCTAAAATCCATTGCAATTTCTATTGATGGCTATTAAGAAACCTCGATAAAGGTTTAATTGCTACTTGCGAGCGAGGTACAAACACTATAGCTTCAGCAATATGCTATAAAACAAACGATAGAAGAAAACGAAGGTAGCGATTAGCGTAGTTTTATGGCTCGTCACTCACCCTTTGGTCGCTCAGGCGCCAGCTTTCGCAGACCATGAAGCGGAACGTCACCACCTTTCTGTATAGTTTTGTAAGCCAATCTCTGTTCCAATGGGCTTAAAGGGCTTGCGTCATCCCGTCGACGAAAAATCAGAGTAGAGTCGCTCTCGTAACCAGACTCTTTTAACGCGCTTTATAATCAAACAAGAAATTTACTATTATTATCCCACAAAATTTTCAATAAATCTCGTTATCAGAAAATTGTGATACTCACTGGCTCATGTACGGTTTTGCTGTGTGTGGATTACGCTGATCGAATGGCTGAAAAAAGTACCAACAATGATAACTCTTTGTATATATTGAATTGTCATTTTTTTTTTGAAGCAATGCTTCTTCCACAAGTATTTTTTTCTAACAATGTGCATGCACTTTAAAAAGCGTTTATAACGCATATAGCTTAACAAATAGATGCGCTTTGTTTCGCTGCGTGGTTATATTTAGTGCACGTGTAAATAATTGCGATCACATATCATTCATCGTCTCGCGATGATTCTAATGACCTATGCATATTTAAATGAATGGGAACATGCTGAACATTTATGGAAAAGCGTTTAGTACGTATAACTTGGTACAGGCGTTCGAAGAAGAATGAAACGATGTCAATTATCACTATGGCGACGATGATGACGTTGCTGTCAATGACAAAGATGATGATGATTGGAATAAAATAATAACGATGACTGCAGTAACGGTAGAGATAAAAAGTCAGAGGATGGAGCGACACATTTAACACTCATTCACATATATATTACGATATAAAAAAGAGGAATCAACATATCCAAGAACAACGATGACAAACGTTCAACATCCACATAAATATGAAAATAAATCGAAGGCAACCGGAAAAGTGAACAAAATAACGCAGTTCATATAATAACTGCAGAAATATCTAATTTGCCAAGCCCTGCTTAAAAATTTGAATGACAATGATAGAAAACGATTCGAAAATTTTTCGCTCAAACACTAAACAAGGTTGAAAGTTTTCGAGCAGGAAATATTTCTCTATATTTAGGAAACTCGGTAATCATTTAGACCAGATCTACGATATCCAGTAGTTAATGATTTTTTTTCTGTACATCTATAAGCATTCTGTGAACTCCTCGGCGTGACATTTGTCAAATTTTTTTTCAATTATTATTTTGTAATTACAAATATTCAAAATTATTTATGGAGCAACCATTCTCATGGTTTTTTTCTGATTTGTTTGAGGTTTATCTCTGCATTCTAGGAACTACTTGGTTAATGCAGCACTCGAAGAGTGCTTATACGTCGTAAAGGAAAGAATGGAAACGACAAAAGCAAAAGAGATAAGAAATGCCTTCGACGCGAGGCATCAAAGCTACAAAATCGAGTCCAACAACGTCATATTTCGTGCACATATGCTACAATCATAATCCTTGAAACGAATATTTCCTGGACAAGAGATTAGGCCTCTAACCAGTGGAGAAGCTGTAGTCAGAGCGTTCTGAGCGGTGACGGTATTGGTGATCGTTGGCAGTGACGATGGTAGCATGATATTATTATGATTCGTGCTGGAAGTACAAGAAGAAGTAGAAGTAGAAGCAGAAGAAGATTTAGCCAGTGGATGACGACGCTGACGTTGGTGGTGATTGTGGTGATGGTGATGGTGACGATGGTGATGGAAGTGGTGATTTTCGTCGCAGTGCTGATGATTGTTACGGGGGCTTGGTGTCGGGACGCAAGACGATCGATCCTTGACAGTGCCGACGCTGGAGAGATTCGACTGACTTCCGGTGGAGGGTCCGACGATTCTCTGAGCGGGGATCACTGAACCGCGATCCGGAAGCACAAAACTCTTCGATTTAGCCTCCAGCATAACAGGATGTCGAGAATGATCCGTTTGAGCCAAAGGACGGATAATACGATCATCGTCGCTACGAACTCGATTCAGCATCGATGAAGCGAGGTTTTCACGACTACCGATGGTCTTCCGGTCCGTTGGAGCATCCTTTTGTGCATGACGTCCATTGTATGTCATCGCGTGAATCCGTTGATCTTTCATCGGTGAATCGGAAAGCTTGTAACGAGAATTATCCATATTGGACAACCCGCTTGACTTGGATCGATCATGACCGAGAGTATCAGGTACAGGATTCGTTCGAGAGTGTTTCGGGGTGCTTGTCAATGTTGACAGCGATGATGCTCGCCCTGTGGTGATCCGATGACTGTAACGACTGTCCGTAGGAGCTTTTTCAGGAGTTAAAAGTTGCACGATCGTCTCGATGCTCTTGGAACTTTTCGCGGGCCGCGATACTGATGATGTCAGCGGTGATAGGAGCTTTACACTTTTGTTGGTGTCAGGTCCGTACGGAAGACTCAAGATTCGGGAGGCTTGGCTGATACTAGGAGATTCGATGTTTGGTCGTGAGTCCTCGACTCGTTGATTACCACGTGGACGTTCGTTGTCGTCCAACCACTGTGATCGTCAAGGTGCATCGTCGAAGTAAGGTAAGGTCGTAGTTTTCGTCAATGTGATGCGCAACAACGGACACGAAACATAATCACCAAAGATACAGACACACAGACACTCACATCGAAGTCACGATATACAAGGTTCGACAGATGTTTACTACGACTACGAGTGTGAAATAGAGGATGATCAAGGGATTGTATTCACTTGTCAATGCGTCTCCGCGCGCATTTTCTTCAGAGGTAGACACGTGAGGATCGTGCAAAACTCATTAATTAGATTAGTCGTAGCAAGTGATGTACAGTGAATAGAATGTGACATACTCAGTTACTGTGCCAGAAGTAGTGACAAAATTAGAATAAAAGTTGACGTTAACTGCAAAAAAATCTTTCCATTTTTAAGAATTTTGTGTACAGACAAGAATAAATTGGAAGTGATAAAAATTACGTTAGGGACAAAGACGATAGTGTAACTTAATTAAATATAAGCATGAAGTATAAAAATGTCGTACCCCGTCAAATATGTCCATGACCTCGTCCCACCACTAGAAAAATAGAATTAAACACTGCGTTATACTATGCGTCAGATCTATCAGAAGGGATAAACAGAAAACAAATTTGTTTAAATCAATTTAAAAAAAAAAAAAAAACTCATAAAAGTATAATTAATTTAGTAAGGTTTTCTACTGATAATTTCTACAAAGAGGAATCATCTACAAGCAGGGCTACGAAAGCTTAATGAAAATTAAGATAAACAAATGCGTTATGCGGTCGCGTGACGTTTAAAATTCCTTCGATTATCATTAAAATGAGAAAATTATATAAACTACTGAGTCGTAGAAAAAAAAAGTGTACACTCGCACTTTATCCTGAATATTGACGCTAAGAAGCAACATTAAAACTTGATGAATTTGCATAATTTACGCTTATCATTTCGGTTTCTTTTATTGTGTTATCGTCGTTACCTTCCTTCTCGTCCAAGTAAGAGACGTTGGCTGGAAGCAAAGCCATTGAACAAGGTCATGTTCGTTCGAGCATGTTTAATTTTTTGTTTAAATAGTTGTTGTTGTTATTATCGTACGATGACAGGATGTTAGTGTTTTGGACGTTACGGTAATTTCTTCGGAATTATTTAAAGAAAGAAGAGTGTACCTCTTTGGTTTCTTTGTCCGCGATCGAAGATCGACCAGGCTCGTAGTCTTCGATTCGTCCGGGCTGGTTGTGATATACTTCCTCTGGATGCTTTAAGGGCGTGGATCTGTAAAATATAAATAATATAAATATAAATCTTAAATATAAATCGTATTCATTAATTTAATATTGTCTTACTTTCTGGGCATAGTCGCCGTGGAAAAGTCATTCTCCTTGTTTCGTTGTCGTCGACGCGTGTCCAATGTAGCTGATCGTTCGGAGTATCCGCGTGGTTCCGGCTCGCTGAGATATCCGCTCGCACTTCCGTATCCGTATCTGGCTCCTGAAAGCAATTTTAACACCCATCTTGTTACTACGATGTACATATACGTATTTTTTTTTTTTATAATATCTGATAATACAATAAAAATATTAAAAACATGACCAAAAACTTATTTATTAATTGCCATCACGTTGCTAAAAATCGTCGTGACACCGGTATTTCGCTTCAATCGCCGCGTTGAAAAATCCTTAACTATTCGCAAGCGTCACACCAAAGCATACATACTCGTTCAGCCAAAAATAAAATTTCAATGACCATCCGATTAGTAAAAAGGTTAGATGAATTACTCGTTGCGCTTATATGTAATTTTTTTTTAATCAGGATAAACGATCATAGCTTATACGTTTATTTTGTTATTTTTCACATTCTCAAACTACCATAGCGAAATAAATATGTACATAAATAATCGCGATTGTCCCTCGAAGTTTTAGATTGCGCATTGCGGCGGTAAGTTAATACATCAGCCTTGTACCATTATGTCTACAGAGTATAAACATGGACACAGTATATACTATGAGTAATGGATATATGTACATTGTACATACATCGTCATAGAGAGATAATACGTACAGGCTAACGTCTACTCGCTGTTAAGCTAATATGCTAATCGTACAGCATTGTGTTTTAGTGTCTCATTAACGAACGAAATATTAGTCGAGTGCAGAACTACGTTCGCTACTAGTATAATGCCAGAGCAGAATCGTCACTCGATCGCTTCAAGAAGATATTCACCTCGTCGTGGCTTGTACCGTACCGTGATGTAGTCATCTGCAAACATTACGACGTCTTTAAATCCTCTAAGTTCATAATTCAACTGAATGTATTATTATTATTGTTATTATGATTTAATGTAGTGTGACACTGACCATCCTTGTCAGCACGGTGCAACGAGTCATACATCTTCTTGTACCATCTCGCCTGATTGTTATTTTTCACTTCCTGAAAGTAAAATATCTCTTTTCCTCGAAATCTTTTGAAGCTGAAATTCTTCACCTTTCTTATCAATGACTTACCGATCTCAGGGCAACGGGCATACCGTCTCTCGTCGTTGGACCGATACCCTCGATTTTTCGGGGACTCAGATCTGCCATTTTCTTCGGCTTTTCCTTTTCTGTTTCAGGCTCGCTCTCGTACTCTCTTTTCACCGTATATACTAACGATCGAATTCGTTAGAATTTTACTATCAATTCACTATCCCTCGACACACAAAAATCGCAAGCACTCCCGGAATCGTATGTATATTATTTTGCAATTATTGAAAAGCGCGTTGTCTTAACGAAGCGCAATATCTGCGCCAGAGATACAATACCAGAAATCCACGTAAATTTGATGAGAAAAACATTTGTTCGGATAATAAACTAACGACTTACTTATTTCTCCGCGGTCAATTCGTGGACCCTCGTGACTCTTGAGACGTGGACGGGTAGGTTCACTGTCTTCGAGATATGCAGCGCCCTTCGGCAATTGACCCTCTGAAAGATAGAACGGTAAATTTCGTGAAATTGATTCTCAACCAATCGTTGAACATAAAATGTTTTAACGTCATCTGAATCGTTATTGTTATCTGAAAGCATCAGGAATTCCAACGATAAGAAACTTGCCTCTCGCTTTCTGCAGTAAAGTTATCGTAGGATTTTGCGCTCGAGGTAGACGTGGAGCACCGGCGAGGGTGTTCAGCCCTTGGGACGGCGCCGAATGAGAGTTGACGATTCGCGTCGTAATATTATGAGTTACGGTCTGGGAGACGTCTCTCTTCGTGTCCTCGTCCTTCCAAGGCGGAGAAGCTTCACTCGCGTTAATCTGAATGATAAGAAATTGAAGACCAATATTGCGGAATGAATGCTCGTCGACTTTTGATCTTTAAAATATTTTATCGATAAAATGATCTACAGAACTGAAAGGATAATTTTACTTTTGGTTTATTTGTAATTTAATTGTGATGCATCGAACATTAAATCGTATGAAATTAAATAAAAATCGACTTAATTAATTGGTAAATTAATTTCAGAAGTATTATCAATCGTTCTTGAATCTTCTAATTGACGTTTCAATATTACCAAATCAATAATTTTTTATGAAATAAACAAAATAAATAATAAATAATAAAAAACAAATGAATATCTTTTTATTTGTTACAATTACAAAATTCCCTTGGTAATAAAGACATTTTTTTCGTCTTGTCAATGTCAATATCTTCTTATAAGTATTTCCATCGCAGTTAACTTTTTAATGCCAGCGTTACTTTGCTCTATCAATAATTACTTTTTACCAAGACGACAGAAAATCTTTACCTGCGACGATAACTTCTTTCGACTCAATATCGGACTCTCGAAAGCGACAGGACGAAATTCCTTGCGTTCGGTGACGGGACTCGCCCCAGCACTCGAAGGTGTCCAGACCGGAGGTATCCCGGCATCCTTATCGATATTTTTGCCACGTTCGGGACTGGGTTGCTTCGGCGGTGGTGGAGGTTCGCTTCCCGGTGACCAAACACCTGTCAAGAGAACAAATTGTTACAATAAATTTGTACCAAACTTCACCTCTGCCACGCCCCTCGAGAATTCATTCATAAAAAAACCAATGTTGTCAAATATGTTGTTACATAACTTTTATAAACATTCATCATCGAGGCAAGTGATAACAAACACGTAGCACTGAAAATCACATAACAAGCATGGCGCAGGCTTGGTTGTCGTCTCAGGAAAACAACCTTTGAATTACACAACAGCTGAAGCGGAATGTAGAATTGACAGAGTCAGAGACATATGACGAATCTTTGACTCGATGTCATCGATTATTTGAACTTTGTTATAATTGAAAATTAATTATCCGATGTGAAAAAATATATTTGGTAGCTTTCTAGCAGACTTTTGATCTACCTTCGCATATATTTAAAATATATTTTTTGCATTGGTGTCATCACTAATGTAAATCTGTTAGTTCATGCCAATTCGTAATAAAACTTAATGATATATATAAAACGTAAACGGGCTTCGTCGCATTGTAAAATATTCCAAAAGCTTCCGAGTTTTGGACGATCGTGATATATTTAAAGACGTTGATGAACGCATGGCGAGTCAAAAACGCGTGTATCGTAACGAGCTGAGGTAAGAAAAAGTTATATGTATAGAACAAAGTCGTAGTATACCAGTGACGACCAAGGAACGATGCTAACTTTGGCGAGAAGCGGAGGTGTATTACATAAGGGCGCATGATCATTCATAGTAGTTTCCGCGCTCTCCGTTATAGCATATTTCATACGTGCCAGATACTGCGAATAAATCTGTCAGCGTTGTACCAAATTGGCACAATTTGTTTTTCGCCATTGTTCCGCTCTATTCATCCTTTTCCTCGTAATGAGAGCGGCGCTACAATATTGTTCTGGTAAAATAGCTGGACAGAACCATAAACATTCCGACTGCATTTCGGAGCCTTTAGACAGTACGTAAAAAAAATTATTCGTCATGCTGTAAACAGTCCTGGTACTAATTGACACCCGAAAAGAGAGATACTGTGTGGATACTGTACATCTCTAGTAACGCGTTACAGACGTATGAAATTTCGAAGAAAATCATTTAGCGGTTGCCTCCGCGAACGAGATTCACAGCTCCGGGAGGATAATCGGATAGACCAATACGCGTGCGCTCCAACAAAAAAAAAAGTCGATTAGCAAGTTGAATGGTTACAAAGAAAAAGCGATAGCAACTCTTGAAACGTAATTGAAGAATTTAAATTATGCCATATTCTCTCGACAATATTTTTATTGCGTTAATAAATTATTGATTCATTAATTTACAATGGCAATTCATTAAAATCAACGCAACAAATGTTATTCTTTTCAAGTCAGAGAGAGAGAGCTCGTAAGCTCACTACGACTGGGCTTAACATTTGTCGGTAAAATTTCACTTCGTGATAACGCGCGATAGAAAAACGTTGGAACAAAATTCTTTCGAAAGTGTTCGGCTTATCCTGCGTTTCGTGGATGACTGGGTAATTCGATTTGTCCGAATTACTGTACTCCGCGCAAAGTCCTGTAACCCAAGTCTGTCGTTCGTACGCATCATTTACGGGCGGCGTAAATCGAGCGTAAATGCGAACGATGCACAAACGCGTAACACATTCGACGTGTTCAACTGCATCTATGCGCATTTCAACGATGAAGAGATCAAGCGAGAGCAGTATTCAACAGCCACGAACGACGTTACAGAGATTTTCTGGAGCGTAACTCGCCATCGTATTCCTACTATTGCCGAATTTACGCTATCACAGCTATATTTTAAGTTTAATTAACCGCAGTACGGTCTGTTGGTTACTTAGATGATTTATACATTTTTATAATAATAAGTATTATTACTTTTATAAAAAAAATGTAGCACGTTCGTTAACTTATAGATTTGGAGCACACAGAGAGCGATTAATATACACTCATGCATTCATCACAGAAAATGACCAGTGAACAAGTAATTCGATAAATAAAACTCAAATTTTATCTCAGTAAATGTTAAGATTTAGAAAAATATAAATAATCCAAAAATATTTTTTCATTTATAATTAGATGATAAAAATTATTCTCATTATTTAACTTCTTAGCAGAAACATGGAAATATGTAAAACATATATCTTTCGTCTATAAATTTATCCGTGTGGGTGATGATTAATTATCAAATACATTAGCACGTGTAGTTTGATATAAATACACGAAACGAGACGTCGGTTCTGACAGACGTTACTTCGAGTTTCTTGGTCATTACTATATGCCACATTCATACGATTTATGACAGCGACGACATTCAATGTAAAATTAAAGATAAAAAAAAAACAAACAACGCATTGGATTTTCACAACATCCGATTAGTTTGACACACAGACAACCATGATTTACCTGGTTTCGCCGACGATGCCTTAAATGTCGGTGCAAACATGACGTTCTCTGGAAAGATCGAAATAGTTCACGTTTAAGATACTTTTTTAAAAAAACTTTCGCTGAACCCAACTTTGATTGTTAACTACTGCTGCTGTCTACCGCGATTTATTATTCAGGATTAATTTCACAAACTCTTTACGACCTCAATTTCACAACGATAATAGGTAGTACGTAGTATATATAAGCATTTAGTGTGCGCAACACTGGTCGAAGGGATTTAACAACCTTCGACAGCTCGTAGATCAATGACTTTGAGTTGCCAGCGAAATTCGCGTTCACGTTCCCCGACCAACATGCGCTCCGGGCCCTCTGAATCATCCGAGCTGTTAGCAAAGTTTAAACTTTACGATGAACTTCGACCGCTAGTTATCGAAAGCTGTGGTGAGGCTACACATCAGGAATACTAGTCAAGGCAACCAGGGACTATCGGTACTGTAAACCAACAAGATAACTAATTGTCCTTTCGAGATATTCATACAAATAGTTTAACGTGGTCAATTCTGCTTCGAAACCGAGAAACACGATTTTATGATGTAAAATTAAATTGTATCATCTCAATTAGAAAATACAATAAATTTTATTTAAAAAAATTTTACATTACCACTCTGAACGATCGAGTGGTGGGTTAATTCATAAATACCATTTATGGAAAAATCAAATTTCTATTTTTTTTTGTTTCCTCATAGAGGAAGCTTTGTGATTTTGAAAACATTTTCTTTCCAATTTTCAATGTCAACACGTGTTCAACATGTCTCAAAACATTGAAAAATCATATTTAGAAAAAATGTTCGGATGTGTGTGTGTGTGTGTGTGTGTGTGTGTGTGTGTGTGTGTGTGTGTGTGTGTGTTCTGGCACTGTAAAATTGAAACATTTATAACTCGAGAAGGATTTGAGCTACAGCGCTCCCGTTTCACACAGATGTTAATCTATACAACCTCTTTATCCATTGTAATTTTTGTTGAAATTTCTAAAAAAATACCAATTTTACGGCATTTTGAAAAATGTCGGTGAACGCACTAATTTCTGTAAATTTTAAGATTTCCGGCTAATTTTTAAATATAAATAGAGTATCACATATTGAATTCAGGAAACATCGGCCGAACGGTCAGATTTTATAAATTTTGGAGTTTTTCGAAAAATCGTCAAATCGCTATAATTTTTGCAAATTTGAAGATATCGTTTATTATTAATTTTTTTTATAGAATATTATAAAAGTAAAGTTGGTATATATTTTGAAGTGAACCGGTCTAACGGTTCGGATATTTAAAAAATTAGATTTTTTCGAATTTTTTGAAAACAAGCTGCAAATTGAAAGTTGCAAATTGCTTCCTCAAGATTCCGCACGATGCTCAATGCTTCCTCTGAGGAGGACGAGTGAGGAGGTCAAAATTAAGAAAGATAGTTCCTCACAGAGAGGACTTTGAGCATCGCGCGAAATTTCGAGGAAGCGATTTGCAAGTTTCAATTTGCAACTTTTTTTTTTCAATCGTTAGAGGTTTGTAATTGTAATCTACATCGACTCCACAATATTTTGAATAATTAAAAGAAAAACAGACTCAATGACAAGTGTTTTTAGACTCTTGGCTCGTAGTATAATTCACCACATCACTTAACGAATGTATTTAAAGTCTCTCAAAAAAAAAAAAAACATTAAACTTCGAGACAATTTGATTCTTGGCAACGCAGCACGACTTTCGCCGATTTCTTTGCAGATGTACACATAATAAGCCGCAGAAATAAGAGATCGCTTAGTTGGATGGACAATATTTATCGATTTTCTTTTATCGCTGGATTGTCTCGGTGCCAGAATAAGGATATCGCGAATGAATGACCGTGTAAAACGAGCTTCGTGATACAGCAGTGGGACTGCATTGGCCGAGACCGTGCCAAAGCTTTTTCAGATTTTCATCAGAGCCACTTGACGAGAAAGCGTCTCAAAGATACGCGTATACGCTCTGTGTCTACACCAGAGGCGACGTGGGCCACTCATTAATATTAGAAACGCTCTTGATGAGCTCAGATGTTGCGTGAGTACCTCTGTGCCTCTGTGGCGTCGTCTGATATTTTTTTTCTTAGTTACTGCTGGATGAAGAGCTTTTATACAAATGACTCAGGAGGTACAGTCGAATGAATTGAAAGCAATGGGAGTTACCCTTGTCAAGAGAAGCGGTAGCATCTTGACACCAAGTATTTAAAAAAAATGTTATCTATTAAAATACTTTTGTTTTAACGATGCGCTACCGTTATTCTTACTTTTCCCAACCGTTACAATAATCCCGGAGTTATGCCAAAATCGGCTTATCAAGAGACGTAGTAAGCATCTCGATGCCAAGTAGTTCAGAAAGATTAAAATCCATTAAGATTAATTTTTATTCAAGGGAGGCGGCGCTAGAGTTAATCGTATGTTTGCCACCGTAAGAAAAAATGCTTTTCTAACTTTAATTTTCTGAATAACATGAAATTAATCTTATTGTTTTACGTTTGATCGCTGTTGGATCAAATGTCATTATTAAACGTTACAGGTAGCTGTCAAGCGGACGACAGATCCTACAGTGAAGAAACATTTAAAAATTACATTTCGATAATAATCTTTTAGAACGGGCCGTTAATAATTATTAAAATTCGATGAAATAACGTCAATCTGTGCTAAATTATTCGGAATTAACGAAAATATTTTATCGCTGGTTTATTTTGAGAATGATTTTTTCGAATAAAGCTTTGACACCCATTGAAATAAGGATATGGATAAGTCAGTTCGATTGTTATTCATTGAAAATCGAAAGTAAACAGCCCCTTCACTCTTTAAATAATTTTGTTGTAGAGCTTATAACATTTATTTGAAGATTTTATTTATCGGTGATTTATCGATAAATCACTCTGTGCGCAATAAAAATATAGAAATTAGCCTTTGATTACCCGTAATTCAATCACGTTAGGCTTACGAGTCTCATTTTCTTAGATTCGAATTTGCTACATATTTTATATTTCTCCGTTCTTTAAGTTATATATCTATTTAGGCTGAATATATTCGCGTGTAAATATTACATTTTTCAAATGGCATCAGGTACAAGTCTTTAATGTTCGTATTCTCGATCTCGCTAAAATGCACCGTGAGGAGGATGTATCTCTAAATAGATTCTCAGCGAGGCCTCGCGCCGTTGAACACACGCTTTGCTATAGTGCATCCGCAGAAAAAAAGAACTCTTCTTCGGTACACCGGCTTATCTCGCTTGAATTTTCACTCCAACTTCTCGCAAGCATGACCACATACCGAGAACACTCTTTTCTCGGAATGATTGATTTGAAAGTAAAAATAAAATAGCTAAGTATCCGGCTCCAAATCCACCGCATCGATATATTTTCCAATGTGCGATACATCGTATAGAATTTTGCATAAAACTGTGTAAATAATTGTTGATGCGAGCATAGCTCAAAATTCTACCGCTGTTTATTATTTTCTTTCGCTATGTCGTCATTCACTATTAAATTTCGGTTAGCTCGCGCTTACGTAACGAGAAAATTAGGAAATGGATGGCAGTGGCAGCTTCTTTGCTCCCCCTCGCTAACTGTTCCGAAAACGTTACATAATTTATGGACGCTATGTATTTGTTTAAAACCAAAATAAAGTTATCTGTGTCAGTGAGAAGCAGACTCGTGACGATAAAAACTTTTCGATTGTCAATTCATGGTTGTTTTGGATGGGTGGCACCAATAATATTAGCATTAATTCAGGGTCATCCGCGTTGCAATTTCAGTTACATGTGAAGCTCTTTAAATATCGTTGCATAGCAGGTGTAGTGACTCATCCAGGCCTCTGTCGCACGCGCGCACATTTTAAATATTTTCATACCACCTGTTCCACCTAATTTTATTTTACGTTTTTCTTTGATTTCTCCAATCTCCTCTAATTTTAAAAATATTTATTATTATGCTTGATATATAACAAAAAAAATTGAAGTATGATCTTCACTCACTTTTCTCCACCATGCTCACTATCACTGTTCCGAACACACAAAAAAAATTTGAATAAGTACTTCGTTTGAATAAATAATTTAAAAAAAAAAATGATTTATGACAAGCGACAACGTATTTTGCTTTATGCTCTAAGATATTGAGCTCTAAATTGCGAGTAGCTAGCTTGAGGGGACGAATAGTCCACGAAAGGTGGAGAATGACTGAGGCGTTGGGACGCTGAGAGCTCGTGGCTGCTGATGCTGCCAGTAACACAACCAGTAGAACGTCGTCGAGTCTCGGCGACTCCAATATGAGATCGAGCCGTCTACATTGAGACGTAAATTCGTGACTGGTATACACCACCAAAGGACGTATCGTTATGCCAGAACGACGTTGCTTCCGATCGGTAAAACGGGTATGAGTCTCGCCACATGGCCAAATTTTTGTTATTTTTCGCAAGTCAAATAAAGTTGTGTGCCACCGCACTGTGCATCGTTCGAGTCAACGTCACGCCGTCGACGTGCCTCACCGTGCAGGCGTAGTATATTACTTAAGGAAACAGTATAAGGTGCAGTAACTGAAAGCCAGAAGCACGTTGCTCTATTCAAATACGTCTTAATCGCGAAGAGTGGAAGACCTAAGAAATTCAACTTGGGTAGTGCAGTTTCGTTTAACTTCTATAATAAAACGACAGTGTCATTCCACTCGAGGGCTATTTACAATTATTTTTAATAATATTTATCAAATCTTGTCTTTGAGTCGGTAAGCTTATTCTTGTTGCATTATAATGCGAAGTCGCAAGTGCTACTATGTAAACCGGCAAAGAAAATTCAATATTCTGAATTGGACCAATATTGTATGAAAATCTTTCTACCTTGAATTCTCATGTGTAAGAGACATCAGATAATTTTATTTTAATCTTCCTACGTTGTAAATACAATTGCTTTTATAAAGATTAATTTACAACAAAATAATTTCACGAAGTAATCGATTAATTGACAAGTAATTGATTTAAAAAAAATTATTGTTTTTCTATTTTACTATAAATATAATTATGATTAACGTGACTAATACCGTTCATTCATGCTCTTTAAAGTGCTTCTCTTATACGACGAGAATTTAAGGGACGGAGCGACGAACTCGAATATTTTCGTCGGCGCTTTGGTAACGAGCGACGAGACGCGGATGGTAACGCGTGTAACGAGTGACAAATGGACGGAAGTTGCTCCGTGGCTCGATAACTGTTTCATGTTGTAGTGAGGCAAAAGCTGTGATTCGAGACTTCTTTGGTCTTGTGGTTGTCAACGATACGTTTACTCGCACACAACCGTAATAAATAATGTACACGGAAAGAAGGATACAGAAGCAATGGCTATATAACCTGCAAAAAACTGCTAATAGTCAGCTGGTAGCATTTGTAGTGATGCTACCTGTCATCAAGTGTAAGATTTGCTTATCATATTTATAGGAATTATTAATTTATGGCTAACGTTCTCATTGAATGTTGCCCTTGTTGACAGGTGGCTACATAGTTCCATACTATCAGATAACTGCAGCAGTTTTTGTTGAAAGATATATGGCAAATTGTATTTCACTGACAGAAAGATTTAGCAAAATCAACTAAATCTACGATTGCGGGTGGTCAACAAAATATTTAGTAAATCGAATGAAAATATTTTTTCATTACTTAAATATTTAATTTAAGGAATGTTCATTTCGTTGGAACGACTAATGGGCGGATGTGTTGCTCCATGGCTCGATAAATGTTTCACATCGTAGCAAAAGCTAACTCGCTCGGGAACCAGTATAGATCCTTCTCCATCCACGTAATGTGTTGACGTTAATATTGCATAATACGTCTAAAATAAGCCACAATGACTACGAATAAGTCACTGTAACATTTACACGTTACTAATAAAATGTATGTACGACATGTTTACGATACAGTTTGTTTACGCATCAATATCTCGAATAATTTCAATCGAGATTGAATAATACAGTTTCATCGGGACGCACCTTCACCAAGCAGAAATCCTTTGCCAATGTTTAAAGCCGTGTCAATCTCGTGCAGCAGATCGGTCGTATTCCCTTTCCCTCTAGCTGTAATGCAAGAGCCAAATCAACGGAAAAGCGTGCTCAAGTGCGAGAAGAGAAAAAAAAGAACATACGAAATAACGATCGAGCATAATAGTGATTAAATGATAAGCATGAAATAAACCGACTGGAAGATCCATCAGGAGGTAAAAATGCAAAATAGTTAAACATGATAAACAAGCCAAGTAAAATCACAATTAGTAGCAGGCACAAAACATTTTTTTTCTTCTTTTAAATGACTTTCATTGGTTTGTAAGTAACACAGTGTTATTGGGATTTAATTAATTTGAATGAGGTATAGAAAATAAATGCAGATACGCTCAGAGAAATTGTGGTAGGTTTATCACCGAATAAGTAACAACTGTTCACAGATTAATGTACCATTTTTTTTCTCCAAGTGTACACTATGATTTATTTTCCCAATGGAATATTATTACTGTCAATTTTGTTAACTCGAAAACCATAATGAGTGTGATTCGTTTTCAATCAGTTGCAAACGCATCGATCGTGCAAGTTCGTCACAGCATATCGCGAGTGGTAGGAAAAGCAGCATTGGGGTCGGGGTGCTATCCGGTTTGATCGTCGTCGATGTCGAGGTAGCGGGTTTCCACTCGCAAATTACGTGTTCCCTCGGCATTGTCGGTCGTGCGTACGAGAGCGCGGGCGACACTCGGAAATAGACGAAAAGCGAAACGGTGGTTCCGTAGGCGCAGATCACGTTAACTGGGATACGCGAAGCGATGACGACCAGCCAGTGGCCTATTTTCTTCCAACCGGCTCCCTAAATATAGCTACGGTGGCCCGTATCTATACGTGTGAATCAACGCGGCTGCATTCGTGCAACGTATGTAACCTCTCACGAGTTTTGCCTTCGTCTGCGTTGACATTCCGGCGACACGCTGATTTTGCACCGGGAAATATAAACGGTGGCCGGCATGAACGCGCGCAAAGCCGTGATGCAACGATTCGCGGGAGATTATCGTTAACCAAAGCCTTTTGACGTGTTCTTCCGAGACACAGCGCTGGTGAGCAGCGCCACCCGCGTTACCGAAATTCACGTCACTAAATCCATCACTCAGGAACACAACAACACACGCAAAGCGAATTTAAGTTTTTCTCACAATTCCTTTTTATATTAGTAGCAAAGAAGAAAAATAAAATTACACAGTTGGAAATAAACGTAAATATGAACAATTTTTGGTTAAAAAACAGTTTTATATTTTGTTTCGATTATTAAACAGCAAGTATGCACCTTTTACTGCAGATAGAAACTAATTTTGAAATTTAAAACAAGTCCTTTTAGTTGTGTGCACTATGATCTCCAACACAAACTTGTTATTTGAAATTTGATTTCATCTACACGCTTGAATTGAAACTTTAATGCTAAATTTTTTTGGTGTCACGCCACTGCGGCATCTCTTGATATACCGACACCAATAACATTTATTTATTATTACTACTTATTTATGAATATATAAAGGATAATTGTGTTTTGTTTAAGTTTACCACCAGTACGTGTGTTAAATTGTATGCGCATATTTAATAATTATTTAACGAAAAATTTTCAACTACAAACAGACTCAATTGATTTTATTTATTAAAAAAAATATATTTCCAACTGTGTACATTCATTGCGTAAATTATACTACAAAATGTATATAACATACACAATATATCGAATGCACTCTCGAATCAGGCGTTGTTAGTTACTATTAGGAGTCAAAAGTCCAAAGAAAGTAAGACTGATAGACGAGATAGAGAGTCAGTTTTCTTTCAGCGGAATTCCAACAAATCGTCAACTCCAAGGCCAAAGTGATAGAATTACGTATACAGCGTATATGAATAGAGATATATATTTCTATAATTCTCGAGCATTTGAACGTCAGCAATCGAACACGAGACGAACACAAAGCAATTCTCTATAAACGCATCTTGGACGAAGATGAGCGTCATAGACTCACCGTCTTCGACCCCGGTGGTGTTCGTAGCGAGTTCCAGAAATTCTTGGAGATGTTTCGGTAGGGTCTTAGCGTCCTTGATCTCGTGACCATCAATCAGACACTTTGCGGCTTGTTTGTTGGCCTCGCTATCCTCTTTCCTCTCCTTTGAGGAGTTTTTGTTACCTTCACTGCGTACCGACACTATGGGATCTTTTTTACCGACGTTATCCTTGTCGTTAGGACATGTCTCAGACTCGGTACTCTCATCGAGATTGATGCCAAATCTGCTCATACGATTGCGCGCCCTCTCGATAAATTCCTTTTCCATTTGAGTCATTCCCGAATCCACGGGACTTTTAGCATCGCTTGATACCTTGTCGAGATCAGCGTGCGAGCTTATCTTTATCACTTTATGCTGCTTTCGCTCTTCCCTCTCAAGAACCTTATGCACATACTCGTCGTACATCTTCCGTCGAAACACTTCACCGTTCATGGGCGATATCGCGCAGCCAGTTGGTAATTTGGACAAAGACACTGGTTCCGAGGGTCTTTTGAACTTTACGTTACTCGACGAATTCGTGACGAAGGACTCGCGAATATTTTCAAATTCTTCTTCGTTTGGAAAACACTCTTTTGCTGTATCATCACCAAACATTTTTTTCCATTCGTAATCAATTTCTTCGACTGTATCGTCGAACTTTGTGGAACCAGAATTAATGCATTTTTCCTCAATATTTACGAAGTTCGTAGATGATTTTTCTACGTGAAATGGACCCTGATCTACGACTGATTTAGTCGTTTCGCGATGGCCCTCCTTCTTCAAGAATTTTGAATGATCACTGTCATGAGACCTTGACTCCTCGTGCCAGAATTCCCTCTGGGTATCAATACCATTATTATCCGAATTGTCTTTCTTACAATCCGTTTTTCGATTATCCGTTGTCCCGACGGAATCAAATATAGACGGACCAAACGTATTGCTGTTTTTTTCTCGATGTTCAGAAATCTCTATCATGCTGCGAACTCTATCTCTTGAGTCTTTATTCACATGTCCCTGAAATTCCTCGAAGGCCTTTTCCTCCTCTTCCTCGGCAAGTATAACTTCTTTTAGTTGATTCTCCAATTGCTGAACGTACTCTAATTGCCTATCGAAATATTCCTGCGGCAGAGAGTATCTTCTTCGGCCATCGACTATTTGATTTTGATGATTTTGTTGGTTGAGTTTCGCACCGCTCTGAAGAAATTTCAGATTGTCTATTATCTCAGCAGCAGTGCCCTGCTTCAGAGCTTCCGGGTCTTGATATCGCCTCGGTTGGAGATGACACCTAGGTGGCGTTTTGTCAAAGATGCTTGTCGTATCGATACACGATCTATCCACGACAACAGGTCGACGACTCATCGCAGTCGCATTATGTTCCTGGTCACTTCTGTCGTCGATCAGAGCTGGATTAACGTTGTGTCGCGGATCGATAGTCCCCCTCGTCAACGTCGAGCTTGCTACGGGCGTCCGCTTTCGCAGTGGTTCGTTACTTACGTTATTCATGGTCGGTGACTTGTCGATAATAGCGCTCTTCAACGAAATTGGACTCTTGTCGAAATTATGAGTAGGTATTGAGTTACGAGCAGCCGAGGTAGCCTGTTGCTCGGTATCTAAACCCGGTTCTGACTTCACTATCAACGCAGAATTGACACGATGGCCCTCACCGAATCTCTTTCCAATAAGCTGGGCGGTGCTTTCCATCTCCGAAATAACTTGGTCGTAGATCTTTTCGTAAGAACTATTGGTAGTAGATCTCGGTCTTTTAACACTATTCTGGCAGGAATAACGACCCTGAATTCGATCGTCTTCACTCAAATACTCGTTATTCATGATGGAACCTCGAGTGGCCGCATTATCGTTGCTGTTAACATCAAGGCCAGTCTGTATGGACGAGTTTTGAGTCACGATGGAACTTTTCTTGCTGTTTTGGTCATTCTCGCTCTCGTACGGTTCCTGAGGTTTCACGGAAAAATCGGAAAGGTCTGGGTAATCCAGAGGGTCTCGCCTCGCCAGGCTCAACCAATCCGACAGCCTCGTAACCCTCAAACGATCCTGTCTCACGTCTTTGGATTCATTTAATTTATGTCCATTATTGGTCTTCCTACTGTTATCGTTCTCGATAAAGCCAAGTGGTTTTCCACCAAGATCGTAAGGGTTTTGCTTCGTCGAGGATATAGGGTTTTCTTTGATTATTTCCAAGAGTCGATTGGGAGGTGCGGAATATCTTCGGTCTTGTAATTTGTGCCGATCGTTCTGACCTGATTCCTCGACCCAGTCGTGTGTCTGCCCTTTGGATTTTATTTTCGGACCCAACTCCACTCGATATTTTGGCACCGCGATCTCCTCTCGTCTATCCTTATGATAGCTACGCCTGTTTAGGAATTTTTTATGGAGATCCAAAAGATTATCGGCGCTGGTTCGTACTTCTCTACTCTGCTGCGATGGCGATAGACACACCAGAAGTCCAGGATCTTCCATAGTTGAAACACCCATCCATGTTCTCGGTCTCTGCTTCTTCATTTCTTCAATATAACTGGTATCTTGATCACTGTCGGCACATGCACCTTCCGACAATGAAACCGAATAATCAGGACGATGTTCCGCGACTCCACTCATACACTCTTGAATCGTCTGGAGATTTTTGAATATGTTGAACTTTGGAAGAGTTATTTCGTTGATGATTTGCAGACCATACGGCAATGAGAGGATTTTTTTAATGCAGAGATCTTTCAAGAGATCGGGGCGGCTGTCGTCGCCTTTTCTGAACTCATTAAACGGGCCGCTTTGATCTTGTAAAGGAACGTAATATAGATCCTCCTCTCCGTGCAATTTTCTCGATTCGTTCTCAATTTCTTTGTTGTCGTTGGACGTTGTATTTGCTAATTTTTCACCATTCGCTGTCTCCTTCGTTGCATCGTATTTCTCAATATCCTCACGCACATCCAGAGATGCCAAATCTGTGTAGGAAGATGCCGCAGGGTTAAATCTCACTGTGTTGGGCGATGCAGCTCCGCTGCTCGATGATTCACGATCATCCACTTCTTCGTCTCGATCAGGACTAAGGAAGATCGAATCAGTTTCTTCCTGTGACGTTTTCGTGAGTATCACCGTGGGCAGGACGCTCGGCCTATCGTCACCGGAATTTTTATTTGCTACTGTCCCCAAATTAGTTTGACCGTGAGTGGAGCACAGCTCAATGCTCGTACCTCCAAATAATCTCGGAGAAGAAGAAGAAGTAGCAACACCAGAAGAAGACGAGTGTTGTTGCCGGCGTGGCGGTCTCGTCAGCCTCTCAGTCTGGTTATTCTCGACGAATACTCGAGAGTCCGATGTCGTATCAGAAACCGTTTTTGATTCGTCGATGAAATTCTTCTGGGCTCCGCCGAAAACAGTTGCGGAATCCGAAGCACTGGAACCACCGGACAGACCTTCAAAGTTTTCTCCCGTTTGTTTGCTACAAATAATCGATGTTTCCTCGTAAAACTCTTGTGTCTCCTGATGATACTCGGTCTTTTCGGAATGCTCCGATACCTCGAATTTCTTTTTATTTTGAGTTTTGGGAATTTTCCAAGTTTTTTCAATTGGCACGATTCTCTCGTTGCTCTGAAATTTTTCTGCCTTTCTATCACCTGGTGGTAAATTTGCAGTTTCGACCTTTAATTTTAACACTCGATGGTTCCTCAAGGTTACGTCATTCGATTTCTCGACCTTCACAATATTTTCATCGGAATTTATCGCGGAATCAGACGTCAAATTGTCGCCCTTGACCTCACTCCTATCGGCGTCCTCATTAGGACTTTGTTTATTTTTCGCGATGTCGTCGTTTTCCGTCGCGCACTTCTCAACCGTATCCACCACTCTCCACGTTGTCTTAGGCCGCCGGCAAACCAAACGAGAGTGGCCGCAATCCGGCGTGGCGATTTTCCGGTGTGACGACGTGGCCCCCAGCGGCATCATCGACGCATTCGCGTCTTCAACGTGGTTACCAGCACTCGGCGCTATTTCAAGGCTCGCGTCATTGCCAGCGGCGTAACGCCCGATATTTGCTTCGTTAATCTCCTCGAGATTGCGCAACTGTATATCTTCTTGTTGATGCTCCCGTAAATTCTCCAATGATGAGGCCACACGCGAATTACCATTGACGTGGTCGTGAACGTCGTTTCGGTAATAATAATGACAATAATCCTGTTGGACATCATCCGAAAAATATTGATCCTCCAGAGAATCATCTATTCGAGTATTCTTATTTCCGAACGCTTCGAAATCTCGTGGTAGGGGTGGAAGGGGTGGCACAGCATCGTCCAACCCTGAATTCATAACTCTGCGCGTGTATTCTACATTTTCATAAATTCTTTCGCTAATATTATGATCATTGGCTGTAATAAGGTCGTATGGGAGTGGCGGACGTTTGGGGAATTCGTTGTAACTTTCTTCGTTCGAACTACGCGTACTTTTACCTCGCCGTGGAGGAGCAGGAGGACCCTGAAGAGCGAGCAAAGTTTCGGCAGGAAGTACCGGTATTTCTGGAAGATCTATGGGGTAATCTATATCCGGGGGTGTGGGTGGTCGAAGAGGTTCGTTCTCCGGAGTAAAACTCGAAAACCTTTTTGGTGGATCTGGTGGCCCTCTGTCGTTATAGCTACTAGAACAACTGTTTTCTTTTGACATTCCATTAGCAATACCATTTGCAGGAAATTTCATGACTGAGGTCGAGTTTTCGTTTGAGCTTTGAGCAATTTTATTGTCTTCTTTGCTTTCAGAAACAACATTATTCTTCTCTTGACTAGTTAAATTATTCGTAATTTCTATGTGAGTTTCTTTGGTTAATTGCACATTTGTTGGTTCAATACTTTCCACCGACGTCGACACATTCTCGCTACTTATTGTCATTGTTTTATCACTAGAGTAGGTAAATGGTTCTTTTTCACAATTTCCATTTTCATCAATTACTTTCGTCAGATTCAACCATTCCTGATTAGACTCTATATTCGTATTTTTATTTTTGTCGTGACACTCAACGTTGTCGAAAGCTTCCCTTCTTTCTCTTCTGAATTTTCCAATTTCTTCATTTATGAAGTCGCGTATATGTTGCTCGTCGCCTTCGGAAAGTTTGTTATCGCCTTCCTCCTGAATAATATCCAAAAATCTGTCAGCGTGCTTTGACTCGGCATAATACGATTCCAAAATAGCACGCTTTTTAGCTCTGCGTTGCGAGGAAGTCTCGGTGGTCTCGCGTTCGATCTCTAAACCTCGATGGTCGACGTTCAGTACGTCATCGTGAAAGGAGGGCAGTTCGAGACCTTCGATAAAAAGTCTCAGCTTATTTTCTACGTCCTTCGTCACCGAGGATTCGGAGGTATCTTCGAGTATTTTAACTTCGACTGGAATTCCAGGTGGCGTCGTGACGCTCGTGCTTTTAGTTGCTGACGTTCCCTCTGACAACAGAATCTCCTTCAAAACGTCCATGTTGTTATGTGATTTCTCAACTTCACTGTCTTCTTCCGTGTCAGACTCCTTTTTTTCGATAACAAACGACGAATCGCATCTGTCACCGGGTTTTACACAATTCTCTTCTTCTCTCACAGCGGTTTCGTCGTCCTTGACTTCATTTTTCACCACCACTTTGTTGCACTCCTCTTCCAGACTGTCGTTTTCAATCGACGAGCTCCTCTCACCTGAATCTTCCGCATATCTCTCTTCGTCGTCCTCCTTTTCAGCGTATTTCTCGTAGTACTTCTGCTCTGTATCTTCCGGAGTGTTTACCTCGACAGGGTCACAGATTTCTTTGTTTAACACCGTAGAAAGACTCTCCCCCGACGGATCCTCATCACGCTTCGATTCTTCAATCACATCTTTAATTTCGTTTTCGCCCTGTCTCTTCAAAATTCTCTTGTTTGCTACATCCGAAATACCAATTTCTTCTGGGATTTCAATCTCCTCCGAAATACCACCATGTTCCGACTCGAGACCCTCGTCTTCGTCGAGTATCTCAGCAATGTTTACGCGACACCTCCGATCGAGGACAGTGTCCCGCTCGATATCGGACTCAGCCTCAACGACGAAAGCTACAGCCGTTGTTGGCCTGCAGCTATTGTCGGTGTCAGCGTCACTGTCGCTGACCTCGTGAATCTCGGGTCCCTCTCTCTCGTTGTTCTCCGCTGCTGCTGCCAAGAGTGCCATCGAGAAATCGCTTTGGCCAAGAAGCGACTCGACCTTCGATGCAACGCTGCTCGGCAGAGGTTCCACGGGTTCTAGAGGTTCCGATATCGTGACAATCGATCGTCCGTCCTCATCGCTTCCCGTCACTCCGGTTTCAAGGATTCCGACACCAGCCACGTGACCGATGCTAGCAGCTAACGGCAACCCACTCATGCTCGTGATCTCAAAGATCTTGGTCTCGGTATTCATGGCTCTTCTTTCGACTCTGAGCCTGCGTCTTGCTGCAGCAGCAACCCCGTCAGACACCCCTCGACTCCCGGATATCGATCCTATTCCCCGACGACCCTGAAACTCAACGCCGACACGGCTACCACTTCTATTCTCACCAATACAGCTCGTCGACTCCTCGGTAGTTACCCTGACCGCGTGCCCGTTGACCTTTGCCTCTACCAGGCTCTCCATTTGACTCTCATCGGAGCTTTCATCGAGAACTTTATTTTTTTCTTCATCGCTCGGCCACTTACATTTTTCAGCGTCATATCCTGGGAGTATCTGGGCAGATGAAACACTCGATAGATCATTTTTGTGGTGCGATGGATTGACGGTTGTTCGTAGAGAGACGTCGATGGCATCAACATCGGTATCGGTGTCCTCGTTTCGTCTTTCCCGATAGCCGATAGACTCATTGGTTATAGGCCGTTGATCATCGTTCGTCACAATTTCCAAATCAGATGAATCTTCCTGCTGCTCTTTTTCTTCGCTCGTAGTCGTCGATTGCTTCCCCTGGTCCTCGGTTCGTTGTTGATTATTGTTACTTCGTTTGTTACGATTGCGTCGATTTTTTCGTGTGCGCGAGCCACGCGGCATCCTAAAGCCCTGATGATAATCCTTGCAGACCTTGGTGCCGTATCTCGATGTTTGATTGATCGGCGTGTCTATCGATCCTGCTGGACGGCGATACAGTGCTTGCTCGTTGATGCTATATCGTATACTCAAGATTGACGCGAGCCGATCAAAGTTAAAAATAAATAAATAAATCTACTATTTTCTTTCGCCCTTTTCCGATCAAACTTAACGAATGTGAATAGTTTCGACGGACTTGCAGAGTCAATCAGTCTCGAATCGTTTTTTTTTTAACCGTTTTAAAAGTTGATCAATATGCACCGAGTTATGATTGATATTAGCGAACGATCTGCTGTGACACCACGAACGATCGATCCGTGATTACGTTAATCAACGATTTTGAGTGAACGATCAAAGATCTAGAGGATTTTGTGCCCAGTGCATAAAGAAATGTATGTGTGTGCTATTAAATTTTTCTTGTTGTGATGTGCACCGCATGCAAACGAGTGAATTAAAAAAAAATTTATATATACACTAAAAGTAGTGAGTGCTATAATTGTCGGACGGTCAATCGTTTTGATCTCAAGCAAGAGCCATCACGTGACGTTTATTGAAAATTCTAAAAATATTTTCTTGTTCTACTCACTCTTTTTCTCTCCGTCGGTCTTGCTCTGTTCCACCGCACTCGTAGAATTCTTCAGGCCACCGTTCTGATTAACGAACGTACCACGCTCTGTCCTCGTGTCATCTGAAATATTTAATTTGTACTTTTCTCACTTCCATTATTCTCAAATGCACTTTTTATTCGATTTGAAAAAGAGTAAACCTGCTGTCTTTTCAAGTCACACTAAATTTCCGAAAATTTGAATAAAATGTAATTAAAAAATATATTTTTTTAATAAATAAATTGTTGAGAATTAATTTTTTAAAGATCGAAACTATCGGCAGCTGACGCGAGTAAACGCTTCCGATCGTCACTCGAACACTGTCGTCAATCAATCCATAATATCTGTATACTGTACGAAGTATTCGGAAGGATCGATCGTCGATGGAATACACTCTCGGTGCCTTTCTGCAGGCAACTCGAATCGCGCGTACGTTCCGAGTGTGAACGAGAGTCCCAGCCACCGGCGTTACCCACCCTGGACCCCCACTCACACCCTACCTCAGTACTCGCGGACTCTCTATCCAAACACACATACGTGAGCTTGACACTTACGAATGTTAACCACTCGAAACTATCCGGCAGTCAGTCGTATATTGACGAATGTATCGGAGCTTACGCGTAGAGAAGTATATTTGGAGCGGGAGAAGATACGAACACACCCTCCAAGCTGTAGGATAGCGAGTGTGACGATTCTTTTGACGTCCCTGCATGCACAGTAGCTCGAATCAAGGTGTACGAGTGAATTCACTCGGGTGTTGGTATTTGGTCGAGCGTATATTTGTATTGACCATGTAGATGAATGACGGAATGGAAGTGTCCATGCCTATGCACACGCCCTAGAGTCTCCCACTCGTAGGAATTGGAAATGACAAGCGCAGAGCCACGAAAGTACACGTACACGAATGCGATGCACGGTGAGGTGTACACGAGCCAGAGAGAGAAAATCCCCCCATCGTTCCGGACTCGTAGGCATAGTGCCACTTCCGAGGTACTGACTTCCTTCCGCGTGCTACGTACATAGAAAATATAGTGAGTCTCGTGCCTCCCGCACTCTCATCGTTTCTTCTGTACTTGTACTATATATTCTCGCTGTCATTGTTTATCTCTTTTATATTTTTTGCGAGACAGGTGTACTGTAATGTACCCACTCCCATTACCTTATTCCCACTACGTACCTACGTATATAGACTCCCTTCGCGATTCGCATTCAGTGAACATTTCTACACTAGGTGTTGTTTTGTTACGTCATTGAATTATTTAGCACGAGGATGAATTACGAAAAAGAAATTTTACTCTGGTACATTTGGGATGCTACAGATATGGAAAATAACGACATAAGGGGAATTATGTTTTTAAGTATTGACCACTTTTGAGTGCCTCGTAGTCTTCTGCAACTCTTTTTGTAATTTTGTTTTATTTATTGTATTTATGATTTTTAAATGCAAAATATTGCCTGAGTGTCGTTAGTGCTGTTTAAAAATGTAGAGAAAAGAGCTTAAGTTATTACGATTTTTTGTACGACTGCTGGTAACAGCTGACTTCATGCTGTAAACAAATCGATAACAACAATTAGAATCCAAGTTTGTAGAAATATAAAATATAGTAAAATTGTTGTAGAATTAAAAAAAAAAAATAGAATAAATTTAAATTTTATGTTTATAAAATCGACAATAATTAAATATCACAGTAATAATAATATAACTAGAACGAAATATGTTGATGTTGAATAAACGAAGAATGAATAAGGACTAAATTGTCAGAGGCTTTTGTCTGTGCTAATATGAATTCATAATATATTCAGAATCTCAGTTTTGGCAGAAGTGAGATAAATAAATAAATAAATACGAGACAGATACGTCAAGGGATAACTGACAGAAACGCCGGAAGACAATTGTGTTGCGTTCGATGTTGGTTGCGTAATTTGCTGAAGAGTAATTCGATAGATAGACGAGGCTGACTGACCGCGGTTGATTTTGATCGGGTACGGCCCGATGGATGTCGAAGGGTGAAGGACGATGGACGGAAGATGCGGGGCCTGCGGAAACTCGTCGTGGGCTTGGCTCCTTCGGCCCATGACGCCCACCGCACCCACATTATACGCGCACGCATTTTACTGCTTTGGCGCATTCACAGTGGGGCAACCGTAACTACCAAACTGACGTAATTATAAATCGATTAAATGATAAATAAGTAATTATTAATAAAGTAATAATAAAATATTAATTCATTTAATATAAACGTATGTTCAATTGCTGAGCAATCTTCTGCTTCAATACTCCAACCATTGGATTCATTCATGCAAAGTATTTTGATATTGTATCAATTTAATATTTTACTATCGGAATATTCGTTGATTGTACAAAAAACTCCGATGCGCAAGATAAGCAAATATATATTTAATTATTGTTTACCAAAATAGGGAAATTAAATCTATTATCAATGTTCCATTTATATTTTATGTTCACTTTTTAATAACTTAACAAGCTCAAGCTCTTTATAATTTACGTTTAACACTAGAACTACCGTACCAGTAGAAAATACTAGTTTTACAATTGTACTGTATAAATGATAACTTTTTCATTTACCATTTGATTCCATGACATCCCATGTTCTATTCGCTTCTGAAGTTTCTACTCGAGTCTCACACGATTCTTCATTTTGACAGACCGTCACGATTGTACTCGATTTAGGTTTATCGTAGTTCTGACTATTCTCCGGAGACAATTGCTCGTTTTCAAAAATTTTCGGTGTATCATTCACAATTTCTTGAGATTTTATTTTTATCTTTACAGTCATGGAGTCAGTACTTTCGATGACAGAAATATTTTTTCTTCCAGTTTCAAATGTCTCGTTTAGAGAAAGTTCTTTATTTTCATGGATCGGGTCGTGTTTAGCGAATTGCGAAAATTTTTCAAATTCGTGGATGGAAGCCTTTTCCGCATGTGATTTGCAAATAATGAATTTATTTTCGTTCTTAATGATTTCGTTTTTCTCATCGTCAAAATCGTCATTCCCATCCTCGACTTTAAATCGTACAGTCTTCACTTCTTTTCTACTCGCAGGCGATCCTTCTCGACTCAGACAAGACTTAGCTTTCTTTAATATCGGCTCTCGGCCCAATAGACTCATCATCACTTCCTCGATCTTCCGATTCTCCTGAATCACTCGATCAACGCTGTCCTTGAACAATTTTGCTTGTTCACTTGGATCTTCGCTCGGATATAAGCTCAGCATGTTATTCGGTAATTTACTGACCGAAGAGTCTACGTTTTCTCGAAAATCGAGGACATCCCACATCGAATCACTCTTGGAATCATGAGGTAGAGCGATTGTATTCATTCTACAAAAATCAAGAGTGTTTAGAGCATTTCTCGATTGTCGTCGTTCCTCAGCATTTTCAAAGGGAGAAGTTTCACGTTCGAGTAGTAATTTCAAAGCCTCGAGGTGATTGTTGTACTCGGTTTCCAGCTTCAGAGGGTCTTCAACGACGGAATATTTATTTTTTTTATTGACACGAATATCGATTCTACGTGGTTCTCTCGATAGAATTTCATCGAAGTGTGGGGGATTGTTATAAGATGATCGATTTCCTTTAAGATTCTTAACAGCAGCAGCATTTTTCTTTGATTCTCTCAACTTTTCCGTCAATAATTCAGAATTTTGTTTCTCTCTAAGAATGTCACGTTTTTTTACCTTCCGACGAGTCTCCAACTTAGGTTTTGGTCTGCTGGATCTTCTTTTGGGACGCCACGGAGCACCGAGAGCACGTAACATTCCCGGAATTCTACCTGTGGGAGCGACTGATGTCTTCATGGACGATTTTTCCCGAATGTTGATTGATTTTCCTCCAGGACGCTTTGTAATAAATAGAGGATCACACGTTTCTGTGAGATTTGTCTTTTTTCTTGAGAAACCAGCAGACGTCTCGTCGACGCTCGATAGACACTGCGAGCAGCTGAGAAACTTCATCGTTGATTATTTATTTTTTCATTTATTTCATAATATAATTCATCACTGATGTATATTTTTTTTTTACAATTAACGTTGTACGTCTGACAAGTATAAAGGAAAAAAGAGACGATGAAGGACGAGACGTACGACTTCCTGTTCGTCAAAGATCTTCGCCGATTTGATATCTCGCAATGGCCGCATTAATTGTGTTTCGCATCACTGCTCGCGTGTCCTCGTCAACCGAATAGTCGATGGCATCGCGATCCTCGCACCTTCTTCTTTCGCTGTTGTTGCAAAAAAAATCATTTTTGATGAATGAAAAACGATAGTATTTGATAAACACGAGGAAAGTCGATGTTCGCGAGCACTTTTCACTAAAGACGTCGCAACCCCACTGAAGACACTCTTTCGAATGAATGAAGAGCCAAGCAAGAGTGCGTCGCTCGGTGCTCCCTGCGGAAGAAGACGCAGGGTCTCAAGTAGAAGGGTGTGTCTCGATGAGCCTTGACGTTCGGCCCTCAAGACTCAGTTCACCGTTGAATCATTATTGTTTATTTATTCTTGACTTTCTCTCGTCTCATCACGATAGCCTTATCGAGTCTTCGATATTTTCGAGATCTATCGGATCCATTAATTGAATTAATACACTGTACACTTTATACATATTTTCATGTCAATTATAATAATCTCAAAGTCGATCAAAGTTCCTTTTTTTTCCCTAAATAATAAAATTATTTATTTTTCAAAAATAATTTTATAAATGGAGCAATTTTTTTAAATTCCATCAAATATAATTTTCATTTAGTTTTTATGCAACCATCTTTTCATTTTCAATTGATAATTAGAATTCATTCTTTACTATTGAATTTAAAACTTTCATAAGTAACTTGACAAGTTCTAAAAAAAATGTTAAACCAATTAAAGAAACTTATTTTTAAAAAAACGGGACAATACTGTAATATTTGTTTCTCGAGATTATACACGTGCACCGTGAGGATAATCGAAATATTAATTCGACGAATTTTAATCATAAGCTAAACCGTAGTATTCGTTAGACGAAAAATTGTTATAACGTTGCCGCAAATATTTGGAAAAAAGAAAATACTTTCTGATTGAAAAGAGCCGCGTACGACCGCAAAGGCAGTGAAGTCGCGCGTGGCAAGGTGTATCCGAAGACTGCGGCCAGTTGGCCACGGAGAAGCCACAAGAAGACCGCCGACGACGACGACGACGACGACGACGACGTTCCGAGTACGGAAAGTGGACGAAGAGAGTGTATCAGCGACGCGTTGTACTCGTTTTTTTTTCTACGCGTTGGAGTTGCACAGCCGGAAGACTTAGGGCCTCGCACAGGAGTTAAGTGGAAAAGGGTGTGCCGTATCGCAGTAGAGCGAGTCTCGGTTAGGTAGGACAAACGAAGAATCTGACAAGAGCGAAGCGGAGCAGTAGGTTGACTCACGTGGCCGTGAAGATGTACGATGCGTAGTAGCAATATAATATACGACGTTTAACGTCTGCTGCTTGGTCCTCATTTGTGCGACTTCCTTGTGGACTCCTCAGTTAATCGAGCGTTTATTCTGACTCTGTCTCTGGACTCTGGTTGCTTCTCTTATTATATCCATATATTCTTATTCGTATACATATAATGTCGCTACATAGGAAGCTAATGTATGCTACTGTTTAGACAATTGGTACTATTATTCGTTGTGTAGTGTACCACACATAATGAAGATGAATATCGAGTCGTTGTTCTTCGAGTTAGGTGCCATATCAAAGAAAGGTATTGAATAACAGTGTAGATCCAGAGCAAAGAATATCGTGTACCTTGCATAAAAATAAATAATAAAATTACTCACCGGTTCCGTTGCTTTTGTTAACGTCTGATGATACGATTTGTGTGCTTGATGTTGTCGTTGTTTTCGTCGTTGTTTCTGTAACAGTTTAAAAAAACGATTTATTTTGGTGATTATCTTACAAAGAGAGAGAGAGAGGGAGACGAAATAATTATTAATTACTTTTCAAGGTCTCGATCGAAGTATTCTCCTGGAGACTGCTCCTGTAGATTCGTCTCTTGGGCGATCCAACCGTATCCCTGCAATACGAAAAATAAATAAACTCATGAGTAAACAATGATACAATTTATTCCGAAAATAATATTTTTTTCTGAGATTTATTAACCATTGTAAATGGTGAATTTCAATAGAGTATATTGTTTTTATATTGAATTTGTTATTTGTTATTTATTGTAAAGAAAATGATAAAGAAAAGCAGAATCTTGCTAATTAATGTGATCACTTTTGGTTTTAAAATTAGGAAGCAAAATACATTTTACTTTAACATATTTGTAAAAAAATACTGCTAACTTTCTAATAAAGTTACGTTCGAGAGAAATAAAGTTTTATTCACTGAATTAGTTATATAATACGACGGGACACGAAATCGCTAACTTATAATTGGTCGCTGAAGGGTCTTTAAGCTTCTTTAACTTTCAACATCGCTTGGTGGACAGTTTGTCAAAAGTTTCGTTACACTCTAGGGCTCTCAAAACTTTGTAAGTATCGAGAATTATTATTATATCCTTTTTCCGTGTCTATTTCGTTGGATCTTAATGCGCACGGTACATTAACGCGTTGCATGCAATTCGTCACGGATGCTTACAGAACCGATGCGATCGCTGAACCGTTCCGATTCGGAACGCAGTTACATTAGCCTCCCCTACGCGCGGTTCCCCTCCAGCTTATCGGAGACGCATACATAAAAACGATTACACATTAATACGAACGCACAAAATACCGATAGACTATAATTGATCCGGAGTTGAACAGAATATACGAATACAGATAAAGCCGCTCCCTGTTGATGTATACGTGCCGCACCAAGTGACCCCGCTTGACCGGTATGTGCAACGTGTCAGTCTATACTCTCCCTCTCCTTCCCTCCTTCTCTCTCTCTCACTCTCCCCTTTATTCGCGCATTGTACACGGTGTTATTCACCCGATTCACCCGATTCCCATGTCCCCGTCAAAATTTTCTCTCTTCTTTGTCACTCTTTTATGCTGGCTATATGTCATATACGTGTACGCGTTCGATCTGACTCTCATGGAAAGTGAATGCTCTAGACTAGACGTGACATATGGAAGAATCGACTGACAGATCACTCCTGACCCAGATTGCTATTTGGCAATTAAAGATCTTTACGTTTTATCAGCAATATACCCTGTCGCTCTGTATTTGCTAAAGCAATCAGGATCCGTCTTTATTCTCATATTTTATAGAACATCGATTTTTCTTTTGATTAATAATTTATCGATTAACTAGGGTTGAGAATATTTTAATTGGATGAAAAAAAAATGTTTTTTAATTCTACGATTTTGCGGATAATAATTAAATGACAAAATTCAACTTCACTCCTGACCTACTTAACGCATTACCGATTAGCAGCGTGTTAACTTGGTTAATATGACGTCGTTGTTAATCGATTCTCAATTACGAGATTGGCACGATTCGAGTGGGGGATCTTGTTAAGGAAATTCAATGCATGGGCGCAGTTTCGATAATGACTCACTGATTAAGGCCGAGCTTAAGATGATCTCCAGCGTTTCGTAATAGTGCGTGGGCTTCACCGTTTGTAAGGTCTCGCGTGCTCTTGTCGTTAATGGTGCTTATAAGGTCACCCTCTCTCACCCCCTGTTGTGCTGCTTTGCTGCCTGGATTTACCTGGAAATATATAGAACAATGATTTTATTAATTGTACGATACATACAAAAATACCACTTTAATCAAATTCATAAAGAAATATAAGATTAATTTATCTTTCTTTCGATTCATGTGGATATTAGCTGTATCAGTTGGCTCGGCCGGTTGCCTATCGCCAGGCGTTAGTACCAAACGCTATATCTGTGACGACGGACAGGTAATTTCAATGTCAATAAAATGTATTTTGTTGATACGTTACTGCAGTTTTGTTGAATTAGATGAATTTTTATTAAGGCAAGTATATATATATATTCCTGCTTCAACAATTAATTTTTTGCTCAAATTACATTGACACGTTTGAATCGACAATAAAAATTGAAAAGCGGCAAGCGTAATTATAAAATTTGTTCTTCCCGTTGAAACGCGAATATTTTTTTCTTCAATATATTTTAATTGTTGAGGAACAAGAACTTTTAACACTAACCTCAAATCCTTAATACAACACCAGCGTTATCAGATAAAAATTCAAATGGTGAACGCGTTTTAATATTTTTTCTATGGTTCCCATGGGAACCATCATCTATGTATATATTAATCTATATTTAACGATATTTGATTCTATCAATAAATTTTTAATGTCTCGATAAGTTGGAAATCAACATTTCCTTCGCCTTATTTTCAACAAGAATTTATATGGCTCAAGAGCAATCAAGATCGGGTATTAAGCGTTCTATTGCGTTTGGCTTATTTAATTACTTTCTAAAGTGGACGCCGATCATGGTTGATATGGTCATCATGAGCCTTCAATTCTTCTGCTTTGACCGTTACCACTGCCGTTACATTACAAAAGCAAATTTGATGTTAGGTGATAGCCTAATCATCACTTTAATTGACACATTCAATTGCAATGATTATTAAAACAAATTGAACAACAAACAATATTATTCAATGTGACAGTCCAATTGGTTAATAATATGATAGATCGATTGCAATACATTTATCAAAGAGTGATAAATTATTATAAAATTCTAAGTATTATGTTTTAGTCGTTATATATTTCTCACCGTTGTAATACGTCTTCTCTGACCTGGTGAGCAAAACTTTAACATTTTGAGGCTATGTCTGCGATCAAAGTCTCAAGAGTTTCCACAAACCACCGTAAATACGCGAGGAATGTACAAGTAACTCGTCAATAAAGAATTTGCAATATGATAAGAGAAAATGAGAACGTGAAGCACCAAAGGAAGTATTATTATGCAATAAGATAAACGATCTTGGTATTACATAGTAGTTGAGGAGGAAGCTGAATAGAGAAAACAGAGAATAGAAACTATTGGAAGAAAAGAAAATAAAAGTACAGAAAGTCGAGGCATATACACTGTACACTGGTAGACTCTTCAGCATGCACCCGAGCTTCGTTATCTTAATCCAGAGTTACGGAATACCGCAAGTACTCAAGAGTATACGAAGAGAATACAAAAGAGAGGAAGCGATACACTGTTGACTGGGTGGTTGTCGGCACTAATGAAGGAAAACTTTCTTAGCGTAACTATCTGCGAAATATATTGATTGCGCATGCTGGGATCGCGACAAAGAGACTTCGATCACTCTGAATTTATAATATTAACTATAGCAAGTATACACCTAACTTTAAGTCAGCTTATGTGCAAGAATTTATTCACTTATCGGTTTATATGTTCAGATATTTCATTTTATGCGAGAAGAGGATAATTTCTAAAAATTTTGTACAAAGATACAAACTTTTGCAGAAAATTTACGTAAAGTGGGTTAAATTTTTATTCGTTTTTATTCAACAGAATCACTGATAGTCGGATATTTAGTTATTTCTTTAGTTACTATATCGTTTATTTTCGTCGGTGGGGTACCGTCTTCGTAAGTAATTATTCAAATTAGTGATAATATTTGTATGAAACTTAAATAAAAGTTAGTACTCTGAGAGTTTTTGGAGGAAAAACGGAACTGCGGGTTTCGTGGGTCTTGGATGGAACGAGACTGAGGGTTGCATTCAGCAGCACGGACCAAGAAGAGTCAGCAGCAGCAGCGGCCACACGGCGAGTAGTGTAGATGCAGTAGCATCGGACCGGCGCCTAGGCGCCATACACCAGACTCGAGCTAACACCGTAGTGTTTTAGTGCCATACACGTCACTCTTTTGCCTTTCTTTTCTTTTCGACGACGCGTCGCCCATTTTCCCTTATCCTTAATTCAGCTACACCTGGAGTTGATTTTAATATATATGTTAAAAGTGTTTATCGAGTTCTCACTAAGTTGAAAATAAATACAAAATTTATGAGTTCGTAGTTGGTAAAACAAAAGTAGAAATGCAATTTTTCTTTTTATTTCAGCAATGTAAGTGAGAAAAAAAATGTATTTATCAAAAATAAATCAGTAGCTAAATTATTCACACGGTACGTTTCCAGTATAATAAACGTAGTTTTTATAGTATTTGATAATAAATTACACATACAATAATGTATTACACGAATCTGTCAGTTGAAAACCGAACACAAAGATCCAGAATAATAAAATATTGTACAATGAATGTTGTACAAAGAGGATAAATTTGTAACACAAAGTGCATAGTATCGGTAATGATTTTTGGCAATAAAACTGATCATGAAAATGATGTTGGACACATATAGCAACCCAAATTGAATGAGACACGAAAATTGCGTAACCTGGCATCGACGCCAACCCTGAAATCCTGGCACAAAACAAGATCGACGACGCGACTCTCGCTAATTCTCTTACTACGGTCGACAGGGCGTCTCGAAGTCGCCCCAGTGCCATTTATCCTCTTCGCATCTGGCCGTTGTATTTGGTAGGTATCCGAGTAGCTTCTATCCCAGAAACGCAACTCGGTCACCAGTTTAAGGTCGCTATACTACTATATTAGGAGTACTACATCAGTGTGAAGTGTAGAACTAAGCTCAGGAGTTTCTTTTGAAACTTGGATTCACTGCGTTGCCCAAGTGCACCGTGCCCTATCATCATCTGAAACGAATACCTAGGTCAATTGACGACTCGTCTGTATAGATTATTCGTTTTCATTCTATTGAAAAAGAAGACAAATGTGGAACGTTTTAAGGGTCAGTACGAGAGTCCACCGATTTAAGTACGAAAATAATCGAAAGCTTGCTATGTACTAACTTGAATGGAATTAAAATGAAAATAAAAGTTTCTTCAATTCGTATAAAGAAAGTGAGTGAGAATGTGAACATAATAATTGATGAAAGTGGTGAGAGTCGAAGAGGACTACCGCCGGACCACTCGTTCGAGTTTCAGATAAAAATCACGTACCGAGCACGGAAGTAGCGTGAACGGACAACGTGGTTAAACCGTCGGAGCACGTAGGCGCTCGGCTGAGAGGGAAATGAAACGCTGATGGTCGAGCCCAACGTAGCCCTTTGTGCAGGAGTCTCACACTGCATTTTCCTATCCTGTATATAACGGTTCACCAGCGAGTCTGCCAGAAAATTACGAGAGAGATAGGAACCGTGTAGTCACACGTTTATAGTCTGTGACACTCTACACAATAATTTTCTCTTCCTCCCCTCACCCCCGAGCACTTGCTCATCCTCATTTCAAATTCTCGACGCTCTCATCACCACACGAAATCCAAATTTATTTTATCTCGATATTCCAGCAAAGTGCATAAAGCATATTCCGAATATTCTGTAAATTTATACTTTAGCTATATATTATTATATCTACAAGAGAAATTCAACGTTGGTGAAGCAGTCGACAGAAAAGCTGCTCGATATTCTTGATGCTATCTCTCTCCATCCCTCCCTCCCTCCCTCCCGCTCACTCTCTCTCTCTCTCTCTCTCTCTCTCTCTCTCTTGGTATACGATCACTGCATTTTATCTTTTTTATTGCGCAAAGTGCCGTAGGGTAAAGGGGGATCATTTGGATGAAAATAGGAAATATCGAATTTGCGGGATCATTTCGCAAAATTTCGCTGTCTGCTATGTAGTATCACGGAGTTATTTATTATATCTAGGAACAAAATAACGCGTTATTCCTCTCAACGGATAAAAAAAAATGCATAAACCGTAAGAAAAAATCTCCATAATTGATTGATTTAAGTAAGCTTCGTACAAAAAGATTCACATAAATTTTGCATCACAATTTTCTTTTACTATCCGTGATTTCTCATGTACACTACACGAAGAAAAATAGTGATTTACCGGAAAAACTTGAGCCCCAAGAAACTAAATTAGTTCGATGAACCAACAGGTTGGTTGGGCTAACAAATAAGTTGGATATAACGATAAATAAATTGTTCCACCCGATTATTATTAGTCTTCTAGTGTCACAATTTGATTTTGTCAACTCCCAATTCTTTTCTGTGTAACACGTAAAAATTGTGAGTACATGTCGCAACACGAATCAATCTTCAGTATAGTTTAAGGCAGGAAAACCTCACAATCGACAATATCAACATGATTGACATCACCAGCTTCTCGATCGACATCGACGCGATCAACGAATTTGTCAACAGTTTATTGACAATATGTTATTTGACTGGTACATAAAATTATCTCCAAAATCTAATGCCATGTTCGGTAGTCAGTGTTCAACCGAGGAACGATCTCTGATGCGAAAACACGTCGATTTTTATTTACAGACAACATCTAAGCTGGCGATTCGGAAGTCGGCTGAAAAAATTATTAAAACCCCTCATATGGTCTCGCAAGTACTGAACAACATTTTTTATCCCAAAAACAATTGCCACAATTATGTGGGCTAAACTTCTACGTGCCAGGGTCAAATAAAATAAAGTTATTTACAAGTTGTAAAGTTTGTTCTCCTTGAAATCACGGTGTGTGCTCGGCGCGGTCGGGCAACTGCAATATGTTTGAGATAAATTCCCAAAATCTCCTCAAAAAACATATTTATACTCCATTTGATTTAAATAATTGAAATCAGCGCATTTACCGAATTATTCTCATTTCGCGATTGAACACTGATGGATAAAGTGACGTGTTATCGATGTCAGGATTTTTACCAGGTACCATTAGAAAGTACACTCAATTCTACATTCATACTACATCTTGAATTTTTAAAACTTTTTTCGTTGATGTATCTGCATTAAAAATAAATACGTTAAAGACTTATTGGAATTCCCGGTTCGCTACACCGGGCCAAACTCAGTGCATCTATCACACGAGAACAAGAGAAACAGAGATACACGGAATGGAGTTTGTCTCTCTTGTTCTCGTGCGATAGATACTATACCGAGTGTAGCCTGGTGTAGCGAACCGAAATCGACATTACGTATTCCGAATTGTACCTCTCTGCCTTAATAACAAAAGAGTTGTGTTTCAGCATAGATCGAATTCTTGTTGGTCTGGATCACGAACAATCCGTGTTATATTATAGCGAAAGTGCGCAAGTTGAACTAAAGTGGGAAATTGTCGAGGTCAGTCAAAACTCGCTTAAGTTATACAGCTATTTCGTTCCTCTATCGCCTCTCCTTGACGTACTAAATATGATCGTTAACTTAGTTTCACATGCAAACAGTTATGGAGGCAGTAGACCGATATTAAATTCTTTTTATGTATTCATTTCTGTTTGCGGTGGTTCAGAGTCTACGGACCGTAGGGCTAAGGCTAAATAGTTTTAAACAAACGGTTTCTAATCTTTACACATGACCGTACGGTTTGTACTACTATCTACTAGAGATCAGAGCCAGCTCCGATTAATTAAAGAAAACAGGAAGTAGCGAATGAAAATGAGAAACCCTATGCGGTGCGAGACTGTAGATGAATATGGGAATTGCGGAGGGAATGTGTCGCAGTCTCGACGAGGACATAATTGACATTATCGTAACTATTACTACTGCATTCCAAGGTTCAGCATGGCCTTAAAAAGCGTTTAATGCTAGAAGGCGGCAGCTTCTTTCGTGCCGCACGTTCTCTGGTCGAATACGTGCAGAGATAAAAGCGCGGCATGGTGGGTAATAATGAGTAAAATTATTACTAATCATCCATAAATTGTAACGGAATGAGACTTGTTTTTTGACATGAGATGAAACCAAATAAATTTAACATTATTACATCTTTGCAATTGTTCTAGAAAATAATTAAAAAATCAATATTTAGCTAAATTGCATTGATTGAAAAAAACATCTTTATTGACATTCTCTCTACACCGAAATCCACTTGGTAAAATTCATTTAAAAATAAATAGTCAGCGCTGGAAAAATTATTTATTTTTATTATTTTTTATTTCTTCTTATTTAATAAATATTTGAAACGCGTTACCAAACGTATTTGATAATTTGCCAGAATGAAATTTTTTTTTTAATAATAAAAATTATCCCATTGATTATAGTTTAATTAATTTTATCAGACGTTTCTCGGTAAAATGAATTTTTTTCATCGTATTCAATACACCGAGTGCGCAAATTATAAAACTTCAAATACCGTTGTACGTATTTTTATTCAAACATTATTTAAATAAATTAAACTTTTTTTTCATGAAGGTGATGTGCTATCTCTCGGTCGGTAACAAAAACTGTTATCCGAATTTCTTTGCTACGGTTGATTCGTTGGTTAAAAGCCAAGAACAATACTCTCCGTCTAACAAATCTACAGGGCACCGTTTTCGTCTTTTATCCAACAGATATAATCCGTGGCGGAGAAATTTCGTATAGGAAGATTAATTAACGTCTCTCTAGCATCCCATGCATATGTCACATCGTCTTAAGTTATTAACACGACAAAGCATGAAGTAGGTTGACTCTTCAATGTTTCGATCTAGTATTGTTCAACCACAATCTTCTGCTTGATGTCAGCAGGAAGATTTCACTATTGAGATGTACGCGGTGCCACGAAAAAAGGGTATTTGTACTTATGCAATTCAGAGAAAGGCTTGCACTTAAAATGTCTGATCATGAACGTAGCATTTGAGATGAATCAGTGAGTTTTGAATTCCTTCAGGGCTCGTGGAAGAGGATAAGACGATGAAGTACGTTCAGTCGTACGGTTTCATGGGGGGAATGCTTCCAGTATCCGGCACTCTCGAGCTACGTGACAGGAATCCCACACGTGTCTCTGCAAGAGACACTTGAGGATTACCTGGAAGCATACGATATACACATCTCTGAGAACACTGCTCAGCTACTGTGTATGTAGCTAAGAGCAGGTAATACCCAATACATCAATCACACATCGTTACTTTCTCAAAGGGGCAAGAGATTGTAACAACATCATCACAGTTCCCCCAAGTGAATCGATAAATCAGACATAGGATTTTTTTTCTTAAATAAATTGAATAACATAGATCACGAACAAGTTCGAATTGAAATGAATAGCAGTTCGTTAGTAGAATTTATTTTTTTCAATACGATTTCAAATTCTACGTTCTTGACGTCTTTGGACTTCTGGAAATATTCTCGTTAATAACTTTGAATAAAACTATCTCGCTAATTAAGAATGCACGTCAGTTGCGAATATTTTCTTTAAACAAGTAGATCCTTAAATAATTATTTCATATTATTAGTACACGAGAATGTCAAATAAGTACTTTGAATTATTTAAGAGAGAAAAATTAGCCTGAGAAAAATAAACGAGATAATTGGAATTAGCGCAAAACCTTGTTGCGAATATGATCGACACTCGTTTTTCTTTAGTCACATGGACACGAAATATAACTCGATATGTATCGAAATATAACTCGATATGTAATATGAAACATAGACGTTTTTTGCCGCAAAATATATTTTTTATTTATCAATTATATATTTATAAATATTTATATTCCTCAGATATATTTTCTATAAATCTATTATATATTCAACGGATTTATAAAAGATACATAGAGGACGTAAAACTTTTTGCCGTCACATATAACGTATATACGAATGATATATTCTCGAGTATACTTAATTTTCATGGGGTTAGCGGAGTGAATGGACTTATAAGGTCGATAGTAGATGTATCGACACCCGTATATTATTATTTCATAAATTTATTAAAAGAAATGCAATGAAGAATTCTATTCGTACGTCTTTCTTTAAGCTAATCAATGCAGGGATAGCCTGCCAGGGTTGTTGACTCGGTCGTTGATGAGACACGCTGAGAAAAGGAGATGCGCCAATAGCTATGCTCGGCTACGTGAAATGCATTATGCATCGCTATGGTGCAGTAAGCCTGGTTTCTCTTTATCGCTCAGTCCCTAGCTCCCTTCCGTGGCTCTTAATTTTCCTCGTTCTTATTCGTCTATAGAACGTGCCACGACCAAAGGGCTTTAATTAGTGAACGAAAGAGAGAAGTAATTATTCGTCCTGCTGTCTGATGCGATGCATTGCGATTCCTTTAAGGCGTGGTAATTGACGAAAAATATTCTTTTGTTGAATTGTCAATTGTTTGATGAATCGATAAAAAATGTCTATTACTGGTAAATAAATTATAATTTTCACTCATGCTTTACAAGCACAATTGACATCTTAAATTCTTTTATTTGTTTCCACGAAAGTTTTAATATTTGCTAGTAAAAAAAAATAATAATTTGTAAACTCTACACTTAAAAAAAACAAGCAAGAAAAGGAAATAGTTTGACGAAACACAAGTATATATGAATAGATACTGATGGAGTTATTGATATTTGTTAATATAAACTTTTGTCTACTATTTTTAAACTTTGGCGAAAGACCTCGAACTTTATCGACACAAAACACGTATTTCTTTTTACGTCCCGGTGATCCGAGAGCAAACACCAAAAGCACTGCGCGCTGTTAAGCGTTCACTATTTGTCTGGCTCCGATACACTAATTCGTAAATTCGTGTACGCGGGATTCAATTCCGTCGGGTACTGCCAGAAGCCAGGGGAATTCGATACCCATACGCCCACCGATTTATCGATAAAAATATCCGCTCTGGATGCCTCAAAGCAAAATCCTTCTGTTATGTTTCTATTCACTACTGAATTGCTTACATTATTTTTTTCATTCTTAGATTTTATATTATTAAATATTTTTTAGTTGTGTATTAATACAATAAAATTTCCTAAGGTCTTTAGAAGCTTGGATATAATTTATTCTTGTAGTCGCAATAAATGAGTTTTATTTAGTTGGTACGTGAGTGTTCAGTGATACGAAGTTTAAGATAGCCCGCTAATAAAGACATATAAACTTCATTCTACTTGACGTTTTTTTTTAATAATATTTTTCTGCATCGTTTGAGATTTAAAAGATAATTGGGTTAAAAATTGCCGATTTTTTACATTGGCCTTATAGTATCGGCTCACAAATAAACAGAGTTTACACATGATCTATCTACTGGAGAACATACAAATAATATACAATTGATAAGAAAATATTTTAATGAACAGCGAACTAAAAATACAATGCGATTTATCGCACATTTTTTGAGTTAATTCTAGTTTAAGTTTCATTATTGTTCTTTTCTATATCTCTCGATCTCACTGGATTTCCTATATTCGATAAACATGACCTAACTTTTTTACATAACAAGGTAAATCTATACTAATTCTGGGAGTTTTGTAATGAACAATTGATTTATCTATTCTTGCATATTTAACACCTTTCGTTACATTCAAATGCGCGGTAATATTTTTTCATGATATTCAAAAAATGTATAATTCTACCTTTTGAATGAAAAGGTTAGTATTCGATGGATATTCATCAAATGCAAGCACAATACAATTTTTTTAAAAAACAATGTCTTCTAAATATCGTTAATATGAAGTAGTAAACGACAAATGTAATTGAAATGAGTTTTTATTGCATTTTTTTACTTATGTGCTAGTCCAGTTGAGGTTAGGTACAACTGTTGTATAAAACAAGACTGAGCTTTCGATATTTCATAAATCACTTTATTAATAAATGTGTATGTTTCAACTGAATGACGTGTCAGGATTACTTCATTTATTGAAATAAAATAAGTTTTGTTACTGGTTTTAATCCAGACGAGAGCCCCTGAACGTAGAACTATTTTAAGAGTGTCAGGAAGCTGTTGCGTGTATTGAGTACTTACCGCCACTAAATAATTTTTTTAAACAATTTTTTAGAAGTAGAAAACAAATTGCCAAAACTTGGACGTCCTAGGTATAAGCGGCAACGATAATTCACAAAAGTTTCCTCTTAGGGTAGATGTGAACGCCAATGGACCATTAATCGAGGTATTTTCAGTTAAATTTTTTCCAATAGACCAAAAGGTGACGATTTACATTAGCAATTTGCGATTGATTTATTTAAGTGAAAGGCTCATTAGAATTTTCCATTTCCTTTGAAGTTTGCATCAAAGTATCGAATTTGGAAACCCGGCGTGATTCCAAATTTATAGACGAGGCACTTTGGGAATTAACTTTGCAAATTCAACGCTCATAATTATTGAATCGCTTGTACCTATTTCCAGGGCGTAAGTTGGAGTCTGTAAGTTCATTTATTAGGAATTGCCTGGAGACCCAGAGACAGACATTGTGAGATGGATAAGAAGACGAAATGGTACGTGAATCTTAACATGTTTCACTTTTACTAACGAAAATTTAATTGAAGGAAAGATAAAGCTCCGTTGAAGCGTCTTATCTCTAGCCTTAATCTCGTAATATAATTAGGGGAATGATTTTCGAAAACAAATGCCATCTCCCATCTGCTGATATCAGAAAAGAATATTAAGCCGATGAAAAGGTTAAAAAATCGATTTATTTTGCAAATCAGAATATCTCATTCTCGAGGAATGGAAGAGACGTTTTCGGGTAAACGATCCTCCACTTTGTAGTGTACTCGTATATATATATCACAATGGATTTATACCGCAGTAGAAAAACGTTCTACCCGAAAACAATATATATATATATATATTTATAAATAATACGTTTATTTCTAAATCCGAACGAATGCTCTCATGGGCCGTGCGGACTATCGATTTCTCATGGTTTGTTAGTACAGTACGTAGAAAGCATTATACCTGTGTACCATATACTATCGTTGCCCCGAGCCATTTGCTCTAATATTCGTTTACTGTGATCTACAACGGCGACTCGATGTATTTTACTGCTACTGTTCTTTATTTCAGCTACCATCTTTGAAAAGACGCTCTGCGAATGAGAGAAATTGTAATATACTAAACCCAACTATTGAAACGGTTATTTCGAATTTATTTGGAAAAAAATGATCTTCAATAGCCTTAATAATTGGAATTTGTGATGTAATGGCTACGCGAGAGCGCAAAGTGCTCGAGTGACAATAACCTGGTAATATATATATTATAAATAATGTTCCGCTTATAGAAGGCATTGCCTTTTGGATCGATGTCTCAAGTTACATGTTAAATTGTCGCTGTAAAAAGTACATCGATATCTACATACTTTATTGAAATAATTTATATTTAATCAAGAAAAGACGTCTTCAGGTTAATTAAATTGAGCCGCGAAGCGAGAAGCTGTCGTACCAAAGCGATAGGAATCGTATCCGGTTTAATACGCCCGGTGCGTCGATTCGTGAAAGATGCGGTCAAACCGGAGAGAAGTCTCGACCTATCGACTCATACAGCATATATAGTCGCAGCTTCTATACCACTCCGCTATGTGAGTGGCGATTCAGCTAGCGATGGACTCTGTCCCTCGAGTACATCATCAGCATCAACAGTAGAAGCAGTAGCATCGAACGAAGGAGGATGCCACGGGTCGAGAATAAAGCACGAAAATAACCTTTCGCCCTCACGGAAGCGCGCGACGCTCGCTCGATTGGACCGTCGTCCGCTCTGCGGAGCGTCGCGAGCTTCGCGTAACTTCTCCTCTCGCATCCGTAGCGATCGGACTGCCGCTAACACTTCGAATAATATTCAAATGTTACGATAAGGGAGGTAACCTATTCTCGATTTAACATTAACGATTTTCGTATGCAAATCATCGACAACTTATCTACACTGCTAAAAATCCAAGGTGTTATAGGCGATTGGTGTAGAATTTGTACCAGTGTTGGCCCATTTGGTGTTAATTTTAACAATTTAAAGTGTTAAATTCATACAAGCGATTGTGTTATAATCATTAGGACCTACCTCAAAATTTACAACATATTTATGTTTGGAATGAGTAGATGAAAATCAATAAATTATCAGCAATTAAAACAGAATTATGTAACGGATATAATAAAAAAATGTCATTGAATTTCATTCACTTATTTTTAAGTGAAAGGCGTTTAAAGTTTTGAGGTTATAATGCAAATCCACACCGGCTATCGGACACCGGCCGTTGACACAAGTCGTCAGTGTGGAATCGTATGAATACAGCGCGAGAGTTAGTTTTAACGCCGCGTTTGTAACTTGTAATAGTTTTCTCTATGAAGAAGCAACAATTTCTAAGATTGACGAGGATACAGATAAAAATTATAACACCGCGTGCATTGACTCAATCGCTACGCCGCCGGGGTCAACGCTTTTTTCACGTTGTTTTCAATCTTGACATGATAACTCGGTTAATTCTCAATATTTTTAGATGAAATTATGACTAAATGTTTTTTTAACATGTTCTATGATTTTGCGAGGACATCTTTCGAATGTTGTTCTTATTTTGCTTTCGTAAACAAACAAGAAAGTTCAAAATTGTCAGAATACAAGAAAATTTCTTTAAATTTGCGTAATTTCGTTATATTTTTTTTATGTCCCTCGATAGATCATCACCACACTGATCGATAAACCAGGACGTGATCTACGATTAGAACGGAATTTTTTTACAAAATTCTAATCTCTTCAATTCACAATCACTCGGAATATATGGATAATCAAATAAAACAAAAGTTACATCGATTACTGTATTATTTATGTCCAAAAAAATTTATCTACGCAATTGTTGGTCTATAAACTCCATTATATTCTAACACATAATTGACGATTCGTATACGAAAATCGTTCGCGTTAAGATTGTGCGATACAACTTTATCAGAAACTCTAATCTAATTTACTCCGATTAATATCGGAGTAAATTAGATTCTAAAATATTAATTTTAGATAAAAACATATTTGGTTTCCCTTAATCCATTCTTCTCAAACATCAATATTTTCTGAGTAGATTGGATTACCGAGTACAGTTTTTGGGAAGGTGTGTCACGTAATCTTGACACGAGAATGTTAGGTCTGATGCAGACTGGACGAGTGTTTGGTCATCGCATAATGTGCTGAGTACCTATGAAGACGGAGTTCGATACTCCTTCGATAGACGCACCAGCAGAATTAGCGTGATGTTCGCTGGAGGGGGTAGAAAGACTGAGGAAAATGAAATAAATAAACGGCGAGGAAAGGAGTGAAGAAGCAGGAGGATGTGACGCGAGGCTAAAGTGAGAGCGTAAAAATAACCGAATGTGCTCCTGTCCATTCCGCTTTGCCCCGACGCTCTTTGCTTCCTTTTCGTTGAGCGCCTTCTTACATCTACGAACTCGTCGTTACAGCATAAAGTAAAGCGCAGATTTTTTTACTATAGTCATTGCTACTCATGGATTTTTATATTATTTAATAAACAAACGAAACAATTTAGTGCTCCTTCATTTTTCACCCAGAGAAAATTAGTTGGTTGCCATAACAAGTTAAATATGTCGATGAGCTAACCAACTGATTAGTTATGCCATCAATTAGTTGAATGATAAAACCAAGTAAATTTACTGAGGCATGTTTAATTAAACAACTGAATGTAACAACTTGTGATCATAATCATTATGATTATTAATAAATTGAGCATCGAAATAAAGCTATTTTATTCACCAGCTTAAAATGATTCACTTTAATTTCATTTATTAATCAAACGAATGCAGAAATGAAAACATATTTCTCGTTGAATGCACAGCGAAAGTTATGTTCTTTAATTTCGTTTAATAATCAAGCGAGTAAATTAATAAGCCGTAAAAACGAATCGTTTTGCGTTATTATATCGATGTTACAGGACTTTTGCTATAATCCAGATATTTTGTGAATGCATTTCCACTCGTATGGCTCTCGTAAAGAGTCGCCTCGCCCTGGTGCATCGCACACGTGCATCGTGTCTGTGCACATATATTATATATGCCTATATATATATGAACACAAACAGTGTCGAACCCGTTGCCGAGGAATTCAAACTAAACTCGACGCACGTGGTTACCCGGTGCAGTTCCATCGAGAACTGCATACCTCTGTAATACGTGGACTATACTATAATGCATCAAAGACTGAGCCAGCTAATGTATATTCGTTGGTGAGAATGCAGCAATGCATAAAAAACTTTCAACTGCCTTCAGCAACGTGGCGGTTACTTTTTTGCACGTAAAGCACACGAGTTCGTGTAATTTGCAGAATAAATGACTTACGAAACTAAACAACAATAAATAACGATAAAACAATATTCAAAATTATTTTCCCATACTTTTTTAAGTATAAACGATTGTGTGTCGACTTACCGAAGAAACTCAGTTCACCGAAGCAATCAATTTTCCGGTAAGTGGTCTATCCAATGAATTTCTTTAAAAATGTTTGATAATTTTTAATATCACGCGAAGCGCTGTTGTTGCAACTTTTTTTCTAGCTTTTATTTTTCAAATCTCAAGGTACCTGCTATCTCGTTATTAAGTGTATTCGCATCTACTGTAAAATAAGTGCGATAACGTGGGCGAGTAACACGACGGATGGGCGTCGACGAATTCGACTCGGACTGTCAGAAATATACCGCTCTCGCTGGCACCGAGACGACCGGTTCACTGCGGACCGCCGCTGATGCGATGCTACGAGTCCGCCATCTCCGCCACTCATGATGCCAGCAGTGGCCAATACTGCATAGGACAATATTAGAATCACCGTATCGTCGGTGCGTTCATACATCTCTGCATGTATATACAATACGAGCTATTGGAGTAATACGTATCGCCGGTAAAACAGATATCTCTTGAAGTAACATCAACATAAAATTTGTTTTATCAACTTTTAACACCACCGAAACTAGTAATTGAGCATCGTCTTATGTTTCAATACCCTTAAGGAAAATGTTAAGAAGAAAATACAGTTGTAGGTTCTTTTTTGTTTTCATTTAAAAATGTACCGCATGGTTCAATTGGTAAGAACCACATAAGGAATTGACACATTGTATGCGCGAAGCGTGCTGGCCAGAAGCCACCTAGCGGTGCCTCATCAATTACTCCTTACCCCGATAAGCGCTCTATAATGGAATTTGCAATCTATTCAGACGTCGGTGAATGTTCGACAATGTTGCAAATGTAGATAATGCTGCAAATTGTGATAATTTGATAGTGATTGAAGCTTCGTTTGATAGACCGATCGCACGAAGCTCTAGTTCATTATTGGCGTCCCTGAATCACATAAGTTCGTCGGCAAGATTACAACAACAGTAGAGTTAGCGTTAGCGTTGGATGAACTCGGCATTGCGGTTGTGCCGTTAATAATGGGTCAAGAGACCATTACGCGTAGGATAGTTTATAGTAGTTACTATACTCCTCGGCTGATCGAATACCCCAAATGTTCGAATCACCTCGACGAGGATCCGAGACTGGGGTATGGAGCTTCGGGCTTCGTATTGAAGAGTGGCGGAACAGGCAGCAGAACTGTTAAAGCAAAGTGGATTCGAGGCACGCGCTCATGCTGAGAGAAATCCGTGATGGAATCGACTGTTGGACGGAGCGACGACTGTATACGATGGGAAGGGACACGAAGAGTGTAAGGCAGGTCGCGTTTCAGAGTCGTTTAAAATATAATATAAAATATAGGATTCTATCCCGTTAAAACCTGTTTGAAAAATTTATGTCGCTATACGAATGGATGCTATTCTCGATTATCGTCAATATCGTCAATATCTTCCATTTTGTTAGATCCGAAGTCGAGTCTTCCGAAAGGTACAACTGTCGTGTATGCATAATCATTTTTATGTAGAATTTAATTGGACAACTTCGACGTGACGCGAGTGATGAAATTGCTACTGAGAGTTGTAGCCGTGATACCATGCTGACCATGTAAAACTGTATTTGTAATTATAGAGTACATGACCCTCCGTTGTCACAACTCTGAGAAGCTTCTTGGTTATCACACTGTGTGTCAAATTGGCCAAATGGTTTTCAAATAATTGCCATTTTAAAACTATCCGTCCGATTCGAATGAAAAACTTATGGAACATACTTTCAACATTGCAGAATATGTTTTTTAATTGATAAGGTAAAGAATCACGTGACAAAAAGCAGCAAAAAATTAAATATTTTAAACAAGTGTGACTTGAAAAATGTTTCAGTTTTTAAGCTTTTTAAATAAAAAATTCTGGGTATCTATATCGGGGGTGGGGGGTCCCCCTCTTATGACGTTGTATATTTGAGTTTTAAAAAAGTTACTCAGTGCGTCTTTTACAATTGGATTCTGGTTCAGTTTGATCCAGAGTGAACAAAAAGATTAATCAGTATTATAATAGAAATCGAGGACTATTGGATTACTCAGTCACCAGCACAAACAATTATATTCATCTCTAGTCTCTGTAGCTTGGGTACAAAAATGAATCGACATGGAGAGTGCAGGAGAGGAAATATAAACATAAACAAAATCTCTTGAGAAGAAAGAATAAAGCGTTCTTTAAGTGACGATATTGCTAAGGATCTTTATGACCAGCCTTTTTAGTCTTCTAGAGATATTCGAATAAGAAATACGGTCCTCCTCGGGCATGAAAATAAAAGTTAAAGTTAAAGTTAATTCACTGCGTTTCTACAACCTTCCCATTTCCAATAAGAGCAATAAAGTGAACTTGGTTTTAATAATTTTTTTTATCAACTTTATAGTAGATTAATAGTAACATCGATGTCAATTAATATTTCGTTGGTTCAATTAAAAGTTAATTCATTCGACAATGTTATAGTTATACCAACGAAATGATACCCATGATGTATTACTCTCGCGATATACTTCCAATGTGTAGAAGTATTCGGTTTTATTTTAATTGAATTTAGTACGTAGATAACGATGAAACGAATACCTAAAAATCAATATATTGATTTTACAGATCATGATAACTTCTCGAGTATTGTAAGGAACACCATAACGGCAGTAGCGAATGTAATAAAAGAATAAATCCAACTCTCCGATCTCGTTAACCCTGGAGCGTAGTAATTCGAATGGCGTAGTATTATCGTATGCACAGCGATCGACCTCTTTTCATGAAATATTTACATAGAGAGAACACATAGTAGATACAGTGGAGTTACTATAGAAGCAAGAGGCAAGAGTCGTAATACCCCCGTATCGCATTCTAGAGATAATCGACTGACTGTGTATATATAACGGATCGTCTATCTTTTCACTTACACACACACACACACACACACAGAGAGAGAGACAGAGGTGAACGTGATGTACGAGTGGTGGACGATGTAGGTGCAGCAGTGCCATGTTCGAACGCTTGCGGGGGGTAGTTGGGCGCGGTTTCTCAAACCTACATTTGATTAATCGGGTCGTTTGCGCAGCGAGGAGCAATGATAATAAAGAGTCAGAAAAGCAGGTAAAGTAAGGTAAATGGAATAGGGACAGAGCATTAAAAAGTTCGAGATACCCTTAATAAATGTTAAATATTTGTACAATTTAGTTTACAAAAAGTTTTCGCAAGATAATTCATTTTGTGGAATTTCTTGTGAGATTTATTAACATAGATATTTCTTTTTTTTCAACAAATTATGACAAATAAAATTTAAGCTAAGAGAAATATTGCGTACAATAATAACGTTAAATAAACGAAATTTCAATTGAATAAATAACATCTTAATGAAAACTATTCAATATTTCATTCAATTATTTCTATTTGTGCATGATCACGTACTTTTTATTGACATACTTCCATCTCTCTTTTTCAGACCATCATATGCCATATGAATATAGAGTGGCCAGTGACGAGGAGAATTTTTTTTTAACTGCGATGCTCTTACCCTACATTCGAGAGATCCATTCCCACGAAGGTCAGAACTCATCGAGCAAAAGGAAAAAAGAAAGAAAAAAACTTAAAGCAGGAACTTTTTATTGAAGTTCCAAGTTACAAAGATCCAAACTGGATTGGGTGATAATAGGTAGATAAACAGTTGTAGAACAGTTCGGGCATAACAAAGTGAACTAACAGCCCTACAATAGCAACTACACTAACATTAAGTACATATATATTTATATACGCGTATGTACCCTATACACGCGGAAACTAATGTATAGTATGCAGCCATAATAATTGTAATCTCAGTGGCGTACGCACTGTCGGCTTGTCTGTACGGTATGTCGCGGCTGGAATTAATTAGCGATGATTGTGGCTTTGCTCTGCGGCATACGACGACGGCGACAAGTCAACCGGTGCACTATACTATACATTATATGTCCGGAACGTAGGGCGGCACGGGTGTGCTCTTCTCGTTCCACCGTACAAACGTGCTGGGCCTGGCGTCGTCTCGAGGAACACGTGGTGGTGCTACGATGAATGCGCGCGAACTCAGGCACGCGTATGTACGCACGTTTTTCTCTTCACTCAGCCTTCGTATATTTCTCCTCGGTATAGCTTATTCGTATTCGTACCAAGAGGCATGTACACCTCGCTTCAATGACCAGCATAATGTTGTACGTATTTTACAGTACCATGTAGTATTCGGTACTCGAAATAGAGCGAGAATTTTTAAACTTACAACGCAAACGGTGGACCAAGCTATATACTGTTGGGCGTCGTACGTGATCCTTCCTCATTCACTGTACTCGAACCTTTGTCGACTCATAGCTCACGATATTACGCACACTCAAACGCTTGTCTGTTTTTATTATGATTATGAAAAAACAATGTTTAGTTACAACACTGTTTTTAATTATAATGTGTATTATTATAATAATAACGAAATTTCCGGGGATTTTTAAAGAGCTTTCATGACTACAAAAATTAAGATATCTGGTTGTCATAATGACATTTTTCGATTCTAATCATGGAATGTCGACAGTCAAACCAAAAAAACATTTAAGTTTAATGTCTTCGATAAGCTTAAAGATTATATAAACGGAATTTTTTGTAAATACGCCAGAATTTCTTACTGATCATGAATTCGATTTTTTTTTTCGGCCAAAAACTCAAAGTAAAAGCTCCAAGAAAAACTAAAACTTTAAGTTAAAAACAAAATGTAATTCTCCTCAACGTACGAATATGGAAGTAATGATAATTCTATAAAGATATAATTCTACAAAAAGCAACTCTATTCAGTACAAAAAACAACACAAAAACTATACATTTTGTACAGAATTTTATCATTTTGTTCTTTTTTTGTTCCGCTAGCCAGATGCCCTTGATGGATTGAAGACCAAGCGATAAAATAAAAATCTTGCGACATATGCTTGAAGGATGCTAGTCTGGTGAGAAGCCCTTTGAAAATATTAATGCCATATGATTCCCTATCGCTATATATGTTCCTGATAATATTGTACATTATACATTATGGTGTTAAGTTACACCCTTGAACAAAATAGATTCCAAGAAGTTCTTTTAACTCTGTGTTGTAAATTCGTTAGCACGGCCTGTTCTCGAATAACAATCTGTCGTCGACGTAGTGCACTTGGCAACGAGATTCTTCATAAGCGAGAGAGAAAGCAACACAGGACAACGGATCACATTACCAATGAGAGTTCCCACTTTACTTCTTCGTAATTAGATCATGGTTAAGCATATTATAGCTCGAATATAATGCAGTGCCGGAGTACACTGATATATACGTATATCGCACAATGGTGAAGCTACCGCGCACTTTCGCCTTCGATACTTTACTGCACAAACAATAAAATCAATATTGGCCCAAGTATTGAAGCATCGACACAAACTTGGAGGTTCTTTCACTAATCAACTTTTAATAGCACAAGAAATTTTATTTAAAAATTCAACACTGTGGTCAAATAAAAAAAAAGTTTCAAGCGATTTTGTCTTTTACAAGACCACTTCCATGAGGAAGTATGGTAATTCATTTTGGCTTCTTTATAGAGGAAACTGTAAAATGTGAACAATCATGAGAAAGCAATGTACAAGTTTAAAATTTGTATAACGTCAAATACGTTTGATACGTCCATAGCCAATTCCAGATAGACTCAATTTCAATGAAACTTGCTCGTAACTACACACGTGTAGAAGATATCAGTTCCCTTGCTTTAAATTGACTCGGGTTATAGCTTATTTGCTTCGTACAACATATGGTTTAAGTAAATACGTTGATTTTTATTAATTTTATAACGAAATTTGGATAGAAACTGCTAAACTTATGTGCTAATTTTTAATCTAATGTGTCTCGTTATTCTCGACTTATTTAAAATAAAAAATGACTACAGATAGTTTTTTTTAAATAACTTTGTAAACTCTATGGGGATTTTGTTCAAATGGAATGCTAACTAACCTCGCTTTAAATTACTTTTGCGGACAAAGCTTCAGCCCGATAGATTACAATTATATCATTTTTATATGGCTGTACAGTGTTCAAATAAATTTGCTACAATGAAATATCAATAAGTGCTTCGTCCGGATGCTAACATTCAGCCCGATTGTTCAAGCCGTTATAATAATAAAAAATTGAACATAATGGTAAAAGTTTTAAACAATTGTTGTATCTATAGATCCTTTTAAAATATGTTTTACAAAAAAAAAATTGACCTAATATTTTGAATTGTGTTGGCATTTTTATATTTTACTTTACACTTTCTTTGAGAAACAGTCAATGAATTGTTTATTTAATAATGAAAAATATGGGTGTATTTAACTGATTTCTATTAACATGAACAAATATAACTCTATTAATTTGTTTAGAAAATTCAATTATTATATTAAAATTGAACATTGCGATATTTAAAAGTAAGTGCCTAGTTGTTTTGAATCAGTTTGATATAATTTATACGAAGATCCGAAATTACTAATGTGACTACACAGATTTTAAAAGGAAATTGCGAGTGTATAAAATTTTATTTCGACTTGAATAATGCAACCGTTCTTCATAAGACGCTTTCCTTTTCGATCTTACACATACAACCTTCATTGCACAAAGAATAAAGTAAATTGCACGTTCATGTAGCGCGTTGAAAGTTCATTTCTTCCTGAAGAGCGGTTTCCTTTTTACGCCTCGAGCGAAACGATTAAGAGTTAAGCGCACTCATCTACGTATGTACCATGCACGTAGTATTAAGCGTGTAAATAGCGAGAAACGGATGTAGAATGAGAGAAAGAGAAATGAATGCGTCGACAGGCGGTACACATATAGAGCCTATGAGCGCATAACAAGAAAAAGTATTACAAAAAACCCTTTAGAAAAAAAAAGCTGAACTTTGTGGCGAGGCCTGTACAATCAGCTTGCTCGTTATCACGTTGAGATCGTGTACACTTCAGTAGGTATAATAATGTCTATATACGATTTCCGGGTTCAGTCTCTATAGGAGGTTTATAGGGAAAATTTACAATGAGAGCACAGTTTCACTCATCTGAGGGACTCTCATAATACGGGGACTGAAACGTACCAGAGATAATTAAATCTGGATGAACATGGTAACGTTAAGCTATACGTACCTCGTATCTACATCGCATCATCCGTATATAAATACAGGATCTGCATAATATGCAATACTGTGTCGTGGCGTTCGATCTTTTTTATCTCAACGATGAACGGAGAAAGATTATTGCTTGTATTTTTTTTCAATTATATATATTTTAATTATAATTTGCCCTATAAATGTTGTGAGGTGTAGATTTAGATAACAAAAATGACAAGTATACCTCTGACAGTCGCAATGTCATTTGAAAAGAAAGAAAGTATAATTATTCTTTAATTGACACCAAGAAAATTGTATCAAGTGGTACACGGAGCGTATAATTTGCCGGTGTGCGGGTAATTGGGCGAGATTTTTAAATTCTCTTTCATTTAATATATATTCAATGATAATTTCTGACGATTGGTCGAGATCAACGATTTTACTTTAAAGCAATAGAGATGTAGTGAAAAAAAAATTATTAAACGATTGGAATGGGATATACGTTATGGGTAAAAAGGGTTTACCGTCGCGTTGTATATGCGCTGAGTGCAGTCGTTGCACTGCACTCGACGCGTAATCACTATGGAATCGCGAAGCTGTGTACCACGGAGAGTCGGCTGTTGCCAGAGCCGGCAGATGATCGAGAACTCTCACGGTGAGAAAATCACCGCAGGCTCATACAAACGTGGATATGTGTCTGTCGTTCCGTTCATTCATCTGTGAGATGGCACGAGCACATATACATATTATATATAGAAGTATGTATGGAAGCACAGACGGTTAGAGGCTTATTCGCGCGCGACTTCGAAGATTTCTAGGTGCACATGCAACTGAGACGCGAGTCGCCTCTGAGACGTTATATTGCGCGCACTGTGTGTGCAGTCGCGTGAGCTCGGTTCCGCTCAAAAGCCAAATGCCGGAAGCGTTCCGATGCCTTCAAAGCTCGTTCGCGCAGCTGCACATATAATAGTTGTATGCATTTACCTCGAAAGGAGGTGGGGGGGGGGGGGGAGGGTAATGCGGATTACCCATGGGAACCATTTCATGTATACCTCAAAGCACTTCGATGGATTTAATTAATATTATCCACTAGCACCTTAATTCCGTAAATAAAATTGAATTGTGTACTTGAGAATATAAAGGCGTTACCCTCACTTAGAATTGTGGATACAAGATAAACTGAAAATCGTTTTCAGACAGAAGACATTTTTATTTTGTATTATAATTATTCACTACCTCACAGGAACGATTACTGATATTCAAGTAATAATTGTGTTGATTCCAGTAAAATGTGCTCCGCTTCTGGGTATTTTTCGGTACAATATGTAATTTGTATTTCCAATTAAGGAAAAAAAAACAATTAAACCATGTATGATAGCACAAAACTAAAATGACTGTGTGGTAATAAAAACGACTGGTGCACCAGTAAAAAATATTTTTAACACGATGACATGTATGTTGAATGATATATCATTAGCAACATGTAGATTTATGCATATTGTTGGAATTATTTTGTAAAATTTTGTAATTTTTCATGTCTACTTTCAGGTATTCGCTGTTAAAAATTTCGGAGTTGTTTCAATAATTTTTATACACAAATTATAAAGTGAAAATTACTGTGTTAGTATCGCGGGATACTGGATTAATGGGCATTTTTGTGTAACTTAATAAATATTCCTTGAATTATTAGTAATTACTTGTATAGAAATAAATAGTTACAAAAGTAAGTAAAACTTATGTACTTTTATCTCTGTTTAGCAAATACAATAAATGGTTTTCCATATAATTGACTAATAGTTATTCACGATTCATTTAATTACAAATAATTCCAAGTTTTTGGCGGAAATGAACAGTGACATAATTTCTTTTTACTGACTTTCAAACCAATCTGAACATTGAAATAGCTTTCATTGAATCAACTCAATACTTATTTGAGTCTGTAAAAATATTTACTTGATTCTAATGATGTGATGCGTTTGAACCACAATGAGAATACTTTAATGCATTCGAATAAACATTTATTCCATAATATTTAGTTTTGTGTGTGTGCGGGTTTCATAGATGAAAATTCCAATGAAATCTCTTTGATTCAATGAAATTTTTTCTATCGGTGTATGCATCGTATTAGGTAAAGTAACTTCATTAAAAATTATCATATTCTTTTTCAAAGTTACAAACGATTTGATTTAACCTTTCAAGTGCTGTTGATAATTTTCCTAATGTATGAAAAACACAAGGATATTAAGAACTTCGCCGTTTAGATTTAAAGATATTAAGAAACGTATTCTACGGCCATCTCACTCGGAATTACGTACAGTATCCTCTCTGTAAGTGCGCGTAGCTACGTTATTACGAGAATTGACAATTAATAATATTTTATTCCCTAAATTAATAAGTACAGGACAGATATTCAATAATACCTATTCATCTTCGTTGATCTGACTTTCCCATTTTAAAAAATGAGTAAAGAGCTACAGCGGAAAGCTCTCTTATAGACAGGCTACTGTACTTTATTCTCTTTCCGTATGCGCTTACGAACCTTTTTCCGGTAAGTACTGGGTAGGCATGCCCACTGTGCGTAACTCGTGTGAACCATTCTTGCAGTTCGTGAACGGATAATCCTCCCAGATGTTTTCGCGCTCTGTATATCGTCAAAGTTTATGTTCACGATGTTGGGAAATTTTCGTTGTTCCAGTAATGCTATTTCGCACCGGGTTTACAAATCGTTTAAAGGACCATTTTACGCGTACGATTATTCATAATCGCGCACTTTTATTCATTATGTACCATTCGACGCTATCATCAACCGGAAAAACTTTCACTGGTTCCTCATCGACGTTTATTCGTAAAGATTCGACAGAAATAATCGATAGGATCGAGTTGTTCTCGATAACTGATAACCCGTGGATGAATGATAGGTCAAGCGAAACTCGATTGTTATCAAAGATAGAGTACAAACCACGTGCGTTTTGATATATCAACAAGCGCACCCAGAGAGTTTGTCGTGAATCGACCGTCACGCGCCAACGTCGAACGTTATCTGACTGTAAGAATTCTACGCACTCCGTCTCGAACGTAATGAATGCTTGTAGGCCTGTCGTTTCTTTTTTGACTTTCCGTCGTGCTATACACAATACGCTTTAAGAACTACCGTGAAGAACCATCACTAGTGCGTTTCTCATCGACCCTTCCTCATCTTATCTTAAGTTCCATCAGAATATTCTAATACAGATTTAATGCGGCTTAAACTTTTTACATAAAGAAATATCAAGGAGAAGGTATAAATTTAATAAAAATTAAAGAACGTAGCTTATGGAGAAAATTTGAAAAGTGACTTGTCGGATTCACGCCGCGCCTGGAACTTACGGGGCGATCGTACTCGAGCGAACGATCGCTGCCACTGGCTGAAGAAACGACAACACGGCTCGTTCCATGCAAGCCAAGGCGCGTATGGGACTACCAGGGCCGTACAAATCTAACAGTACCATTAGATCGTCATACTTGTCAATATTCCGATGTACAAAAATAATATTTAAGCTAGCGCGATTGATTTTTCACCGAGAAGAGATCAAAAAACCTGAAACAGAAATCTCCTCGTGTCAAGAGAACTTAATTATTTACATTATTGTAAAAATATTATTGAAATTTATTTTTCCTGACCACACTGACGTCAGTGAACTTAGGTTTTATAGCTTATGCTTACAACTGCGTAAGAACCGTACGGCAGTTATGCACCTGAGATTTCTTTTGCGATTGTTAAAAACCCATTTGCCTTGCGCAAACCCGGTGAGTGAGCCACTTTTTTTTTTAGTGTGTATTCTCAGCTAATTGCGACAGAACTCTACTTGAGAATACGATTTAAAGGCTCTCGTGGGAAGCCTTATAACTCTTTGCCGCTATTTCACGATAGAGATCGAGTAAATTTATCATAGATCATCGATAACGATATGCGACAAGTGTGTATTGCTTGAATAATAGACAAAGGTAGATAGCAGAAAACATATTTGTTGTACTGTATAGTAGTTGTACTGTATATCATACGATAACCGATAAAATGAGCGTGAAAAGATAAATCAATTTGTGACATTACTCAAGCTGTTTCGATATTATTGAAGGTGAGTCTTAAAATACTTGCACATCTCACGAAATATTTTGTTGAGAAACTCGTGTATCGAGTCAGTAAAATAATTCTTAATTTCGTCGTGCTTCGTCGATTGGAAAATAATTAAATAAATTATTTATAACTTATGAGCTGATAGAAAAAAATATAACGAAACAACTACAGAAAAACGATGTACTATAAAAATAATTGCGTGAAGTAGCAATTAATAGTTTCCACTTAATAGTTGCCAGGACTGAACACGATTTCTTGAGTCTAATATATTTATCTTTCCGCATATATTAAACTTCTTTTATTTTTATTTCAACTTAATTTTGTAGGTCTCTGTATTTAACGACATTGCATATTGTTTTGAGAGGATTTTTTAATGCATGTGAATACCGTAGGGAACATAAAGGACATTTTTCTTAAGTACATTGTGGTATATACAAAAAATGTATATCGTAACTTATCGTGTAACGTAATATAAACTATAGCCTTCCTTGTTAGATGAAGGGTAACGCGTGGGTTTTACGAGAGCGCGCTACCGACCTGGTGCATGCCTGCTCTGTACGTACATACACGCCCTATGTCGCCAAGTAGAAGCACGTAAGACTTTCGCGTGAAGAACGGGCTCAAGTCCACGACTGGGGCGTATAGTACCGCGCGCTATGCGGGCGTATATAAGTGATCGAGAGTTGGGAGCTGAGAGAGTCGAGAGGGAATTCTTTCTCTGTCTTTCTCTTGTGTTCGATCTTTCCGACTCTTCTATTCGGTTCGTTCTTTCTCTAACGATACTGAAACCCTCGAGGGGGGATTGAACGCAGGGCTCAACCGCGGTTACCGCTGCTGGAGTTTTGCTGCCTCCACCGCTCGATGACTCATCGACTCACCGAATGACCGATGAACCGTAAAGTGGCTCGTATACCCACTCGCCTCTGACCCCCGTAGGAATGCCAATAGTACACACAAACAGATACATGAGAAAAGGATGTAACTATGAAACATCAACGACAATCGTCGTGTTTCAGCACGACCACCGAGTTAAACTGTGGCATCGTCACTTCCATTGTCATCGCATTTTATTTTGTAGCCAATTGTTGCATGATTGTCAAGAAAATCGAAAGTTCCTATTTTCTTCAGTCGCACTGGATGAATTCGCTGGTTTACTCGACTGCTACATCTAAGTATCGTTATCAAGACACGATCAATCGATGCCAGACAGTGTGCAGACGTGAGTCATAATAGGGTGGAGCATGTAACTCACTTCCAGACGAAATGTAATCATAAATGCCAAAACCTTTTGTTCACCCAGATCATCTTGAATCACTAAACACCGAGAGAAAAAGTTTCATTGAATCAACGAGATTTCATTGAAATCTTGGCCTATGAAACTTTTGTTTGCCGTCAATGAAAAAATATATTTAAGTTAATACTGTCTTTTATTTAATTGATCGCAAATTGTATTAGGTGTACAAATAAGTTTCCGCCGTTTGACAAAAGATGGCGCCACCAGTAAGTTATTGTTAAAATTGTCAGATGTAAACGTCATTATCGTAAGGTTGGACATCAGGCAACAACGTAACCTTAAAATATTAGTGATTTTTTTATCACTATAATATATTCTTTTGTGTGCGAAAATGTCGAGTTTTGAGCCCAATAAGCGTCATTTGCGGGAACTTTTGATTTACTTCTTCAATTTGAAGGAATCTGCAGCTGAGGCGTATCGATTGCTTGTAGAAGCATATGGTGAGGCTGCCTTAAGTGAGAGAAGTTGTCGTGAGTGGTTTCAAAAGTTTAAGAACGGTGAATTTGACATCGAAGACAAAGAACGTAGCGGAAGGCCGAAAGTGTACGAAGACACGGAATTGGAAGCATTATTGGATCAAGATTCATGCCAAACGCAAGAAGAACTTGCACTTACATTAGGAGTGACTCAACGAGCAATTTCACATCGGTTGAAATCATTGGGAATGATTAAAAAACAAGGAAATTGGATTCCATATGAACTGACGCTGAGAAACGTTGAACGCCGATTTTTCACATGTGAAATGCTACTTGCCAAGCATAAACGAAACGGTTTTCTGCACCGTATAAGTCACTGGTGATGAAAAATGAATCCACTATGATAATCCAAAAAGGAAGAAATCATGGGGACCACGTGGCCATGCTTCAACATCTACAGCTAAGCCAAATATTCATGAAAAAAAACCTTTGTTGTGTATTTGGTGGGATCAGCTTGGTGTCGTGTATTATGAGTTGCTCAAACCGAACGAAACCATTACTGGAGCTGTCTACCGAACACAATTGATGAGATTGAGTCGAGCACTCAAGGAAAAGCGAACCCACTACTACTCCAGACACGACAAAGTTATTCTCCTGCATGATAATGCTCGTCCACATGTTGCGCCGCCGGTCAAAACCTATTTGGAAACACTCAATTGGGAAGTTTTACCCCACCCGCCGTATTCACCAGACATTGCTCCTTCTGATTTCCACTTGTTTCGGTCGATAGCGCATGATCTACGTGAGCAACACTTCACATCATATGAAAATACCAAAAATTGGGTCGATTCGTGGATAGTCTCAAAAGATGAAGCATTCTTCCGACGCGGTATCCGTATGCTACCAGAAAGATGGGAAAAAGTACTGGCAAGCGGCAAACGGCGGAAACATATTTGTACACCTAATATTAAATACGGTAGCATTGAATCAATGAAAGTTGTATCGAAGCCTACGAATCACTTTTATTTACTTCAATGAAACTTTTATTTGTTTATCAGTATCAGAACGATAGTACGATGCATTTGTTTCATATTCTACATTTTAAATCTCTGGAGCAAATGTCACCAAATTCTGTAGTCCTTGGCGAGTCATATTGGGCACGTTCACTTTTGGATGCTTGCTCTTACTTTATTTTACTTTAAGGGGTCAATGTTAAGGGGTAGTAACATAAACATCACAATTAACCATCTTTCTTATTCCAAAACACGATGTTTTATTACATTTTTTGCTTGAAAATTCCGCGCATTATGCGTGTTACACACACACAATCAAACCAACAAACAAACAAACACACAAATAAATACTATAATGGTATTTTGGCGTCAGAGGATATTTGCTTTTCACATATTCCGGTACTTTTCTATGACTACACTATAGGTTATGTTTTATTTTTGCATGCTTGCCGTACTAGCCGAGGATAGTTTCGATGATCCGTTTAATATTCTTTTATTATTACATACCATCGAATGTAGTAACGTATTCGCGAATACCAGCTTCCTACAATTTCTCCATTTGGCTAACAATCTAACAATCGGCATTTCGCCGGTTTTACGCTCTTGATACAACATTATTAGAGAAAACATATCACGTCTCCCGTCAAGCAACGGCGTGGATGATACCGTTAAATGAATATTTCTTTCAAACGGTAATTTCAAATATATTATTCATTTGAATAAAATAAATCGTTTTTTCAGTAAGTACTATCAAATAAATGTTTACCCGAAGGCAATGAAATATCTTCATCGTGATTCAAGTGCATCACATCATTGGAATCAATTAATTATTTATTCGAATCAATGAGATATTTTTTCTCGGTGTAAATTCTCACTAAAACAATTGATTTAAGCCAGATTTGGATTATTGTACTTTTTAATAAAACTCTCTAGAGTTCTCTAATTCAACGATTGAGTCCGCTTGGAATTATCAAGTGTTCGCAAAAAAATTATCTTTACAACATCATTGAATGGTAAAAGTGATATGCGTACAAATAATTTGAAGTGCTATAAAAATTGTAAAATATATATGCGTCGTTTGCCGCCAGTTCCGTCAGTTTTTTCGCATGATTTAGGCATAACTCAAAATTGGCCACATTTTACCATTCGCAAGTACTTTGTTAAATTAAAAAATATTTTTTAAATCGATCATTTTAGGAGAGGCATTATTTTTAAACAGTTTATATTATTTGGAAGTAGTAAGTCGGGCGAGCAAAGTGCCGGATGCAGAAAAAAAAATTATTTAACATTTTAATGCAAAATCAATGCGTTTGAACATTTGTTCCTTTTGTCAATCGGATATCTTTTTATTTTACTGTTAAGTTTACGCGATTTACAAGGATATCTACAGAAGCTATAGAAAAAATCGACAGAGCATCGAATGTTAAATTATGCTTAATATTGCTTTTTTCTTGAATATTCGATGCTCATACTGACGATTTTTTACTGAATTCTATACATTCCTGTAAACATAAAAAAATGAAAGTAAACTTACACAAGTACCATTGGACGAAAAAAAAATGTTGTCAGGGAAACAATTAAATATATTTGTTTTTTGATTCTTAAGCTGTAAGAGATTTGAGAGTGAAATCCTTAATACACAACACACGCGCGCGCGCGGACACACACACACCGGTAATTTTTTCTAGACAACCTTTCTTGATATTTCAGACGATCTTAAGACATTAAGAAATCGAAAAAAAAACATTTTTCACATAAACAATACATCCGTTGTGAGGAAGCATAATACTATTTTTCTTATTTTATATGTGGAATATGTATAATATATAAAACATATATTTTATGAATACATTTCACTTACATAAATTTTCGTGCAGGTATTTTTATATTCAGTATTTTACATTTAGCGACATTTATTTGAATCACGTCCACAATTAAAACGATAGACGGATTAATTTTTTGTACTGAAAAAATATTATTCAAAAAATCTCAATCGGTTCCTGACAAATGTTCTATTAATAATGAAATAAAATAAAAAAGTGTCACGACCAATATTTATAAAATTCCCATCAGCAATCCAAAGGTTTAAAGTTTTTACGCTGAGCATCGATGAACAATTTTCATATTTATTGATATCAAGTGATATCGAAGGAAATAGTTATACACCGGAGTTAATATACCTCCAAAAACCTTGTCCTCGTCGTGTTTGTATCGTTAAAAATAGTCATAGGGAGCACTTATTTCGCAGAACGTTTTATTCCGGTAAAGTTCAACCGCGACTAGGTGGACTGGATTTTAAATCAAGATGATTGAATTCTCTTGCCTGAAGGAAAATATAGTTACAATAGTACGATGAGATGAAGGGGTTCGAAATAGGCATATATCAAATTTGAAAAAAACGAGAGTACGGTATCTCGCCTATTTGAATTCTGCTGTCTCATGGTTTTCGACATATCTATCTCCACCTCTCGCTTGTCGCCATACCTCTCGACCACTTTTAAGCTTTATCGCAGTACAGTACAGAGGTACTGCGTACAGTGAAACAGCCAAAGCTTTTATTAAATTCCGTCTGCGTTTGGTTAGCTCTTATGTGAGAGAGAACGCGACGAGCTGGCCAGAGAGTTGGAAAGGAAAGAGCCGGAGGCTCGGGCATTCGTTCATAACGTACGCGTTGGACAGGAGCCAGTGAGCTCGGCTGCCCCTGTGCACCAGGCAACCAGTCTTGCAGCGCTGCCAGCTACGAGTTCGCAAGTTGTATCGGACCGAGCTGGAGTTGGTCCTGCGTCGCTGTAACTCCGTTTGGCCAGCCGTGTTTAATATCGCCCACGACTGACATCGTATCTTACGAGCTGTTTCTTCATCCCTTGGTCACGTGTAGCTTAGCCACCTGTCGCTGTGCACTTCATCTACACACACTCTAAATTTTATTCGTAACGCTGGTTGCATGCCTTTTTTTTTCTATTACAACCCACGACTTCTCTCGCGCTATCCGACTTTTGATTTATACACACATTTTTACTCGAAGAATATACAGAGGCAACGGTGATTAATTCTTGCTAATAAAACTTCGGAGCTTTCTTTCAATTACATTTGCTCATCAACGAATTTTGTCCGCGAAAAGAATTCAGAAAACTATAATTTTGTGTATGTTATATTGTTTTTTTTTTTCATTCAACTGATAAATATAATAAAAACTTTTTATCATAGAACTAGAATAAATCGTTTTTCTTTCGTCGTCAGAGCTAATTAGTTGAATCGATTCCCTCGTAAATCTGTTTTGGGTTCTTTCAATTATGCTCGTTATATAGAACAAACTGCTCGACGTATTACACTCTGTGATGTCTTATTTTCATCATGTGAATCATATATTGATATTGAAGAAACGTCCAAACTTTGAGAAGTACACTACTGCACACATCAAACTTATGATGACAGCTTTCATATCAGTCAATAGCTTTGACCTGAGGACATAAAAAAAAATCCTCTACTCAATCTACGAAGAATGTTATTGCGAAGAAAATGAAACGTCACGGAGTATATTTCATCGAGCGGTTTATTCTAAATCTCACGGAAAGTTTAAAAAATCCGAAGTCATTGTACGAATCAATTGGTTGTCTTTGATTTTGACATCGACAAAAAAATTCTTCATTCCAGTCCTCGAATGATTCATATTTTCTCATATTTGTCAGCTGACAGAAAAAAAAACAAAGTAACATGTACACAAAATATTAGTTTTGCAGATCAATGGATTACCTAAACAACAAATTGTCTTATTTTGTTGATGCAGATATCTTCAAGTTCATACTCTGCCTTAGAACTGAATCTGCCACTCAAAGAATCTAAATTTTCAGATAAATGATATCTGCAGATATATTATTTTATCTTTGATGTAAGGTGTTGCGGCAATGTAACGGTCGATGAATAAGATGTGAAAAAGTATTCCTTTTTACGTTTCGACTTCGATCGGAGTCCTCTTCAGAATTCATTACAAGTTGCAAATAATTCACAGTGCAAAACATAATTTACAAAAATAATGAATCAAAACGAAAATAAATTCTTAAAATGATGTCGATTGTTTACAAATAATAAACTAAACTCTGATAATTATATAAAGATAAATAATAAATATTAAAAACTCATCAATTATGGAAACAGTCTAAAAGTGTGTTGTATGCGTCTTTCTTTGTCTCATTATATACTTTTCTAGTCGAAAAATAATTAATAACGATCATTAGACGTTCACGACTTTTTGCAGGCCAACATAATATGTTAATATGTATTTCCTGAATGAATCGTTCAAAGTGTTGTGACTGGATTCTCCGATTGAAATTCTTCTACAGTTAATGAAGTGTGCTTCCTTTTTTTGAGGTTATGTAGCTGCGTACCAAATTTTTATATTAAACAAAAAAATGATTTTCTTTTTATTTTATTATTTTTGTAAGATATGTTTTTGCAGTGTGAATGATTTGCGACTTGTAATAAATTGTGAAGAGGACTCCGATCGGAGTCGAAACGTGAAAAGGAATATTTTTTTGCTGTTATTCATCGACCGCTACATTTCCGCAACACCTACTTAATTAAATTTTACATCGGTCACAACATTACATCATTTGTATTATTTTATGTCTTGGATAATAGAATTTCGTTTGAGTTAATAATTTTTTGTATCATCTTACTGTGCATTAAAAGATAAAAATTCTTAATTAAAATCTTATTATTTCTTATGAATCTGGGGGCTCTATCTTGATCCATTCGTTACTTGCATACTATTTACTTGTTACTAATATTTTCATATAATTCTAGGATGTCTTGTAAGATTAACATCACTCTGTAAGAAGATCGGATGAGTCGTTGATACGCATGAGTGCTTTTTCCTCGGGAAAACTGGTAAAGGCTAAGCGCCGTAGGTATCTGTATACTTATGGGATCAAGAATTACAACGACGTAGAACGATGAGTGTTGGTGTACGCGGGACGCGCATTGCTGGCATTCCGCGGGGATTTGACTCCGATCGAATGGAGCGAGTGTAATGCACAAGCATTTGTATCCTATATCTATATCAGTAGACCAGCGGGGCACTGACTTCCGCATCTTGCTGCAAATATCTGGGTCGGACGACCAGTCGCGTTTATTGTTCTTCCAGCAGTGGTATATTAGAATTCCGTTGGATATGTGTGCAATGAATTGAAAAGTAATTTTACAGTAAGAACGCTACGAGTTTTACAGAAAGAAAGCAATCTATCGTAGCGAGGAAATAAACTCGAAATCGAAGAATTTTAATTTCACTCTTTATCACGCCACTGGAGTCTATTGGCTTCCACTGAGATTTATGTTCACAACGTTTGAAATTTTTTTATGCGGACAAAAAAATTGAAGAATTTCTTCAGACGAGTATCGCAGTGTAGATCAATAGTCAAGTTTATCGTAAAAAAATATTTTAACGTGATTAATACAAACTAATTGTATTGTTCTAAGTGCACCTGTAGGTAGCTCAAAGTTACTTTGATCATGAAACTCAAAACACAGCGAAGTAGCTATCATTTATGAATTTTCAACGTCAAGGATATGTACTCAAGTTCCTGGAGATTGTGTGTGTCATGCAACGGGCATAAGTGTGAGCACGAGTGTCGCATAATTAACTCCGTTATGTCCCATTATCTGTAATGGAACGAGATGGAAGGTGGCCTGTTCTCGTCACCGTGTGTCGGTGCAAGAAGGGTTTCAACGGCAACTCCAATATACGTGAATTATGTTTTGGAGGAACACGGAAGCTACTATCGAGCTTGGCTGCAACGAACATGATTCAAATTTCAAGACAAATTCAACTTCGTAGATCACACGTTACAGTACGTACGTGCTTTGGTATCAAAGTAGCTTTTGTGTTTCTAGTTAGCCGCCGAATGAACTTTATTCATCGTAAAGTTCGCTTAATTATCCACGTATCAATTAACCAATGTTCTCTAGAAAATTACTGCCTGAGACGATGAATAATTAAACCCCATTTTCATGGTTTTCGAGTTGTCGGAGCGGGTGTATACTTAAATAATACAGTAGCGTCGGTAACTTTGAGTATTTAAAGTAGAACATATTATAATTATAGTTTATTATACATTAAACACAAATATATTGGGCAGTGTCATGCGTCATCGTACATAGGAAATTCCATTACGTTTGATATAACAAATTTTTTTAACGATTCATTCATTTATTAATTTATTTAATAACTTTTTTGTTATATTATATAGGAGTTGAAGTAAGTTTTTTACTACTTTTGTTATCAATTTAAAGATAACTTGCCTCTAACACGCTTTTACGATGAACGTTGTTGTACAACGAGGTTTAGGCTCATCGAAAGATGGACATATAACCTCAAAGTATGTTACTTCATCTGTAACCCAACGTTAAACGGAACGTAGCAATATTTTTTTCTTCTTGGTTTTGTCATTTGCTTTCGGAAACGTATAAAATTTAATTTCCAAAGTTGTGTAGACCATGATATTTTAATCCAATTGTACGCAACAATTTAACATCTCTTTTGACTAGAAAATAATTGTTGATACTACGGCAAAAAATGAAAATTCCTGACACCATGTGCGCTCTGACACCTATTAAACTGCTATCGTAGTTTAGCACATAGCGATAACTCGGTAACGTAAGTTTTATTTAACAGCTTTCAGGGTAAGATAACAAGATGACTTGACAGTTGCCTAATTTTACTCAGTCGGTAGAAGAATTATTGACTATTAAACATACAGGTGACGCATGTCTCTAATCCAAGAGTAGGGTTTTCAAGTACGGCGTGATTATAAACCGGAAATGATAGATGGAGTCAACGAATAATAGGTTCTTACGTGTAAGCAGATCGTTCGAAGCTGCTCGAGCCGACAGAGCTGATTACTATGGCAATAATACAGAAACAGCGATAGCGATAGCTGCACGAACATGAAGAGCGGCATTGTCTCGGAGCCAGCGTACGTTCCCCAGTCTCGTAATCTCCCAAAATCCACGGGAGCTTTGGTGCTCGGTACCGTGAATCGAAATGCCCGTGGATACGTTCGCTATTCGGGAATCGGATTCCGTTAGGTGTACCAAAGGCCCGGTGAGAATCAACCATTGCCAACTACACAATGTTGGCAGAATTCGGAGATTGAAATTAACGACAATTCATTGTTAAATGCCCAAAACGCCATAATTCTCACTATATCTGTTTATTATTTAATCAGTGCCGCTGAATATCCTTATTTGAAAAATTGCTAACTTCACGGCAATCTGAATTGACGGAATTGATCGTTTCGAAATGTCAGAAGAAATTGCAAAGTTATACGAGACCGATTATCATTTGTATTAACGTGTTTTTCAAGGATTAATAACAGAATGGCGATAAACAGAGCTCTCATCAAAAGAAAAAGGCCAGCACGTATCGTCCGTCTCGTATTATCCGCTATCAAGAATTTGGGAAACGATGATGGCTGCACGATTGGCAAGATAGTGGACTACGTAACTGACATTGGACGTCAAGCTGCACCGAAGCGCGAGGTTATCACATTTATTAATAAGTTTCTTCATTCTTTATTTATTTTTGCTATCGTTTATATTTTTATGACGTGTATTTGGTTCAGGTGATAGCTGCTCTTAAGCGAGGAATAGAGTTTGGTATTATGAACAAACGTCGAGGTCGCTACTTCTTGAAATCCACCACTGTACCGAATTTAACGAGAGTAAGGAGGAAGGTCGCGAAAAAAAGATTTAATCAGCAATCACACAGGAACGAGGTAATGGCTCGATCGATCAGACAAAAGTTGATAAGAAACAAACGTCGAGTTAACAGACTCAAACCCAGCAGCAAGCTCAAAAGATTATCAAGAAAATCTGCTGTTAAACGACTGCGTAAGACTCGTCATCTGCCCTCAACGAAATCCTACAAATTCTTCGATTTGTACGTCAATCCAAGTTGCAGAATTTCAACAAAGTCGTCTGTCGCGTCAACGCAAATTCTCGAACAAGAGGAAACTGAGAATTGCGCGTAGAATTTTTATTTATCAAATCGTCACTTGTCATAAAAAATGTGTCAAATTCAAAATCGTGGATAATTTATTATAGCTGAGACAATGAAGTGTTTACCAATCTTCATAAGCCTTAAGCTCATAGATCGATGATATCTGATCTACTTCATAAAAAAATTTTAATGGCTCCTTTACAAGATTTCTTCGACTCGTAGACGAACGAGGATCGTTCAGCTACTCTCGAAACCTTCATTTTCAAGTTCGGTGTCACTTGTAATCTTCTGGGTCATTGTCCTCGACGATGAAGCGGTTGAGACGCAAGGACGTACGTCACGCTCGAGTGCCAATGTCGCGGGTTGTCGTAGATCATGGACGGAAATGATATAAGTGGGCGAGAGCTCGCGAGATCATACGAGGACGCGAGGAAACGAGAAATGCTTCTGGATTCTCGTGTATACGAATTCTCATTGCGTTAATTGTCACGCTATATCTTGACACGTTATATATCTGAATATAAAATCCGCGCAAGGATAAAATGAAGAATAGTAATTAGTATCTCGGTCACTGTGTCTCCTCAATTTTCCTAAGATTTCTAGACAAACAAAAAGGCGTGCAGATCAACTTACAAAACTTATTATTTACTTTTTTTTATTTAACTCACAATTTATTTTCTTCTTGACGCGATCTATCCGTCTACTCAAGACAGCTACAAATATGAAAGCCGAAGAAGGGATAACGAATGTCGGAAATTCGTCTTCCGTGACTCGGAGGCGGAAGTTGGCCTCCGTCGTTGAGAGAGAGAGAGAGAGAGAGACTCGCGTTCCCCGATCGATGATAATTACACCACGAGACGTCGACGACGACTTTCCACTCGGGCCATAATGAAAGCCGTGCTTGGAGCGTACCTAGTCGGCCGTAAACGTGTCGATCGTCATTACAGACTCAGCGGCAGTCTCGCGACTCTCGCACGTGTGTAAATCCCGTCGGAGAAGCCTCTAATACGATTGAATGAAAAATTCTTACGAACCACCGCATTGAATCTTTATTTCTCTTTACCATGCCGCGCTCTGAGCCGACACATTGCTATTTACTAATTACCGTAACCTATACTCTGCATCGTCGGATATACGTGGAAATTTATATCGCGTTTCACAGTATTATACAAGTACATAACCGTGAAACGAGTCCAAAAGCTACATTTAAATAATACGCGGTAAAGGAAGAGCTCGCACCGGTTTAAAAATCGCTAAATACAGACAGTATTTCCTTATACGTGGATCATCTCATCGTGCCTTGGACATTCGCGGGTTAATAGAAGTCTCTCTTTCAGCGAAACCTGTAATTAAATCTATCGAGACTATTGAACTCTGCTGGAACCACGGCAAACTCTAATATCCGGAATAGACACCTAGCTATTACTTTTTTAATAAGTCATAGAAAAGATCAGATTTTTATGGGGTTATACCAGTCGCGTTAAGGAGATTCAGTGATTATAATCATAATAGTGATTTTATTTTTCTGTGCATAGTGTGCAATGAATTTTCAAATTTTTATACTTGACAAACATAGTAGAACAAAAATGGCAAAAAATGGAAGATGCCACGCTAAAGAAAAATATATTTTACTGGTTTAACATATGAAACTGGTATCTCATACTAATTTTATTTACTTTTAACGTCCACATGCCGTAATATGTGGCACGGAAGATAGCTGTATTTATCCGAGGTGTGTGTCTATATAGTTAAATGAGTTTTATCTCACGTATAACGGAAATTGGATGTGATATAATCTTCAAATTTCACAGGAACGAGGATAATCTATCTGGCAATAAACATATCAGAGAAGTCTACAAGGTAGAAGCTTGCATATTGGTTTCTCATCATTTTCTATCTTTCACAAAGCTATTTCTATGAGGAGTGGTCTCTAATGTATTGGTCGAGTTTGGCTTCCACATAGAGAAAAAGCTTTGTGCATGGTGGAAAATAATGAGACAATTACCGTAACTGTCAAATCACTTGATCGTTTTTATCTATATACAATAACGATTATTCTTGATCTACCAAACTTAACGCATTCACTGAAATTGTTTACAATTGTAAGGAAAGTCATGAAGAATATAGGAGAATTGTGTATTTTATTTTGTGGAAAATTTCAGCACGATACGTCGAGCCATTCTTGAATTATACACAAATAAAAATTCAGCGAAGTTAAATGCGATTGGGTTCTCACCAGTGTTGATTCATTTGGTGTTAATATTAACACTTTTCATAGTTTCACGCTAGTTGTTGTTGTGAGAAAATTATATTTCATAAGCAGTTTATATAATTCACATACTTGTTTGATACAGTAACTAGCTGGTAAGCGAAGAACGATGAACCAAAACATATTTGCGGTGAAGTAATGAAAGCCGTGGAATAATTTTGTAGAAAATGATAAAGCAGATTCTGATAAGAAACTCCTATGTCCGGTTAGTGATATTCAATCATTGAATTGACTTTATTTTTTCCATTTAATCAGTGATTATGGATATGTTTTATGATAAAATTCAGTCATTCCTTAAAAGTTGCTCATTTAATTATGTCAGTTGGAAGTTTCAGACGTCTATATTGAGTCGCGATACCCAGCATTTCCCAATTCCACGGCAAATATGTTCGTTAATAGGCGATTTTTCGTTTCGAGAAGTTTTTATCGAATTTTTAGAAAAATTACGTTTATTAAAGTAGATATATTTAACAATTGAGGAGAATGTTGATTCATTTACGATCGTCCAGTCTGTGGCCCCGATAAGACGTCGCTATTAAAACTTATTTTCTATTAGCAACATGGATAACTGTTGTTTTACAAGTAATCCACACAAATTATATTAATATTAAATCCGATATTAATATTAATAGTGTAATTAATATATTAATTAATTACTATGTTACAATTTAGATTCATTAACGTGATATACAATACATTTGTGAATTTAGATCGGCATTATTGATCTTAATTGCAAATATTTGCAGACGAAACATGGTGTTTATGAATCGATGAAATTTGTTTGCACATCAGCTACATTAGAATTATCGAAATTTCAACAACTTGTTCACTGCGTGTTCAATTTTACATTCTATTGGACAATCACAGTGTATGTGAAGTATCACTGAGAGTCCAGCACAAATGGAACTAATAATAACCATAAACGTATGCACTGAACGTGCGCGAAATGAGTTAGGCGTTTACGGGATATGACGTCAGGTTGCTGGTACCTATATGCGGACACGGCTGATTGACAATGTTAATGTAGGTCGCGTTACGAATATGTGGCTAGTTATATAAACGTGATGCGACGGCACGGGTTTAATGCACATTAATTGCGGGATGAGCGCATTATCCCTCGTATCCCTAGAAACGTAGCCATGTCGTCGCTCGTCCCGATATCCGAAGAAGTAATAAGCCCTTCCGCGGAGACCGTGTTTTTGCATCTCATAAAATTGATTTTTATTATAATTTTCTTTCAATCAATTTAATATTATGGAAGCAGCAATCATGTTCACTCGTGTATCATGCGATGCATATCACGAGTTCGTTGATCGTCAGACAGGAGATCGATTGCTCAATAATCGACCACGATGAATCATATAGAAAGCGGTGGGCAAGCTACGTTGGACGGTGTTTGGTGCAATCGACCACGCGCGGACGTGATCGATCGATGAATAATTGATCGTAATCGGAACTGTATATGCATCGAGGGCAGCATAGTAGCCTCCGCCCATCTCTGAACCATCAATTACACGTTCTTGTATTACGCACTGACCAACGATTTAAATTGCCTAGCAGAAGATAGCACAGACTTCGACAGACTGATCCACTACGATAACGTTTATTTCATACAGAAAATATCATAGAAAATCTAAATACCACTTCATCCAGTGACTATGTACTGCAATAAATTGCCTAAACTGAAGCTACAGGATAATCCTATTACATAGCTGTCGCAGTCGTTCATGAGGCTATTTTTGTGAGCATAAAATTGGACATTTTTATTTGCTAAATGAGAATAGTTATCATCGGTTTTTCGAGAAACGTTCGATGAAAATGTCTGCGGCGAGAGTATATCAAATGGCTCTAACCGTTTGGTAAACAGTGATTACTGTTATTATAGATTCGCTGCATTTACTCTGCACTACTCACTTTCATAGGAAAAAATATTTCTCGTTTATTCCATCTTAAGAACGTCAAATAAATCATATAGCAGATATGTATTATTCTCTTGAAACGTTTGATTCCTTGAAACAGTTTTACATTTGGCAGAAATAAGCGCTCTCTCTCTCTCTTTCTCTCTCTCTCTCTCTCTCTCTCTCTCTCTCTCTCTCTCTCTATCTCTCTCTCTCTAAGGCAATCCAGCTTACCCCATTTTCCACTACCGACGTAAAAATGTTCCATTCGACAAATTCTGAGTTTGTACCAGGGAGCTAGTATCTCAAATCATCATGACGAATAATTAATTGCATAACTGTTCGATATAAAAATCAATTGATTCATTAGCGGCTTAGTGGAAATGCCTGCAATGAGAACGTTGATTTATACCGATACTAGCAAATCAACCGGGCTGATGTTGCATCAATAATAATTCGATAGCAATTTGGGGTTGAGCCACATGCAGTAAACATCGGTAAAGTTTGGAACTGAACCGTGTATAAATCTCGGCAACGCCTCGAAAATCTCTACATGGGTAGAACTTTGATTCACAGTGAATCTTACCGCGATTCTTGAATATTTGTGAGCTTTTCGCTTATTCTTCCGATTTAAATGTCATTGCGCACGCAAGCTCACTCACTCGTCGTGCATCTCCCGTCGTCTATTTCCGTAGAAATATTACGCGTATCGTCATCGCTTTATATACACAGGAGGAACGAGGGCGCCGGCTAGGTAGACGGATATTCCTCTTGCGCAACGATTTACGTTTACGACTTGTCGTGTGGTTACACATGGATGAAACGAATTGATGGATATATACAATGAGCATTTTCCCTTTTACCAACCTAAGTCTCTTTCAATTTTTAAGGAAATTGCGAAAATATAATTACTCTTAATTCCTCAAGAGGCCCTCAAGAACGAATGACATTTGTGATAAGTCTTGCATCAATCTCTTTTGACCTAATTACGTAGAGATTAAAGTTCAATTGTTGAACAAAATAAACTTTTCAATCAATTTTTCTTTACTTTATCTTTTCATTATTTTTCATTAAGATTCACCTCACGTTTTAAGATGCAAAAGTATCGTAGAGACGATAATCGATAAATGCCAAAGTCTTTAAAAGATAAATTATGAATACCATTTTATATCGTAAGAACAAATACACTGTTAAAAATCCGGAGTGTTAAAGGCGATTGATGTGGACTTTTGACATGTGTTGACCAATTTGTTGTTAATTTTAACAATTTTCACAGTGTGAAATTTACACGAGCAATTGTGTTATAATCATTAGGTCCCGCCTCAAAATTTACAACATATATATGTTTGAAATGAGTTTATGAAAATCAATAAATTATCAGCAAACAATACAAAATTATGCCATGAATATAATCCCAAAATTTCATTGAATTTCATTCACATATTTTCAGATAAAACGCGTTGAAAGTTTTGAGGTTATATTGAAAATCGATACCGGCTATTGAACAATAGGTACATTGCTATTTACTAATTATCATAACTTATACTCTGCATCGTCATATATACGTGGAAATTCATATCGCGTTTCACAGAAAAGTTTTAAGGTCAATAAGGCAAATCGACACCAGCTATTGAACACCAGACCTTGACACTAGTCGTCAGTGTGGACTCATATGAACATCGCGCAAGGGTTCATTTCAACACCATATTTCCAACCGTATTATTTATTCAATCAATTAATATTTTATTGATTAAATGAAATATTTACAAGTGTCAATATTTTAGTTTTTTTTTCTTGTTGCCATTGTTGTTCAAAAGTTTCGATTTGGCAGTGATTTAGTCTCAGATCTCTTGCCATATTCAGTTGAGCAAGGCGGAAATTTTTTACGTGCAAATGTATGTACGTAGATGTACAGAAAACAAGAGAATTATGGGATGGAGGAGGAGCTTTTCTCATAATTCACGATGAGACTGGGGTTTGAAAAAGATACGCTGCAACGTATGCGGTGAATACATATATTCCAGAGTGCATGGATGCTGGAATGACGGGGTGAAGTGAGTGCGACATATCCTTCCACCTCCGGTGACCCATCTCTACCTGCGTACCGGAGAACCAGAGTGTAGGAAAATTTATTCTCGAGATGCTCAACCTTCTTTTCTCTTCTTTTTTGCGTTCACCTGCTGCCGCCACGAAATCGTATTCAACTTTCGAGTGCATCAGGGCAACGCACATTATTTATGTACAGTAATCTGACATGAGCGCCAAGCATACTTTGCACATAAATTTATTATCATTTTGGAACGTTTTGTACTTTTTTGTCGGACAAACGTACGTGTGAAAAAAAACTAATTAACATATCGATACTCTTGAAAATTCGATCAATTCGAGTGAAATTTAATTTGAAGGAAATTATTATTATTAAATGAAGGAAGATCAGATAATTATTATTTTGTGTATGTTACGTTTTTTTTTTTCAGTCAACTGATAAATATGATTAAGAATTTATCATTTGAGGACTGGAATGAAGAATTCTTATGTCGGTGTCAGAACTGATCGGATCAACCAGCTTTCTTATAAACCAGTTTTAAACTGCTTCGACGCTGCGCATGATTTATAATAAATAGCTCGATTGATTACACTCTATGACTCAAACGATTTTGAATGTCGTTGCAAAGATAATAAGACGTCAAAGAGTATAATCGCAGAGTTGAAAAAGCTCAAATCTGGTAGACGATGAAACTCACTGACCTCAATGATACTGACATCGATAGGAACTTTCTTCATTTCAGTCTACAAATGATAAAAATTCAATTATATTTATCAGTTTACTAGAAAAAAGAATACAACATATAGAATATCTTACTTTTATAGACGACTGGATAACTGGGTTATTGTAATATGCCAATGAGTAAAGAAAAGCTTATTAGTCAACTCGATATACAACCTAACTGAAGATACTGTTTGCAAAATTATTTTTTATTCTTTATTCCAATTACTACTTTGCCCAACACTGATGAATGGATCAGAAATAAATGTGATAGAATACGTATACAAGGACAAGACAATTTATTTCTGTTCCTTTCTGGCTGCTTTTGCGATTCGTCATTGCAGGTATTTAGAGACTACAGCAACTACTCTTATCCTCACTCACATTTGTAGATGTCTCGCCGACCGATCATTACCGACCTAGACCTACCAACGCAACAATAGCGTTATGTAACGTCCGCTCTTTTTATCATTATTGCAATAAGTACCGAGATGTGCAGCCTGATCATTAAAACAGATTAAAATGGTGACGCCGAATATTACAGTATACCATATATCTCTATCTATGACTGCTGTAAAAATACTGATGTACAAAGTTTTCCAGGGATTTTAGAATATTTCATATAAGCGAGCGAGATTCGTGCGGTCGAAGAGCGATATTGCTTTGGCTAGTTTGCACGATTATACATACATATTTGTATTTCCACAGAGAAACTATGCCTGGGGCCCCACGGGTCCCAACGGTATCACTAGCCTTCGCTATCTATGTATACGAGAAACGAGAAGCATACCCAGTGGCGAGCTCGACATACCATATCCACGGTGTCATCCATGTATATCATCGATAGGTTTGTCCAGCCTTCGTCGAATATGCCAACAGGCTCTTTCACTCGGCCTGCGCGATTGTCGAATGCATGACAATATTTCCATCAATAATAAAGCAATAAAATAGTCATGGAACATACCGTTGGTACATTTTGCTGCAATAAACCATAAGCAAATGACAAGTAGGAATAATACAACGGATTCTGTTTTCAATAATTAATTGTACGGCATTAATTGTAAATAATTAATTCGTTTGCAGTATGAGAGATATTCGTAGCGTTCCTAGCGGTTCTATCGAACTGACCGTCCGTATAGATTTCGAAACGAGAGCCCAACAGGTTATTCAGAAATAAACTCTATTACCTTCCACATGTGATATTTACAGATATATAAATAAATTGTTATTCCACAGTGACAATTTGGCAAATGTGCTTCGACACACGCACATACAAGGACACAACGACGAGAACGGTGCTTGAAGAGGCTAGAGGAAGAACTCTGTTCTTGGCTTTTATCCGACGAACGTGGCAGAGAAATTCAGATTACAGTATTTGCTACCGACTGAGTAGTTTCCAATCACCTTAAGCAATATCGCGCCGCACGCGGCAACAAATGAAATAATGCCTTTGGTTATGTAGCCGTTTGGCGTGAGAAAATAATAAATCGTTTTGTCCTCAGGGCAGTCGGGAGTACAGAGACACCTGTTTGGCTTTAGGAAATATTAAGATATTGTTAAAAAAATTAAATATGCAACTTGTACTTTTAGTGATGCATAATTCTTTGCCCATAAATTCTTAACGTTGGAAATTTTTATTATTCTGATGAGTAAACGATAATTCATATATTATTGCTACAGTATCAAGAATTTCCGATCTCTTTTATCGAGCGTCTTGTAACGATCAAGAGAGACAGAGTGGAGAAAGTGGGAAATGGGAACGTCCGATGCTTTGTGACACAGGCTCGAAGCACGAGACTCCGATGAAAAGTATCTTTTCCGCGAGCCACGAGTCACGTGAACGCGACTCGTGATTTTGTATATACTTAATATGTACAATGGCTAGCATTCACGTGTTGATAAATTGTGTGTGTGAAAGGCAAGCTTTGTGACATACACGCGGTATTTAGCAGTCGCAAGCAAGTCTGCAGCACCAAAGATTCCGGTTGGCCTCATCGTTCGATGAAGAAGACGATCGAGCGTGGGTGAAAAAACAGAAGGAAAGAATTTCCATGGCAAAGTAGCTACAACGTGACCAGACATTTATTACGAAGCGTTGATAAATTGCATTGGTGACGACGAGGAAAAAATGTATTAGGGACTCACGAGTGAAAATTACGAGAAAAAAGACCACGGAGAGATTGTTTTCTTATCGAGGAGTTCGGACGCAAAACTGTGAAGCCTTGTATTCGCTTTCTTTATATTCTCTATCAGAAACACGAATTATTTATATAGTAGCCGGTGCCAGGCATAGTTTTGATAGCTTTTGTTGGAATTAAGAAAATAAACAATTGTGTAGACTAACATTGTATTTTGTCGAAGCTCGCATAAACATGGAAACATGTCAACTGATTTGATTTAAAAAAAACAAGCGTAATTTTCGTTAAAAAACAAATACTCCCATGTTTGATTGGTTGTAACAATGTTCTGATCATGTAAGAAAATCACCTGATACGAACAAAAAAAAATTGTAGGAGTTCAATATTTATTTAAATAGAAAATAATGTTGAAAAGAATTGAACATCTTTAACAAATCTTCATATTCGGATCTGGAGATTTTCATAAATTATCAAATAACCAGTACGAACCATAGGAATAATAAAAGACAATTCTTTTTGTTGAAATTTGTGGATCCTCCTTAAACAATCAATTTATTGACAACAAATTGATATGATTTTGAAGAAAAAAAAATTAGCCTCAAAGAACACTTGGATTAATATTTTCGTGGTCCATCTGTTATCGGTAATAATGCCTACACATGGCAACGTAAAAGTACCGAGCGATTATATATTAGCGTGATACAGATTAACATTAATTGCTTGCTATCGATATAGACTTTGCTATCAGCGATAAATATAGTTTGCGCAATAATATAAATATATTATCTGCTTACAGGAAAAAGCTGTTGCAGTGCTGATTTTGCACATCTCTCCTTCACTGCGAAGCGACGGATGTTTGTACGAATATTTCGATATTTTATTTTTGGTACGATGTAATTAAACCAATTAGCTTTCTCGTCGTATCTTTGCAACTTTGATCCCTGAATATCAAGAGGAAGCGATAAAGACTACCCTGCAATGCGAACTCGCGTTACTGAACGAGCTGTTGTCGAGGAAAAGCTGCTTCAAGTAGTTACAGACACAGCAACTAAATTTTGTCAGCTATGCTCCCTTTACACTTCACAAAGGGTTGCACTAAAGCCCTCGATTTATTATCATTTTTACGCAATAATACACCACACGAACAAAAAAACTTATTAACTAATAAAATTAATTGAACGAACCAACAGGCTGGTGGGCGAACAAATAAGTTTTTTGGTCCAATACAGAGATTGGGCTATGTTCGGTATACTTAAATATATAGAAAATAATGCCAAATACAATGAATAACTGTAATCTACGGTGAATTAAATAATTATAAATTCGTATGTAAGCTATAAAATGTAAACGTACCTCAGGGAAATATATCATACAGTTAAACTTATTACAAATTTTCTAAGTAAACCAATGAATATATGTCGTTAAAAGTCGTTTTCGAGATTACGCTGACCTGAGAAGTTTTTGAAATACCATAGAAAAATATAAAACTTAACGTTAAAAGATTTTAGGTGTTTTCCGTTATAAGTAACACAATAATACGGCAGCGTAAATCTTTTTTAGTAACTACGGATCACGCGGTACATTACTTACAGGCCTTTTTTTTAGATATATACAAAATAAGATACAAAGGGATGTGGAACTGCGAAGTAAAATGCAATTTGTCCAATTCTTTTTTTGACAACAATGATTCTACTGTATTTACTTTTAGCTACGACGTACATATATGTAACTCTTGCGATGTATGACATAACAGAGCTTATCGTATTCAAACGAGTGAGAATCTATGAATAAGATGAATAAGAGAAAGACAATGGTTTCCTGTAGGGTGCGTACCCAGGTGCAATCTACTCATTCTTGTTTGTATTTGTCTTATTAACAAATATCGATCGATAGCGACGTATGCCTACACGTATAGAAAAATAGAGTACCGAGTTATAATAATTTGAAATAATTAGAATACGATGACGAACCTTAACACAGGTAAAAATCTAGGTGACTATGTATGCAACTATCGTTGTCGACCCCGTTGAAGGTAATGAGAAACTCGTGTAAAACAACGCATAGAATATCACTTTAGCGACCGAGACCGTACGCCGGTGTGGCCGCGGCAAAGTTACGACATCGTCGAGCGGCCTTGATACGAAAAAAACTAAACGTGTGTACGAATCCCCCACCTACTTGCAGTGTTTACCCTTGCGTACTACTATATCCTTGTACTTCTCGAGTAGGTACTCGTATAAAATTTTCAAGCAGTCACAGAATATTGGAGCATCGGTCGTGTACGTAAGCAACAGCACACGTGCCTTGAAATATCTCCTTTAACTTTTCATTTGCATAACCCGTCTTCATAGTCTCTATGTACAGGTACACAAGCCGAGTCTATGAGTCGGTGCGTACGTACAAGCGTAATCTCTCGCGGAAAACGTCATCGTAACGATTGGGCGCGTTAGCGTATCGCCACGGTCTCGTAAATCAACAGTTTAATGTACGATACACCAATACTTCTTTACACACGTTTGTTGTATCTATCTAGGGCTGTGGCATTATGGATTTGTACATCGCGACAGGGCGTCGTAAGACTTCTCATGGCGTTATCGTAGAGATCTTGTAACACATCCGATTGAGTCCGTACGCTTATATTTCTATGGCGTTATCTGTTTATTGGTTTCTTTATTGATAGCGATGATAATTACGAAGCAATCCGGTGCGCATTTTACTGATAAAATTCTGTTACGACTTTAAAAGATTCACGATCGATGGGACATATAGTTAGATACTTAATACTTAAGGTGAATGTCCCAATTCTTGATTTATAGAGTTAAATTCTCAATTGAACAAAACGCGAGATAATTTTTTTTATTGCTGTAGTTTAGAATTCATCTAAATTTAAATGATGTTTTTATTAATTGGGTTGGATGTCATTAGAAATTCTTGAAAAAATCAACAATGTATTATATATTAAAAACTCGAATGGTTCATTGTATTTTAATAGTATTTTATAGAAAGCACTTGTAGCGATGAACGTTATTTAATAGGCAAAGATAATCACTACTCACTTTAGAAGTAATTCATTAAGGTTCGATTAACTGTGAGTGTCTTTTACTTATGATTTTAATATGATTTGGGATTTTTCTACACTTTTAAAGAACGCGCTGGCGTCTATCGAGCGGCTGTTTCTTTTTTCAGTAGATGTCTGTAAAAAATTAAGTTCTACGAGAATTTTTTTATCTTATTACTTTTTATTCTGACTACCGGGTGCCCGCAGGGCACAAAAATGAAAGAATGCGTTTCATTGGTGTGGCATGAATTAAAACATTTTTATTAGAGTGCAAAGAGTGACCCCAGGCAAATAGTGATAGCAAAAGAAAATATAAACAGGCAATATAAGTCCGTGGAACTTTAGTTTCTTCTTTTTATTACAGTTTTCAGCGTTTTGCTTAAAATGATGCGACACATCATCGAAAATTGTAAACGGTAACAGAAACTGTAATTCAATTTATACAGATACGGTTGATATATTAGAAAAACGAAAATTCGTTCACACTTCGTGTATTTATTCTGCAGTTGAAATGAAATTGCTGTTTACTCAAACATAAATGGTATCTGAGTAAATTAGATTGAAGTTTCTGGTTACCGATTTCAATTTTTTTTAAGGAATTCCACATCACGTTGAACGATAAAACAAAATTCGGTTTTCATAAACTTATGGGACAAAAATAAAAACTGTTAAGAGTTGAAATATTCATTAATATTTACTTTGGTTCTCTACAAATATATTGGAGAGTCGGTGTGGTATATAAAAAATACAGATATTGAGACTTAATTTCGAATCAGTCAAGCTTGAGAATAATTTCAATTAATTTTAATATTTTGCCATTGTAATTGTCCGATGATTAGAAAAGCCTGCATAATTAATATAATAAATACGTAGTAGCATGTGGCAAGCCGATACACCCAAGGTTCGTGCATGTGTGAAAAATGTCGGGGGTCCACTCACCCTAGAGATGCGAAGGGGTTGATGCAGGTCGTGGCCTCCGTGCATGCGGAAGCCCCAGGGAGAGCCGCCAACGAGGGTGACCTCCCTCGCGCTCATCCTCGCGTCTTTTCTCTTCCTTTCTTCTCCCACTCCCAACTCAACTATATACCGTATAGCTCCTTTCGAACACGACACACTTTTCTCGTTATCTCACTCTTCCCCCTCTTTGCTTGTTCCTTGTTCATCCGCATTAACCCTTTTTGTTTACCTTCCTTTAATCTCTCTCAAGAGTTACTTCCTCATAGATTAAAACTTTACTTTCCATCGAACATACAAAATATTTTTTTTACATTAACAGGGTAAAGAGATAATAGTTTATAATAAAAAGTTCGCGTGACTACGCGAAGACGAGAAAAAATTGTCCGAGCACCACGAGGACCGCACTCCGCCGCGGCTCGCGCCACACTAAACTCTAATTTCCCCCGCCGCCCCCGCAGCTGAGCTGCCTACACGGCCCCCGATAGCACCGCCGACGCGGCCGACGACGATGCGATGTTCGCACACCCGCGAGCCACCAATGACGCGTGCTTGCCCTCGCAACGCGTATACTAACCGATGTCGAGACTACGCTTTGCTTTCCTTTGACCGCTAACGAACGATATTCATTCGGACAGTCATGGGCGATCGTACAGTGATATGATCCGGCGGATCAGCTGATTTAATTTCGCACGTGGAAAGGTGAAACTAGCGCACCTGATGCTGACACTCCATCCGATTATCCCGCTTATCGATTCATACTGCGTTAGTACCATACAGCACGGAATATCAATGATTTCGCTTGCTTGTGGCGAGATAAGATAAGAGTCTAATAACAAAAATTAATATTTCATTCATTGATTTTTGGAAAATACTTTGAGTTTGATGTGAAGTAACATACCGCGGTCGGTATCAAATCTGTAATGCTGTCTTCTCAAGAGTCCCAAATATTTCTGAGCAAATCGGATCTCACTGCGGAACTGATAAACACGATGAAATTTTGTTTCCCTTTTTTTGAAAAACTTCTTAGCTATTAAAATCCGGAAAGGGCAAAGGGGGGCAATGTGTCAGTTCATCTTGACACGCGTGAAAGAAGTCGCGATCGACGTCGGTTTCAGAGTATCAGAGGTCTCTCGATTAATAACACTTTTACGTACTTGACACATGTCATACCAATTACGATTAGACTGACTCGTACGACAGACAGTTGTGTGCCATCTGTAAGCATACTCCTCGCGAATAGGCGGGAAGAGTGCCCGAGAAGGAATGTTTTTAACGTCCTACTACGTTCTATAAGATCAGTAGAGTATAACGTAGTGGGATTATCAGATGTCACGTAACACTTAGTTTTTCTATTCACGTTGACTATAGTTTGAACGTGATTATGCTATTGATTGAAAGTTAAGTATTGAGGTCTAAGAATTGAAAATGCACCTCGATACATTCGGTGCCTCACCCATATTCATAGGATCCCTCTGAGCATTATTTTATAACGCTGTCTTATATATTGTTTCATCTGCGCTTTTACAAGATTAATAAACTCTTCTTTAATCGATAAAGATCGTTCTTGTTAGAAAAAGCAATTTATTTACCAATGAATTAACTCGAGTATAGGCACGTGAGGTGCTTCTGACAGCCCAACGGCAATTCGCAACTCGGGAAATTCTATTTATCGACTCGTGATTGCGTGTAGCTTTAACTCAAAGACCTTAGAATATAACTCATGATGTAGATAATATCTAAGACGGACTCGGAAAGTACACGAATGAGGTGTAAGCGACACCCCACGCCCCAGTTCATGTTACTATTTTTGCCGGATACTATCACGGGAATTGTAAGGAATTTATTATCGGAAGAGATAAATATAAATTAAATTAGAAAAACATTTATAAGCAACAATATTTATAAATCGTTTCAGTATTTATTTTTATCGGAGAGACTCAGGGAGAACGGAAGCAGTTTGGGATAAATCAAGCCAAAAACCTTTAAAAATTTATAAACGTGCACTTTGGCTCTTCTAGACTGCGCTGGTCTTGACGCGATACTAATTTTTTTATCAACTAATAGCTACTTTCGATTAAAATTGAAATAGTTAATCAGCAGACTCGATGTTCTTTATCTCGAATCTTATTTTCTGATACCATATCCAAAAGACGAGAGCTTTAATCACGTTAAGGAGATAATTGTAAAAATAGTTATTTAAAGATCGTTTTCTCCGGCTATAATTCAATCTCATTATCGATTTCATTCGCTCATTTCTATCCATAGTCATTTAACATAATATTGATTGATGTAAAATTGAGCAGGTCGAGTCAACAAAATCGGGATAAGTTGAATTAAACTAAAGTGTTAGGCACACACTCATTATACGCACATTTCGTGCACTGGAGAAGCTGCGATATTCATATACCGGATGGTCGATTTAAATGAAGACATAGAAATATCTCGAAAAATAATCATTGTACGCAAAAATTTTCCAGATTAAAAGTTTTCTTGAGGGGACAATTTATTCGTGCTACAATTAGACCGCTCCGTCCCCCTTTTGAGGGTAGCGGGGGTAGCTTCAAAATCTTAAATGGGAAATCGCATTTTTATTGCAAATTCGGATTCTACGTTACAAAATACGTAGGTTTCGACTAAAACATTTTTTTGTTTCGTGATAGATGGCGCTAATAATCGCAAAAATCAAAATCTGTGGTTATGGCATGAAATTGACTTGTGATCGAAAAATAAATTCAGGCATGTTAAATTTTTTCAAGAAACTACATTCAGCGTAACCCAGGAAGAACGACGTGGATGTAGAAGTATTTTGTTTCCTCTGAAGTACTTGTTTTAAGTGAGTCCCCTCGTCTTTCATCATCGGACTGCTAGTTCTTCGTGAGTCCCCTTGCCTTTCACTATTCAATTAGAGTAAGTGTTCGAAATTTCGACCTTCAACTTCGATCCACTTATTGGTTCGCTTTTCAAATGCTTGTGCACAGCTTATAAGTGTATCTTCTGGAATTTGAGCGCAAGCATTCCTGATTCGCTCTAACGTGTCTTCTCGAGTTGTTAGCACTCGTTCATACATTTTTTTCTTAATTATCACGAAATGAAAATAAACAGCAAATGCATTGATTTGTATTTAATTAACTTGCTTTTTGCTTTATGACAAACAATTATTGCGCAAAACAAATTCTAGGAAAATACATCCCTATTACGACGATGAGAGAATAATCTTTACTATAAAACTTAGATTTTTAAAGAATATTTAACACGTGCTTTTTTATTTTTCAATCCGATGTAGATTTCTCGAGAATTGCGAAAAATTTTTTTTTTTTGCGATTACAGTGCCATCTATCACGAATGAAAAAATGTGAATTGCGCCCTCTAAAATATTAATTTTCCATCTGGGACATTTTTTCGTACGATACATATTTTTCGAGATATTTCGATGCCTTCACTTCAATCGATCACCCGGTATATGTGTATACGATTAAGAACTTGAGCCTTTCCCGATATACGCGAATATCAACTCTTGTCTGTGCGGTTACATCACAAAATTGTTACAGAGAAAAATTAAATTTCCAATAAAATCCTAACACTTTTAACGATTTTTACTAAATTGAAAAATCTAGCACTTTTGCATATTAGTTGGTTGCTATACAAAAAATTGACTTTAAGTCCTCAAAGTTCACACGCGTCAGAGTGACGTGAACTTTTGAAAATATTCAATTTCCAAAAAAGCCAGATACTTTTTATAAATTCGACTCCAATTTAATAACAATTTTCATCGAATAATACTTTTTATTTAGAAATTGTGGCAGCTTGAGCTTCCCAAATATTTATTACAAATTTGAACTGACATAAATTTCCAATTAGTGCATTAATCTTGACGAAAGCATATCGAACGAAAGGATTTTACTGATTACAACTGTTTTTCAAATTCAATTTGATCGGTTGAGTAAATTTTGAGATACAGAGGTTTGAATTTTTCGAAATTATAATACACACACGCATATTGCAATTTTTTATTTGTCATGAAACAGCTTCTTTCAAGAGGTAATTAAAAATTTTGGATATGAGAGTACTGTATTCCGGGTGATACGGAATTTTTTGACATCAAACTATGTTTATATCGATATTAAATGATAATTCAAAAGAATAATGCGATTTCCAGACTGTCTTTTGCATTTTTATGCATTTTAATCCTGACCCAAGTTGCCACACTGTCCAAGCCAACTTGCTCGGTTTCCAGAAAAAAATGTTGACTCGCAGAAGTCAATGGAATTCGATTAAATTTATTCACAGTCTACGCGAGTATTGCCACAAGAACGATATTTAACAAAAACGTATATTCTTGTTGCAAAATAAATAGATTCTTTGATGTCAATTCGTTGTCGCTGTAACAACGAATTTTCCTGCGAGTGCCACTCGAATAACATATACGAGCGAGGGGAATCCGTGCTCTCGAAAGCTCTGCGGGAAGCACAGGCCGCTTAACGAATTTGAACTTTTAACCCGCCCAAAGGCCCGACGACCAATAGGGAAAAAAATTCAACATCGACATCACCGCACACCGTCCCGTACAAAAGGGTTTTTGCGCTCGAACAAATTGAAGCTCCGCTCTGGTCGAGTGAGTGACTGAACACCCACGTGCGTAACACTCGGACAGACTCGCCATCTCCTCATTTCCTCTATACTACGATCAAACTCTTCTCGCGCTGATTGGTACTTCAACCACGTAATTACTCGAGTAGGGACTGGTGCACCGTCTAGAGTTAAGAAGAGCGGAAAAAGGTCCTCTCGATTAAATAGCAGACAACGAGGCCCTCGTTACATGACAAATAAAGATGCTCAAAAGAGTTGAAGACGCTCTTCAAAAGAACGAAATGTAAAGTTTAATCTTGTTTATTAAAATTTTCGATACAAATTATGCAGATTGAAACCTTAACTTAACCTCAATGTAATGATAACGTGAATTCAATAAAAATTCATTACCAAACCGCTAATATCAGCATTCGAGTCTGCTTGTGCAATCACTCTGTGTATATATCATCGTAAGCCTAATAAATTATAATCGGAAATTAAAGTGCTCCGGGGCGAGAGACTCGAGTCTTGATTTATGTCACCGCGATAATTCAGTCCTTATGGTAGCGAATGGTCGTTCATTTTGTTGGATCGAAGTGAACAGGACAATCCGAGAAATAGCGTCAATATCAGGAGCATGCACCAATGGAGTAAGCATTGTTTCAAGTGAATTTGTAGAGACGAAAAACCAACATACCTCATCACCTGGATAAACCTGGTAAAATAAACTCGTCAAATAAAATGTACTCCGATATCTAACAATGTTATTTTCACTTCCAATGAATGTTATGTGTTAAATTATTATTTTTTATTAATAAAAAGCAAACACTAATGATCGTTTGTAGTCATATTTTACCACAGCATGTAAACCATGCCGTTCACTCTACTTGTTGCTTAAGAAACAATTATAAACACAATTAATATAAAATCTTTACTTACAACCATCGCCATCATAGTATCACTGATGTTTAATTCTTTCGAATAAACACCAGTACAGAAATTTTGAACGGTATGGATAGGCATCGTCTCGGAGGACTCTCTTAATTATTATAGATATTTATCCTCGGTACGTTTACTCTTCGTTTCAATTGATCGTGAAAGATCTACGCGCCAAAGAGACGCTGTTAACTTGCTATTAATATAATTTCGTTTTGTCAGTCGCATGGTATTATTAACTGAAGACGCGCTCTACACAGACGACACGATAGTTTCTAATTACTCAACAGACCTTTGGGAGTAGACCTTCACAAGTGGTCAAGGTTTCGATGATTAGCACGCTTCTTTAATCATTTAAACGCTCCGTTCTGTAACGAGCAGTTATGTTTGTTTGTATGTCGAATGAAGTACAACTGCCTAACGAGCCTGAACCACATATCTGGCCCCACCTAGACTATACTCATCTGTTTATCATTAAGATATCCTATGATAAAAAATTAGTACAAGCTTGCGACACTATTATTCTTCTTTTTTTTCTCAATCATAACTTTGAAATATTCCATGGAAAAAATTACATCGCATTTACATGAAATGTTTTTAAAGATGCTTTAATAATTTTTTTGCCTGTTTATTGGTTTCATAACTATTTTTTTTAGTCAACAGAGAAAAAGTATTTGCTAGAAAAAATATGAGACTTCATTTAGCAACTGAATTTACTTAAAATTTAATTAATTTAATCGTATTCGTCTCATTAATGCTAATAGCAGGTTCAATGCTACGCGAAGCCAATTTCTCAACTTTTTTTCTTCACGGTAAATATATTTTTTTTTTTATACTCGAAGAACGATATATTATATAATAATTTATGAGCTATAGCTAGTTCTCTACGTGGAATTTGTGATACCCGTGACCTTGTTGCGTGATCGTGATCATAAAGAATTTCAAGTGAACGGTATTAGGCAAACGCTCCACAGTCGTATAACTGGTGATGTCCGATTGAATTTTTAACACGATAAAGGAGACGAGATTCTTCCGCCTCTCGAAGAAAACGGATATTCGTTTACTGGTTTCACTGACATCCTGAACTCTGCGCAATGCGTACGCCACCGACCAATACTCGTTGCTAATGTCGTGACGCTAATACTACGCGCAGCAAGTAGGCTTTGCCACTTTAGCCACCAAGTCGTTCGCTATTCGTGAGCACCAACTCAAAGAGCCATTGTAAACCGTGCGTTCGAAGGTCTAGGCGAGTCTAGGCTACAAGATTACCGTACTATTGGCCTTGCGAAATGTCGTATCGCACGCGAATAACAAATTCTCGGCCACCGACCAATCCCCCTTCACCGCAACAAAACTTTCATGGGAGATAAGAACTTTGTAGGCAATTTACCACGCATATAATTCTGGTACACGGAATGGTTCAGGATATATTTCCCACTGTGTTTTCTCCTTACTAGATGTTAATAATATTACAATATTTTTGTCAAGTACTTTGTTTATATGGTAGAATACTTCTTGAGTTTACTGCCCTAAATCATTCCTGATACGAGTCAAACAAGACAAAAAATGATTTATACTGTCACACTATTTGATGGTTTTTTTTAAGTTACAGTATACTGCATTGCCGACATACCACATAACTTGTGTACTTTTGATAACAAAAGGGTATTACAAAGGATATTACAAAATTAACAAAGGTTGGAGGACCCAGCCATTGATAACATCTTTTAAAAACATTAAAATCGCTCAAAATCTCAAATCGGATGTAAATTTTTTTTAAAATCGTAACGAACAAAGGGAAATTACAAGTCTACTACTGTACCAAATACAAATCACTTACTCAAGCCGTTTGTTCGTTATAATCATTTTGAAAGATGCGGGTTTTAACTCAAATTTAAATATCTCGACGTTTTCGATGATTCTAAATACCCTGGCATTAAAAATTCAAAGCCTTTTTTATTTACGAAAACATACCTTTTTCTATGCGAAAGCGAAATAAAATACACAAGATAAAGTAACGATGGCCGTCTATTTTTAAATCACACACGTGTGAAAGCTCTTCTGAATGACCCTGTATAGCTCGGTATACCGGATTATATGCCAATCGATTAAATTACAATGCGTATCGTCGTCGTCGTCATCGTCGCAAAATAACGATGCCGTCAATCCAGAATCTGTGTCGATGCAAGGCGGTACACAACACGTTAATAACCCGATTTCCATGATTTTAGTAACATCCAATAATATTTTATTATCATCGATGAGATGGGAACATTTTTTTTAAATTAGATGTTTATTTTATATTCAAATTTATTCTTAGTAGAGGATGTTGTCACGTGTAGTCTACGTGTTAGCCTTACAGTAGAAACTCGTGTCCACAGTCTGCTTACAATTTACATAAACAATATTAACATGACAAGCGATGATATCAATTTTATGTTTTCTATTTTGTTATTGACATGATATATTCAACGATTCCAAACCTGAAGCTGATGCGTCGATTTTTCCGCTACTTCCTTGCCGAATAACGTCCATTGCCAAGAATGAGAAGGACCGAGTAACGCGATCACGACCAGCACGTGTCAAGACAGTCAATGAATTTGTAAATCGAACAACTCGATTACTTCGACCATACATAACATATTTTATTCTATTTCAATGAGTGTCATTCCGCACAATTTCGAGGTTTTCGATCACATATTTGGCAACGTGTTTTTTTTTCTCGCCTACGATCATGTAATGTCAACTGTGCGACACGCACGCGCATATTATCCACAAAGCAGAGGAATCTCTTGAGCTTTGATGGAAACGATTCAAATGGAAGCACAGCCGACAAGGTCTTTGACTGTTGGAGAAGAAAATGTCTACCCTCTCGGTTGATGATGAAACTAGTGAAGTTGTAGTTTCTGTATTTGGAGAGTTATCTTCGGCCCCTTTGCATCGTTTACCCACAACCGAGATACACCGAGATGTAAGCATTGCTGCATTTTCAGGGGTCGGTATACCGATATCGACTGTGACGAGGACTCGGTGATGGGAATGAACCGAAAAAAGGTTAAGTATCGACGGTATCTTATATCAGCTCTTATCATACCATAGGAGATAGAAAGAATAAGCAATTTATTAGTATTTTGTAGTTTTTATTCAACTTTTTTTGTTTTATTTTTAAATATACACGAAAAGAACACCCGATATTTGTAAAATAGCATTTCTATTCTAACATCTTATTTACGATTATCCTAAAATTATAGTACAATGTTGGGAATATTGGGTTACGAATATTGTATAACCCGTCGTGGAAAGTATCATGAAGCTTACTCTAAAAGGCACTTATGGTGAAGCCAATTTGTTTTTTTTTTTCATAAAAGAAACATAACATTAGAATAAAAAATAAAAATCAAGCACTCGTATTGATGAGATAACAGAAACAATTTTCAATACAAGTGATTGATCTCCGAAGTTCCACCGCGAATGAGTTGAAAAGTCGATACATAGTTCTGGTCAAAAATGTTGAATATTGTTGCAGTTTTTAATTTATTACCATTATTCGTTAAAAATTTACTGAACTACAGTCGAGGTGGATCTTGTTGCTTCTGCAATAACAATTAACGTTGAAAATATAGAACAAATTCTAGTTTTTATGAATTTGTTCTGATGGAGTTGAGCTGTATATTTACTGCTCTTTGGACTTAACAACGTGTGCGAGGTGACATGATGCAACGCAAAGAGCTAACATGTATACAAAGTCGAGCAACTAAACGAAAAATAAAAGTTGCTCCAACAGTCAGACACAGTTTGTGGTCCAAGTAACAATAATGGGAAAATAAGGTTCAATGTTTTATACAGTGTTGGTGAATTGGCAACGGTTTGTGTAGTAGCGGTGATGGTGGTGGTAGTGGCTAGCCTTGCACACATTACATCAATGTTAACATTACAGTTTGGCAGGCAATCCTATATCGTTTGTCAACGTGTCATCGTCATATGAATTTCCCATTCAGTTTGCCGATGACGATTGTCCGGTACGCTTTAGATTTTAGGGAGTTGAATTGTTTAAATCGTACAGTTGAGTTGTAAACGAATTAAATTCAATGATAGATTTGAAAAAGCGTAATTTGCTGCAACCCGTCAAAGCACGACAAACATTAATTAACGCTCGAAGGCAAGTTCAAGCGAATTTTGTTATTGATGAGAAAGTACATGGATTGATCATTTAGAAATCGTAATTTGTCGGTTCGTACAGCATTTAACACATGTAACATATCAAACGGTAACCAATGTTTTTTAACAAACAAGAAACTTAATTCAGGTATCAAACGTAAACAAATTAACGATAAACGTAATGAGGATGTTATATCAAAGTGTTAAAACGAAAAACTTCAACTAACAGAATAACTGATAGAATGCACTTTAGGATAGAAGGTGGTGCTGGTGTAACTATTTAACAATAACAACGCTTAACGTGAACTGCATAGATTTTGAACTCAACGAGAACTGTAACTTGATAACGATTTATAAATGAGGCAAAACAACTTTTTAGGTAACGAAATAAGATAATGATCAACTCTCGTAAAACATATCAACGGAAACTTGTAATGAAAAGTGTAAAAGAACATAAAATGCAACATTAAAATAATGTAATGAGATTTGAATTCCAGAAAAATATTTGAATAAATGGAAATTAGGTAATAATTGATTATTAGAAAAACAATAATGTAAATCGAATTTTAATGTAACAATAGAGAAATGAAGATTGAACATATTAGCAACGATAGACAAAACGTAACTGAGATATAAAACTCAACGAATTCGTCGAATCAATTTACCGCCGGAACGATCAAATGGGAAAGCAACGAAAAACAAAACGGATCCAACAGAAACAGTAACTCAGTAAACCTAATCAATATGAATTTAATAACAGTATTAAAGGTCTTTAAAAAAAGATTGGAACAAAATAACAACGACAGACAACATTAGAACAATTTGACAGTATCGACAAACAGAACATTTTCTGACAAATGTATCAACAGAACTGAACGACAAATATAACTGAAACTTAATAAAACGGTGAACGAATTGTAGATAACAAAACAATTAACGGAAGGCAGTAATTCAGAATGATATAAATGAAATTCGCGATATACTTTTTTCCAATATGATTAGAAGAATAATATTAAAATCGTATCGTAACGCTTCAATGAAAACTTTCCACAAAGAGGGTCAAACCTATTCTACAGCTAAACCCTAAAAAAAAACTTAATCGATTGATCTCACAGATTATCGCATACTATAAAAATGTATCAAATGTAAGACTAACCATTGATACTTTAGAATGAGAATATCGTGTTAGTGATTAACTGGAAAATAGTGGATTTTCTCGAAATATACCGAGTGTCCCATTTTGATATCACACCTGATTCATCTCGAAAAATACTGCTCCGATCATAATGAAAAAACCGAAATAAATGGAAATATAATTTTTTTTCATCAAAACATTTTTCAGGTCAAAACTAATAACTTTTGTAGGAAATATAGTTTTATAAAGTCCATCATTTTTAAGTTAGAGCACCAATTTTGACTATCTTAGCGCTATCCAGGATGTACCACGAGAAAATGAAGTATTGAACATCCTAAGTGTAATTGAGCGTATGGAGGACGGGGGACACCAAAAAGAATCTCAAAACTGTTACCAAATTCGCGTTCCAAGATTTCCGTTCAAGAATTCGTCTGATCAGAATTCAAATTGGGTGACACAGATCGATCACCAGCATCGCTGGAATTTGAATGTTTGATGCTGGAATCCGCAAAATATATATACGACCCTGAGCCTCGCTTCCTCTTCTTTGCGTTCACCAGCTTGAGTCGCTGCTCGAGCTCGTAAAAGTTAATATAGACACGCCAGGGCTCAAGTATAGTCGCACGTCGCGAAGCTTGCCGTAAAAGTATAGAATAAAGACATTAAATTCCATATTTGTATTAAACGTGTCGTTTTATTCACCCACTAACATAAATTTCACTAAAATAAGTGGTTCAGAATTTAACCCCTTTGACACTACAAAAAAATAATGTTTCACGTGCATATACAAGCATTACACGTGGGTACGGTTGCAAGCGTTTTAACATTTGGTGTGGCGTTATTAAGGGGCAAATAATAGGTCTCCGGTTCTTCGAGGTAAGTGTAACCGCTGTTCGTTATCTTGATTTTCTGCAAGATAAATCGCCTATTTTGCTAGAAGATTTTTCTTTCGGTACACGTCAACAGATGTGGTTTCAGCAAAACGGAGCACGCGATCACTGGGCTCGCGTTGTTCAAAATGTTCTGAACGCAACATTCGGTCGATGGTGGATTGGTCGAGATAGTCTTGTCTATTAGTTTCCAAAGTCACCTGATTTTACCTCTCCTGATTTTTACTTGTGAGGCTACTTTAATGACACTGTCTACCGTTGAGCTCCAACAACAAAAGAGAATATGAGGGAGCGAACAAGAGTTACCTCCTGTGCAATCTCGAGAGATGTTGTCTCACGAAGAGTTGATGGTTTTGAGAGGAGAATTCAGGCATGTTTAAACATGAATGGTAGAATATTTAAACGCCTTTAGGAAGAGTTCAGAGTACACTTAGAAGGAGGGTTTGGGGTCTGAAAATGTTGCTGAAGTGACGAGCCGCAGAGACCTAATTTTTGTGAGTGTTACACACGCACGCACACGCACGCACACGTCCCCCGTCGATCCTTGAAATGTTTAATATACTCAATATGAAATGTTTACTATATTCGAATGACAAAGGGACGTAACTCAATAAAAATGGAGTCAAGAATGTACTACCATCTATCGTATTAAAGTCGTAATATTTATATAATTGAAAAAAAGACACACGAGAGACGAGAAAACCCTAAACGCGAGTAGCAACCTATTGAAATCGTGAACATAATACTAGTTAATGTAACTAGACTCTATCGCTAAACCTGTGTGATATACGAGCTAAAGGCACGAAGTTCCATCGCTACAAAAAGAGTGTTAGGTGAATCGGCGAGCTAATTCACCGGGGGTCGTCGTCCTCTAATTATTGTCAATGCATTAACATGATCGAAACTAAATTAAGGGTTTAACTATCGAGAGCTTTGCGAAGCGGCACTTCTTATTCTCAAAATGTTGCTAAACATTTTTTTTTTCTTTTTAATAATTTCATTTGAGCTTATGTATATTCATTTTATCAAAATTCCAAACGCTTTACGTCGGAAATACGAAACAATGATTTGTGACCTCAGTCAATTTGCCGCCTGCAGCAAACAACTGAATTACACGAAAACTAATATTCATTCAAAGAATTTTTAAGTTTAAAGCACACTATGACAAGGCACTCGTTCATTGGAAAACGAAAATAAGATGAAATAAAAGAACAGGCCATTTTACAATTGGGCAATGTGCGTGAACGGAAAATGAATAAATAAAATATGGGAGAAATAAAAGATAATAATACATTGGTGGGTTTGATGGATCTGAGGACTTTTTGAACGGGTTGGCGAGCCCGTTCCATTCAATAAGTTGGCATTAAGCGCACGAGTCCCGAGAACTAAGTTAGCTTCTTCGAATCGTGTTAGAAAATCGTTTCTTTTATCACTCGATTGTATAACATTTCAATCGGTATAAGAGAATAATGTTCTCACGATTAGCGAAGCATTTATTTATCGAGTGTTATCGAGACTCGCGCGCGATACCACGATTTCTAATCAACTACATAACAATGATTTCCGTTAAAATTAAGAGTGAAATAAACAGTATAGATTTGTCAACAAACGGCATAATTTTGCGGCGCTGATGGTTAATTTCAAATACTAATGTACAAGCAGTAACGATTTCTCGCTATACGCTGCGACAGTGAGCTGTACCCACCGGTAGTTACCTTAGTTTTTATTTTTTTTTAGTTTTTTTTTTCTACGATTTGTATATTTTTTTACACAAACAAAAGTAAATAAAAGACGCGAAAAAAATGAAACAAAAAATATCTAGTTGGTTTTTTCGTCTCGCTTTGAAACCATCTTAAATAGACCTGAACTGAGAAATTCGAATTTATAGAATTCCGAGGCATTCCGAGGCTATTTTAGAATCTGTAAAAACGTTTGGCAATGTTACAATCAGATTTTACTGATAGTTCGGTCGGTGACATTGAAACATTGTGGTAAAACTCTGATGGTTTCTCACGCGACGTTTTCCGAAAAATGACGAATAAGAAAAAAGAAAACTAAACGAAATGAAAAAGAACTAAGTAAAAACAAAGAAAAATCTTTAATCCAATTGTGATCAAGAGTACAGATTTAACCCGTAGTCATAACTCTATCATAACACACGATGAGACTATTATCACGGACATGTTAACAATTTGACTGCCAGAATTTTGACATTAATATCATTTTTGTAACGAAAATAATTATCTTAATGGTGGTTCTGGCGATTGAAAAAACTATTATTTTAATGGGGCTTCCCCGCGAAACAGGTGGGTGCACTTACGTAAGCGCACGCGATAATGGTTTTATTGAGTTTTTCAATTTCATGTCGAAACATTTTTTTGTTATATTGTTTGTTACGACTGACAGCAATTCTATGTCAAGTCTGAACCTTGAATTTTGAAGAGTGATAAATTATTTACCAATTATCTTATTTTTCCATTAGTCTCATCATCTTAATTTATCGTTTTAAAAAATGTATAATGATTTTCTTGCTTTCTATGCTTCAAATGAATACAAGACGGTGAAATATCATCTAAGCAATGTTCTCGACGTAATGTGATTGAAACAAAGAAGACATTACTTTTTGTATCTGCTGCTATGTGATCCCACGATGGCGGCTGTCCACGATGATCGATTGATCCCGCGTTGTATCAAAATGTCCACGCGATCTATGCGGATCGCACTCGTACGCTGCGTTATACCCATCCGACTGGATCTTCGATTTGAGACTTGAGTATCATCGATGTCTATGACATCGAACATACATTTTTTTGCACCTTCGTTTTCGGTCACCTGAATGCTCTCAATTATGATGGCTCCCCTTGTTCGAAGAAGTGAGTGACAGGCTGAGTATGTAGGACGTCTTGCTAGTCCTATTTTTTCGTTGCCGGAGCTTAAAATTCGCGCTGTCATCTTGAGCGGTTTTGAATAGACGTTTTTGTTTGATTTCCCACGGTCACATGGCTTCTTGCGATGGCTTCTTATGATTACAGGAGTAATAGTTGGGCTCACAGTGTTAGTCGCAATGATTGCCCCCCTTTTTTGATACTAAACCTTATAATTTTCTGGTTTAAACACACGTTTTTTCTTAATTGTTTCCGTTACCTGGATGCTGTCAATTGCAATAGCTCCTTGTCATTGCAGGAGTGACAGTTAAGTTATTTGTACAAGACACGATGCTTGTCTTATTTTTGTTGCCATAACTTGAACTTTGCGCGGTCGGCTTGTGCGACTTCAAAGAGACGATTTTGGTTGCTTGTTTCGGTTACCTGGTTGCTCTCAATTATGATGAATTCTCCTAGTTGCAGAAGTGAAAGTCAGGCTTACTCAGCCAGACTCATTGCTTCCCTAATTTTTGTTGCCATAACTTGTAATTTGCAGAGTCAGCTTGTGCTACTTCAAACAGACATTTTTGCTTGCTTGCTTTCGGTCACCGTGTTGCTTTTAATTGCGACGACTCATTTTTATTGCAGGAGCGACAGTCAGGCTAACTGCGCCTGATACGTTGCTAGCCTCAATTTTCTTACCATAACTTGACAATTCCGCGATTGTCTTGTACGACTTCGAAGATAGCTTTTCGTTTGCTTATTTTTGGTTACCTGAATGCTCTTAATTTGTATAGCTCATTGTGTTGCCAGAGTGAGAGTCGGCTTATTTTTTTTAGATACGTTGCTGGTCCATTTTGATTTTTGATGCATGAAATTTGTGCCCCGTATTCTCTTTGCAAATCTTACGTTTTCCCAATGTTCAAAGGCAACGATTTCATTTCTGTAGCGTCATTTTGTTGATCAAGCGGGCATAATTACGGAACAGCATCACATTCTTCATTTTGCTATATGGATTTCTCGATTATTTTGCTCTTGATAGCATATCGAATATTCCGAATCTCCTGGTTGAGAATAGCACTCTTCCTCCTTATTTTCAATAATGTAGACGGTTACGGAGATTCTCTGTAAATGAATGCTGCAGTCACTTTTTTTTGTTATGTATCAATTTAAATTTTTTACCGTCGAAAAATGTAGGGCTTCTTCGGGCTGCGTCGATAAAATTGCTGTTTGGTAGAGTCGTAGTGGATTTTGATTTTCCGTACAATCAGGCTTTTGATATCGTTTGGATTTTGCTCGATTGAAGTTTTTTTTCTATCGATGTCTTCGGTCCGTGAGGGTTGTGTGGATGCTTTGTGCTTATGAATGCTTAATACGGTTAGTGTGCAAGCTCGTTGGCTCCTAGACCAACGTCTCGACACCAATTCAGAAAGGAGAACAGATACAAATGTTTTTGGTTTGCTCATACGTTGCGAAGGAGCTAGACTTATTTTGTTATTTTTTGTTGCCCGATGCAGCACGAATATTTTGCGACTCTACAGTTACCGAATGAGATTATTTTGAATGCCCGTTTTAAATCGCACTGCTCAATTAATACCCCCAACTTGGACAGTGAATTTCATGTTCGGTCGAGCTATGGATCTTTGAATGTAACATGTTTCAGTGGCGAGTATAATTTTTCCCTCATAATTGTACACAGGCGATATTTGATTTAAAATGGTTCATTGTTTGCTCGCGGTTCTCCGGATTTGTTTCGCTTTTGATTAGCGAAAGTGACTGCTGGTTCGATTCACGGTGGCACCCTGAGTTTTGAACGATTCCATTGGGCATCAAACGATAGTATTGAACGCGAAATTGTTTTAAATCCCGATGGATTCTCGATGACAATAAATTGTTCCACCGTTTTACGGTCTGATGTAAAGTAGGTACCGTCTTTTGACAGTATCCAATAGTTTATTAAACTATGGACCGGATCCTGGTTATTGTTTCTCAGCATCTAGCGAGACGGTTTCGACTATCTCGTCCTTTCCACCGACCCCGTAACGAGGTTTTGGAACTACAATATGTAGCAGTCAACCCTAGCGTCTTCGGACGTTTGGGGTTTGCCGGCTTTCGCCGGGACAGCGAATTCCTCACGTCCTGACGGGCTAGTAAACCCATCCCCGTTATCCGCGGGTACTCGTGAAAAGTGTCAAACATTCGTTCTACGGAATGTGTCTGAAGACTCCACTATTTCACCTAATCCGTCCTCTTTACAGACGGCTCAGGACAGAAAGTGCTGTTTAAAGTATGACTGGAAAGGACATAGATGTATGTCGAGTGCCTGGCTGCAACTAGGACCCAACGACCGAAAAGGCTTTGTGATTTCGTGACTGAATCCTGCTTTCGAATTTTACGAGGTATCTGAATAGAGGGGAGTCGATGATTTCATCTTTCTTCTCGCTCCATCATCTCTGGAGTTATGCGTATCGTCGATAAATGATCCCGAAGAGTGTATTGAAAGGCGTGGGACGTGTTTTGTGTTCTCGGTCGAATGGTACTTTTGAGGGTGCCCGAGGGACTTTCTTCTTGGTTGTTTCTTCGCGGCCAGCTGCAGTCGTGGATGCTTATTCTTCTGGATTGCCCTTTCTTCCTGGTGGAGCGCCATGGTCGTCCGTTCTCGTCGTCATCTCACGACATCTCCTTTACTTGTGGCTGGCATGATTGGTTCACCGCCAAGTCGATGATCAAGGGGGTTGAATAGCCCATCCAGAATGTTAAAACCTGGAAATTTGTGAGCGTTAGCTACGAAACTCTACTAATAGGAAGGACTAAAGAAAGGCGAGAAGTATAGGGAATAATTAAATGGTGAGTATTAAATATACAGTACAGTAGAGGATGAATGTTATGAGAAGGGGGTTAGCGTGTGCTAGCCGAAATATGAGTCATACTATTGTGCCGCTATGCGTCGTCGTCGTCGTCATCGTCGTCAAGTTTCTTTTTCCTTAGCTGTGCTTATATTACTTTTCAACTGTACCACGAGTTTCACGTATGTTGGTATTCTTGACAATCGACGTTCGAGAGTCAGGAGCGGACATTATTCTTCGGCTGCTTAAATTACGTGGGGGTCAAATAAAACGGTTGAAGCGTCGAGCATGCAGTCGGTATGTATGGACGCGTTTTTGTGTGTTGAAAGAAAAAAGATTCTGCAGATCCTGAAGCCATGAAACGAATAGGACTCATTTGATACCCGGGGTCCCTTTGTTGCTTTTTTTTCAATTTCCGAGAACTCGAACGGTTACAGAACCTCGGGGCCTTGTTGCTCCAATTCAAGAATAATTGCTGAATCTCTTCGTCGCCGCTTGCTTTATCTTGGCTTTAACGTCCTACAACTCGTACATTTTTTTAATTCATGATATTTCTTTTTGAATTTTTTTTTTGCATCGTGTTGATAATATTTTGAATATGATTTCAATGTCTGAACAAAAGTAATTTCTTTTGATTCGTTTCTTAATAGTACAGATGGCCGTTGTTAATTTTTCACGTTGTTTTCAAACTTTCTTTTCAATATTATTTTTTAGCAAGAGATATTTATTAAGATTTTTTGTTTGATCGACAGAACTTTGATTATGCATTTTTTAAATGAGTTTCAGATCCTGATTTCCATTTGAACTCTAAACATTAGTAATTTCTTTTGAATAATAATTTAGATAATAATAGCGGAATTTCCATGTTAACATCTGACTTTTTTTGACTTTGATGTACTTCATCTCGGGAACTTTGAAATTTGTGATATTTTTCTTTTTAGATTCTTTTTTGCATTTTGTAGTTATACCTTTTTCAAGTCTGATTTCAGAACAACAGTAATTTCCTGCATTTTTTTCGTTAGCTGCGTGAATTTAGTCAATTTTATTTTATGATTAATATTCGATTATATCGATTTGTGTTAACAGATGAAAGCGATAATTTATTTCTTTGTTTCAAAGTGTAGCATTGCTTCCCAACTTTCTTACAATAAATTTTATTGATGCATCTCGTCTGTTCGATGTACAATGAAATTTAGCAATTTCTAAATGCGTTCAGCTTGATGAATTTTATGTACACTGCAATGGAAATCGTTCTTTTTATAAATGTCAAACAGGAATTTTAAATAACGAAGCTATTGACACTGTTGGAGATTTCTTTCCGGATGTGAATGCTCGTATTTTTTGAACTTGAGAAATATGTGGAATGCAGGAGCAAGAAGGATGGCGCTTTAGATTAGTATCTGTAATCTTTCAAATTTCAGTCTATCCTCAACCTCTCGAGATACCGTGAGTAAAAAGGATTTTGTTACGTAAACGTCTGTGAGAGAGAGAGAGAGAGATTTATGGTGGCGTGATCAAGAATCCTGGGTTGGGCCTTTCGATGGGATATTTCTTTGTTTCCTTCTCCGGGTCCGTTAAGAACGGTATTGTGAAAGTCACAGTTAGTTACCAAAAACATGATAAATTTTTGAAAGCTCATGTATGCGAATAATTCTTTTGATCAATTGGATATAACGTTAATCGTTTTTTTGAAATGTAAGCTTGGGCGGTTCGATGATTAAGAGTGTTTCCAATGATTGCCAGTATTGGTAATTACCAGTTTTGAGAATTTTGAGGATTTATAGAATTTTAAGTTGATGCAGAAATGTTTGTATAGAAACTTTACGTCTTCTGGTTTAAGCATTGTCGAATTTTTCAAGATTATTAAGTGGTTGATATATGTACGAAAAACGAATGCAAGGAAAAATAAACATTGTTTTTTTTTAATGCAAAACCAAGATTAAAAAAGTGAATTAATAAAAACCAGATTATAAATTACGATAACCCATTGTATAATTAAATTCTCTCTATTGTGGATTTTGATACTTAGCGATTGATGAATTTTATTGCAATGCTTCGGTGACTGTATAATATCATTTTTAATAAATTATCGAATCAGCGATCTGGCAAGAATTTAAGTGGTTAAAATTCGATAGAGAGAGAGAGAGGAGAACGAAACTCGTCGTTATATCGTGGCTTGTCATGACTGACTGCATATTAGTCGAATCAGATTCAGAACTTGTTGCGCGCTTGTGAATGACGACGTGACTGGGTCGGTTTAGTCGAAAGGTGCATATTGTTGCCACCCTGCTTTTATGGGATTTAGTGTGGAGGGGTAGTCATTACCGGTACGAGGGAACTTAACAGGAACCGGAACTTGTTATACAGTGTGATCTGATTATCTGACGGAAGCGGCTAACGAGTCAAGTTCGCGGTAAATACGGTTTCGTTTAATACATAATAACATCTCTGAGTTCAATTGTCCTGATGTGCATTGTTGTGGTGTTCTTCTTTGACTGCGATATATAAACGATTTTAATTTTGTGTCCTCGCCGACGAGCCATGAATGTTAAGTTTTAATAGCCACAATGTTCGAATATGAATTTTAGATTAATTTGGCTGGATAATGAATTTCAGGTTACTTGGCTGGATATGAAATACCGGTTAGGATTTTTATTCTTCATAATTTTGATTTCGAAAATTTCTTCGACGATTGGTATTCAAAACATGATGAGGAAGCACGTGCTTATTTTTTGTCCTAATTTTCGAATTGCAATAGCGCATTGGTCTATTTTCAAAAATATCCGTAATAGCCCTTTAGAAATTTGGTTAACTCGCCGACAAGTCCTTGATATCCCTGAATTTATTTATATAAGTTCGAAAGCCAAGTATCAATATTGTACGCAATTTGAGAGGATATCGATTACCGGTTATCATTTTGTGTTATCCGTTAGTTAATTTTTATAGTAGAGGTGTGGCACGAACTTATTTTAGTTAATGAACAACATTGTCAAACGTCAGCAGTAGATTGAAAGATTTCAAGAAATTACAGTTTTTTTTAAAATATAAGTTTCGTTCTTTATATGTTACCGTTTAACATATTGTGCTTTTTGTAATTATGTTTTTGTAATATTTCTTTGAGGATCATTGTATCAACAGATGAGGAGGTACGTGCTATAGTCACTAAACTACATTATCGAACCTCAGCAGTAGATTAGAAAAGTTCAATAAATTATTGTTTTGCCATAATTTTAATTTTGTCAATAAAATCAGTAAAATACGAAAATTTTGTATCAGTGATATAATAAGAGCAATTTCGATGAAAGTTTCGATTTCGTTATAAAGTCATTTTTAGTTTGCTCTGCAATATTGTTAAAAAAACCGGTTAATACCAAAATTAAATTTGATCGTAGCTTTAATTGATTGGAACTTTTCAAATGTGAAGCATCGGTTGGAGTACGGTTGGACATGCACACACAATAATTGTATTACTAAGTACAATGATTTAATTCAAATACTATAATTTACAGTACGTTTCTACTTTCATCAACCTCTACACGTTTGTTTCATGCCAAACTTATTACAAATACATAATTTTGACTATTTTTGTGTTTGCTTACAAACATTGGTTAGTAATGACAAGCAATCTTCACACATTTACTTATCAATGTCGATACAATAATAATTTTTGAGCAGTCAGTTTCGTTTGTTTCAAAATTACATAAAAATCAAATCTACTACAGAAAATAATATTTACTTCGTGTTGACTACGAGCACTACTTGTAACACGGAAAAAGTTTTATTTTAAAGAACGCTTCCTAACACTAATAGTACGAGTCAGTAATTTTAGATCAGTACAATCAGTAATATAGAACGACGAGAAGAATTTTATGACAAATAAAAAATAAAAATGCAAACATAAATAAGTTTTAAAAAGCTATTAATTTTGCACAGTCGGTAGCACGACTTATTTTGTTTTCTTTTGCTATTTTTATATATACAATTAAATGCAACTTTTTTTTGTTTAAAAAACAATACACAAAAAATTTTCGTTTTAAATTTTGAAATCGTCTTAGTGCCTGGATAGAGTAGTGCCAAGGTTATATTTATGGTCACCGTGATGTAATAATAAATTTGTTATCAATGTCATACGTCACTTTGACGAGCAATTTTTATATTAAATTATTTCCATAAATTTGTAGTTAATTTTCGATAGATTAGCTGTGAAATTTTCGAGTTGAGACGATATTCGAGATGTGAGTTGCAACTTATTTGTGTGCCCGGGCGATTTGCAACATTTGAAAAATATTCCTGTAAATATTCTATAGATATGAACCAGACGTGATTTTTCAGTGTTTTCAAAATCTTTGGCTATTTAAACAACAACAACAAAAATCGTATTTGTTTGTGTAACCGTGATGCGGCAACTCCTCGAATGATCAGTAAACTTTGAAGCTCGTTTCGAAAATTGAAAATCAATTCTTTTGGACATGCGCCATTCATCCGACGTTAGGTATCGCGTTTTCGGATATCTTTGAAATGGTAATTTTCATCGAATCTACCAATAATAAAATCTTGTGTAACGTTGCAATCCCGATATTATCGAAATAGACGGAAGAGGCGTGCGCGAATGTACCAAAAAAGTGGAGTACGAGCGATTGAGCGTGCACTCGTACCTCCAAAATTGTATGTTAATACTTGTAAATGGATAATCGCGGCTCGTCAAAGTGTCGTACGTACCGCGAACGATCAAATTAATCTCCGAGATGTAAATAACTTTATCTGTTTTGTGACAATTTCGATTAGTCTATCGAACCACCAAGACCGGTCTATTTTGCCAAAAAACAAGCCGAAACTATACTCACTTGGATGACGATCTCCCACGTGGTCGATTATCTGCGACAGAAAAAGGTTGGAGCACCTTCGGTTAGTTCACACTGTCGTAGATTCGATGAACGAAGACGTTTCTTCCTCGGTAGTCCTCCGATAGAGTTTGAGTGGCTCGAGCCCTGACCGGGCCCGCCGGTGGGTCTTCGGAGCTCACTCCGATGTTCACTCTACTGCTGACTGCGGTGTTCTGTGGTTCAACTCTGTTACGGCTGGCCCTTATATACGGGACCGGCCCTACCCACTCAGGCCCTTCGACGTAGGGGAGGCCCTGGGAAAATATCTGGCACTCCTAGGGTTCTTGCTTAGGATCGGGCTTTTCGGGTGCAGCCGTGGTGTCGCTGTCACGACCTTCCCCCTCGTCGCGTACATAAGACGAGTATCGACTCTTACCGGTTCTCATTCTTTTTACATTTCTAGCTCGCAGTAAGATACCAAGGAGGATCCCCTCGACGAGACAAGCTCGTGCAGAAATGGGGCGGGTTACTCCTCGTTACCTGTTTTAGCGCAACGTATGCGCTGGTGTAACGGATCGTGAGTAACATACGACGAGTTTGATCTACTTCGTACATTTGCACTATCTATAAATAATATGCGAATATAGGTGGGACAATGCATTATAATGGTTTCTCATGACAGCCATGATCTCGGTCTCTATCCTCCAGGACGCAGGATTCTTCAAGGATATCTGTGACATCCGTGATTCTCCAGAATGGAAATATTATATATTACATTCTGTTGCTTCCTTATCGAAGATCCTTTGAGTTCATGAATTTTTCTATTTAAGATTTGCGTGTACAACGTGCTCGGAATATTCCGAAACAACCAAAAGACACATTTAGAAAAAAATGTCGGGATGCGAGTCTGCACGGAGTAAATGATTTTGTTATGGCGACAAGATTTGCTTGTATTTGCTAGTCCAGCTAAATTTCTGTTACCGTAATAAAACCGTTCTCTCCGTGTACGTGCAGCGTATGAAAAGTTTGTAAAATATAAATCTTTATCACTTAAGAACAACTTTATCAATTTTATTAAACCTTGACAGGCCGGTAGGGTAATTTCGATTCTTTGTTTGTTACAATTTACGAAATAATAGAAATATCTGTTCAGATTTCATGAGATTTTGTATTTTTAGAAAAAAGTGTCATCGCGCTCTCGTTATTGCTAAATTTTTAACTATCGAGCTAAGTTCTTCACAAAAATAATGTAAAGTTTGAGAGCAATCGGTATTTATAGTTTGAGATTAATTTATAAAAATACTCAGATTTTATAAGATTTTTATTTTTACGCAAAATTGACGTCGTCGCTCTAATCCGCGTCAACTTTGAACAGGCGATCTCAAATTTACTACAACGACGAAATAATAGTCAGTGGTGCTATGTATGAAATTTTGCATTGATTGGTAAAATTAGAATTTTATAAAAATGATTTTGTGAAAAATGTTTATTAGAACATGGAAAATATTTCTTTAATTTGTCATCTAAATGCAGTTCTTCAGAGGTTTTCCAAAATATTCAGATACCCTCAATATATATTTAATATTTCACCAACGTTTTCGTTCTAAGGATAATTTATTCAATCCGTGCATCTTCCCATAGATCCTTCACCCTACCAAGGCGCACTACTTCGTTCCAACAAACCGTATACCGTGTTTCACAAGGAAAGGGTGAAAAGAAGAAGGATCTATTCCAGTTTTCGAGCTACCGGCTCCGGTGGATTTAGCTCAAGCGAGGCCGTTACCTATTGTCGTAATTCAAAACGCAGCCTTTACCAAAGACCCATCGGTCGCTAAACCGAAAGAACTTTTTATAACAGTGTTTCACGGAGATCCCACAAGGAAAGGAAAAGCTCAAATTTCTTATTGATGCATAAAAAATCTCAGCGTTTTACGTCATAAAACATAATTTTTAATTGTTTTCGAAGCAATGTTGGTTCATTGATTATCTTCAAAACTTCAGTTTTCAATCGAGATAATATAACGGATGATATTATGTTATTCGTATCGTTTAAAATATTATTTGTTTCGTTCGTTGAACCGCCGATAAAATAGATGAATTCGAGTTTATATCTTCTCTGTGTAATTCAGCTTTTCAAGCGATCAGGTAACAGGTACCTCGAAACCTATGTTTCATATCTTTTTTTTTCCGTTAATCTCCTCCCATAAAACCTTCGAGATTCTTATTGGTCAATTACTATAGTAAAAAAATAAACGTCGCTACGTACGCTTTCTCAGGTGGGTGTTTACATAACCGGTTTTCTTAAAAGGTTCGACAATCCTCGAACCCTTGAATCTCACGTAATTTCAAGGCATACCTACGCATTTCAAGGCTGTATATATAAACACGTTGGGCGATGAATCCAAGAGATGATAGTTTTTCAAGGTTCTAACACTCAGCGAAAACCGATAGTTATTGATTTTATCATTTTACTTGTAAATCTATATTTACTTATAATTTATGACAAAAAAATATATTTCGCTCACGATACCTGAAGAATTTAATAATTAAAATTGCATTTCATTACATCAGTTTCATAATTTTGAATAATTTGTATAAAATAGAAGAGCACATTCGACCCAGTGAGGATCTTCTTTGGAATAAAATTAATTCTATCATTTCGATGAAACACAATTTATCTCGCAGATCTGCTTGAACTCTAGAAATATCTCGATCACCAGACATTACTTTTCAAAGATGTAAAGTTCTGTGTGCTGGTCGATACATCATCTCGAATTAAAAATTCTAAATAAAAACGGTGGCATCCGAGAACATCTCCATATTACAAATTTACTAGAATAGACAATTCTCCAGCGATAGACAGGGAATACATCTCAAACATATTACAACTCTACCAACATGCAACTTTTCGGTGGGAGATTTGCATGTCGTACAGTAGAGTTTTAACGTGGTAGAGTGGTAAGCTGCTGTTCGATCTCATAGAGTTGCGTTATCTTACTGTTGAATGAAAAAAAAATTGTTTTGTCTTTAAAAAATAGTTTTAACTGTTGAGATTAATATGCAGATGGTTTCATGTTGATATTCGAAGTATATTTTGAGTTATATGCAAAGAGTGTGATGGAAATATAAAATTTTGTGAAGCAAGTATTCGGGGACTTGGATTTAAGTTCTACATGTAGAGGAAGGTCCACTGTACGAGGCAGGAATTGTAGATTAACGGTAAGACATGGAAATCTAATGATTTTATTGACAAAACCGCGCATGCAAAACATCATCAGACGCAAAGTTGTAAATCGCAAAAAAAGTCAATATTTTTTAATAAACATTTTTAAACACAATCCTCAAGGTTTATATAAATATTTTTTTTTTTTAATTTGCATCTGTATTTCTTCCGAAATTAATTCCCAAAAATTAGCCTGTATAGACGCTGGTAACAGTAGGATAATACTTTAAAGTTGAGTTTGGGCAGAGCCTTATATTCTAATAAAGTTGTAATGTGATAGAGTTATAACTTGCAGAGATATAAATATGCTCGTTTCGAGTTTTATTGTTATAACGACAAATCGTGTAACGAAAATAAATGACAAGTGTAGTTCGTTGTACTCTTGTCGATTGTCCGCTGATAAAAAAATCTCGTTGCTCTGATGATTTTCCGCTGAAGCAGTAGGAGCTAATGGACGCTTAAGAACAATCGTTGTTCCAGCAATACTTGAGGCAGGACTCTCAGCGAGCAACACTGTTTGCAATGGGTAATTTACTTACGATGCATTTCCAAAAGAAACCGGTCTAACGAAAGATTCGCGACGATTCTTCATATCTTATACTGGTTACGACCAGTTTTTTTTTTTTACTCAGTGAGCTATGCTCGCACCTGGAACGTTCAGGATTAGCATTTAAAGTTTTCACATAGCTCCATCTTGCACGGATCTTTATATCTTTGGGCGCAAAAAAAAAATGAATGTAAAAAATCTTGGTAAGCTTCTTCGACGCAATTGATGACTTTTTTTTTCCTATAGCAGTAATCGGTACCAGCGGCTATTACCATTTATTTATAACGAAACCCTGCTGGTCCCGATGACGGAGTCACGTGGCAACTTGATGAAAATTGATTTTTCGATAAGACCATGAATTTAACGTGAATCACTAGTGGCAACTGAAGTAGCAACAGCAGCATTTATGCAGGGTGCATTGTTGGATGAACTATCGAGTCGACACACGAACACGCGTGATGCTTTATATTCGTTATGCGGGTACCCATCATCCATTTGCCAGTAGGGTAAATAATTGTTTAATGACTCTTATACCGTATTATAAACAAAGTGCTTTTCATTCGTCGAAAAATACTAGAAAAAAAAAGCTGACTCTTGACAATGTTAGCATCAGAGAAGAGCACCTTACGATACTTAAAAACACTCATTCTATTCTTTATTCTTCTCATAATATATTTCTTAACTATTATTTCGTACAAGTAATCTACAATTAAAACGTCAATGTTTCAACTTAACAAAAAATATCAGTTTTTTTAATGATATTTAAATTTAAGTACATAGCAAATTCTTAAAACTTCATTCCTATTATTTGTCACAATTAAGTTGTTTATAATTTAATATAATCTAATGTTCATGATATCCGGTACATGAATAATAAAAAAATAATTATACAATATAACAATAATAATGCGTGTACAGACGGTATTGCCAGATTTGATAGAATTATTAATATTCAGTAAATTATGGAGCAATTAAACAGAAAATATTTCTTAATAACGTTCAAGGCCACCGATGAGATGCCAATAATTAATTTTTTAAAAATTTTGCTGCTATTAAATATAAATGAAAAATGATAGTCCAATAATAATATTTTTATACATAAAGTGCCATTCTTGTTAATTACAAATATAGAAGTTCGAAATTATTCTTTAAGTTTGTAAACCGAAGAATCTACAATTTCGTTGATACAGCTTACGCGCATATTTCTGCAGTAAGTAAATAATAAAAAACAAATTAAAAAATAACGATTTTCGATACAGATGATGTAGCCACAATTCATAAAATAATTAATATTAAGAAAATAATTGAGCATTTAAACAGAAAATATATATCTCCTATTTCGTCAGAATAAAAGATGATATTCTAATGAAACTATTCTCGTAGAAAATAGAGAACTAGAAAATAGGAAAATTCAATCCAGAATTTTAGTGTCCAAAATCGAAAATGTACAATTTCGTTGCTACAGCTTGTGCGGGTATTTCGGCAAGTCTATTTCCCACGGGGGATGAATGGATCCATGAGTATTCCAAAACACTACCTGATTCGTGGGCGCATTTTGGTTCCTTCGCTACTGGGGGGGTCTGTTAGCCGTCGTTGCACTCCGGGGGTTTCGTTTTGCATTCATTGAATCTTGAGAGCATTTTAAAGAAAAGAAAATTTCTGCGCAATTGTTCTGTTTCATTCATTGGAATACAGAGCAATACGATAAAGCAATCTCTGTTCGGTAATTCGACTACACGAGAGATCTTATTTCGTGTTTCTCTCACTCCTAAATAAATGGCAATAATTAGTTGTACGTTTTCTTTCTAACGAAAATCGAATTACAATAGCAATGTAATTCCTTAAGACATACTGTAACGTTAATTAAATGTTTAAAAAATAATATTTCATCTGAAAGGTTCTGGAATATATGAAAAACAAATTTTAACAAACATTTCCGATTGAAAAATGAAAAAATAATTTATAGTTCGTACTACATCGATGGCTTAGACAATAATTTTGTAATTATACAATGATTATTACTTCTATAAAAATTATCTCCACCTCTTTCAGTTCGCGGACATTAAAAAAAATGTCAAGTTATATAATTTTGTGGTATAAAGTAAATTCATGCAAGAGTAAAATAATGTCAAAAGTCGATGCCAATAAATCGTTCTCAACGAGTACTCTGATGCAGCCCTTAAGAACCTCTCATGGTTCCTTGACGTGTCACGAGGACGTAAGCAAAACAGTACATCGAGCCACGTGGTATCTTCTTTCGACTTTGTCACGAGAGTCTCTTCGTTCACGAGGGTCCTCAGCGGTCGTTGCAGGCATTCGTTGGGCCAGCTACAAGGACGCTGAGCTACACTTCCCTCACGGTTTTTCACTCTGCGCCCTTAAACCGTCGCTCCGGCCCTTTTTACCTTCATCCCCTCGGGTAGTCTCGCTTGCCGATGTTCGCTACGCACCCTCTTAAGCTATATACGTCTCCGCTTTGCCTCGATTTCCGCACACGCATCTGCTTCTTGCCGCGTTCTCACGCTCCGCCTTAGCACCGGGCTCCAAGCGAAATCCTTCTCGTACAGTTTAAGCAATGGTACACACCATAAAACCGTACATACATACGTATTGTACTCCGTGTATGTACGCGCTATGTCCGTTGTAACGGACGACGTAGCACGACATAGCACGACGTAGATTTTGAACACAGCATCCCTCTTGCTGTATCCCCTCTCCTTTCATCCTTCTCTGCTGTGTATATTAGTCGGTTTCTTACGAGTCCGTCAAATCTATTGTACTTTTTGCACGAGTTTCTAGTACTGACTACGCTCTTGCGATTACGACGACAACAATACTGAGCAGTAATTGTAGAATGTTTTGTAACTGCTATTGAAATGTAGAATATTAACAGTGTCACACCTACTGACCTTTTATACAATGCATAAAAGATTTTAGATTATATGAATAATGAATTGAATGTATTCTTTGTCATATAATAAGTTTTGTGCTTTGTTTTTTTTTTATCTTCGTTTTCTCATAGAAGAAACTATGTTTTTGGGAATTTTTTTCTCGGAATTTTGATGTCGGAGTATTTTAAAAGTCCTAAAACCTTGAAAGCTTTAATTTAGTACTAATGTCCATGCACGTCTGTAAGTGTGTGTGTGTGTGCGTGCGTGCGTGCGTGATGAGCTTGCAAAAATGCAAAGAATATACCTCAGGAACGGATTACTCGATCATCCTGAAACTTTGCGCACGGCTCGGGTTGCAAACCCCGTCAGTTTGCTGCGATTTTCGCCAAAATCGTTAACGGGTATCTCGTTTTATGGCTGTTTGTATTTTTCGAAAAAAGGAAGTCCGCACTGTAGCTTTTGTTAATTTTCAACTATCAAGTTAAAATTTTATACAAAAATAGGCCAGGGAATAGGGGTTTTTCGGTATTGAGTTTGGCATAAATCTATGCAGGTATTCAGATTTTATAGAATCATGAATTTTTTTAATTTTTCGAAATAAAAATTTTATTTTTGATATAACTGTCGTAAATTTTTATTTTTCAAACTGAAACCTGGCATACAAATTGACTACGGTATAAGGATACTTGGTCTTGAATTTTGTGCAAATCGATTAAGGGGTTTAAACATTATAAAATTTACAACTTTATCAAATTATCAATTTTATTGAAAATATTAACCACAATGAAGAATCCAAAAAATAAAAAATCCACGAGGAAGCAATGTGAAAATTTCTAATTTACAGGCCTTGCTTTTTTTGTCTTTCTTCATTAGTTCCATTGCAACTAGTATCCACGGATAATCAATTTCAAAAGGAAGTAGTGATATGGAAAAATCCTGCGCCTTCGTCACCTCGTTCTTGTAGACCTATAAAGCTACAATTTTTACACGAGAATGTAGAGTCTATTTTAAATAAAAAGAAATATATTGAAAATCAAGTTGCGTCTCTCCTTCCTTTTGTAACTGTTCAGCACGGAAAAGAAATAATAATACATTACGAAATGGTTTTCACCATGATTGATGGCAAGGTCTGTAATGCTATAACGTCTACTACATCAGCTAAAATTCTAATACATGGTGCTCAAATCATAGAATCAGCCGTTTTGCCAATCGGTCAATTATCTGAAGATGCTCAGGAAGTCAGAAATAAGGATATCAAAAAATATCGTGAAGGGTTTTCCAGACAAAATTCATCCACAAATACAATGGAAGATGCGTTTCATTGGCTCCTGGTATCTTCGGATCCACTTATTTCGAGTATGAGAAAAATGAAATACAAAAAAGGTAAAAATTTGTCATCGGAGACCCTAGAGCTTTTATTTTTCCCTGATAATGATGAGTCTCAAAATGTTCTAGAAATTTCTGATAAGCATGATACTGACTCTGATTTCGAACATGATAATTCTCCCGACAGTGATAGCGACTGATTTTTACAATTTTTTCTTATTTACTTATTTTCTTAACTGCACGCATTATTACATAATAACTGCTACTCTGACAATTTTTAAAATAAAAATCAATCAAACACAAGCCGTTTTTTATTTCGCAATTGTAATATTATAATCGTTATTAGCAACCTTGAATACCCTTATATACCAATTTATATGAGATTCCGAACAATTTTTAATGAAGTGGTCGCCCATATTCGATCCGCCATTTTGAATTTTGAAATTATAATATGAAATTCGTAATCAGCGACCTCGAAAACCCTTATATACCAATGTACGTTTAAATTTAAAACTTCTTTCTATTTTTGGCCAATTTTTCTGAGATCTGTCCCACTGTGTCTCGGTCCAAAAGAGCCAGTATTCTCTTGGAAGTATACGTAAACTTTTGGCAATAGCTTTCCAGAAAGGGTCATATCATATAGGGCTATATATGAATGGGTTACTTTCTTCATATCCTCTCTTTTTACGAAAACCGCTTTTGACCCTTGATGGTCCAGGGTTCGGTTATACGTCAACTGGTACTGGCAACCTGGAAAGAGAATATACGAATGTAAATTTATTATACGCGACGTTAAAGAGAGTATTTCGATTGAGGTAAACAAATAAGAATACTTGACATACCTGTTTGATCAGTGTTGATCAGTGTTAACAAAATCTTTGTCGTACTGAGGAATAAGAGATCGAGTCTGGAGTCGGAACTTATCTGCCGCAGCAAGGGTTTCATTTATTGTAGCTGTCTCTCTTTCCGACACAAATTTCGTAACTTTCCTCTGACGAATCTTATGCCTTTGTTTGAACTCTTTGACCCACGTTTCGGAGGCTTTGAATTCCAACTGTGAAAATTGACTGGCAGCAGCAAGTGCCCATTGTTGCAAGTTTTTTGTGGTGACTTGCTGGTTACAACTCCGTGCTTCTACGAAGCGATCATATATCCACGTGTCAATTGTATTGTATTTTTCTTTTCGAATTCCACCCTTTTTAATATGATTTTCCCAAATTTTCAAATCTCGCATATACTTCAAGCGAGATGCTCCTTTTGTTTGGAAACTTTTCAAATTCCACTTTGGATGCGCTTTGGCAAGATTAACCACCATTATTTTGTAGTCGAGTAGAACGAAATCTGGATCTTCTTTCATTTTTTTTTCATCGGGTTCGTACTCATCATTTGACAACGAACTGGTACCCTCCTCCTCTTGATATTCTCCTTCTTGGTCGATTTCTTTGGACCAAATCAACTTTTCGTCGCACATAAAGTTATACTCCGATAAAACTTCCACTACTTTCTCGTGTATTTTATTTCCCATTTGAATGTGTTCTTCGGTTATAACTTCGGAACTTTCTGATGTGATCAGATCTTCTTCGGTCAAAAGATGTAAACTATAATCCCGTGCCGTCTTCAATCGTTGCTTCGACGTTTCCCTGTGAATGCTATCGTCTGGCTCCTATTCTTTTTTCACCGACGTTCCAGGTACATCAAAAATTTTAATTTTGTACATTTTCGATTTTTCCACAATATTTTTTTTCACAAAAATTTCGATATTTTCCAGAATATTCTCACAGTATTCTTCGAACAATTTAAATTACACGGCTAAGAGCTAGCAAACGAACGTGCTCCCTAGCTAACGTTGTTCTTAACGCAGATAGTCAGGGACATACCTTTTTTCTACCTGCGCCGAAAATCTATTGTTCGTGTACGGCCGCCGGATGCGACCTTCAAGTCAAAACAAATCTTATTGTGAAACGAGTATTCCTGTTTGAATAAGTCTAGAAAGTTCGCAACTCCAAATTTTTCACGATTATGCGCTTATTAAAAAAAGACGTCCTATATCTATGCCTTTTATGTATAAATAAATAAATAAAATTAATTATTTATCACTTCGCTTAATTGCGACATGAATATTATAAAAATTGGGAAAGAGCTAGAAAAAAAAAGTTTCCGCACGGGAAGTCGCACCTGCGACCATCGCATTACGAATCCAAGCTCTTACGCCAACCGCTGCTTGGCAAATATACTAACATAAATGGTTTTTACGGTGCCAGAACCGCGTCAAAAATTTTATTTTCTAAACTTGGCCATCTGGAGTTCTTACTTTGGGTGCTTTCATTTCTAGCCAAGCCCGACATACTCGTAGGCTATAAATTTGAGCAAAATCCGTGATGACGAGTAGGCGCCCTCTCCTTGTGAGTGCATTCTTATAGATTTTACATTGAACTAATACTCGAGCTAACGTTGAATAATTTCGATCATTTATTTGTATAATACAAGTGAGTCCATGGACCCGAAGTAGTGGAAACATGATTTCCGTTTAATTAGTCATCGATGTAAAATAGAAAAGTGTTAATGCTGTGTTGCCTTTTCTTGCCGCCTTCTTCGAATAGATCTTTTATCCCGGATCGATATTGAGTGACACCGAATTCAAGTCGTAAAAGAAGGAATGAGAAAAAAATATTTGAACATGGAGATAGCACACGCGTGAGTGTCGCTTCCCTTCTCTGTAAACCACACGACGGTGGTTATTCGATACGAAAACGAAATTGAATCGATCATCTTCAGACTGAGTTCTCTTGAGCTCTTTTGCCGCGCGACAAAATAAGCCGCAAGATCTCTTCTCGTCGTGTCCAGGAATAATCGAGAAAGCGAAGGAAAAAGAGTTATGATTTGCCCACGTGTACGCAAATGCTATTTTAATGCATAACTGGAAATCCCGACGCAAGACGTAGAAGAGGTGAGCCCTCTGTTACCTCTTTTTAGGCACTACCGAGTTTTTGATGCAAGCACAAGGTACACAACTCATTGTTTTTTCGATCAGATTATTCTATGAGATAATTGTAAAAGTGGCGTGTGAACAGACATTTCAGACAAAATTTAAAAACGCCTAAATCTCAACGACTGCAAGCCTTTCGCTAAACATTTGAACTAACCATGTGCATTGGTTTATCTACTTGCGAAATAAATTTTAGCACGATAGCTCGAGACGTTCTCGAGTTATTGACGTTTCAAATTTGCGGATTTAAGATACGTACACACGCACACACATTTTTTTAAATGAGATTTTTTAACATGATGACAGTGTAATATCAAAAAATATTTTTTTAATGAAAACAAATAATTCGCCGTGAGGAAGCAAAATATTGTAGAATATCAGCATGTCAATTGTTAACTTAACATGTTTTAAATACATTATTATACGATTTTATAATCGTATTTCGATTGATCAGCTGATAAAAATAAAAGTGAGATCTTAAATTTATACATCGACATCATTCAAATGCGACAAATATCCTAATATCTTTTTATATCTGTAAAATCTGGTTTTACAAATATATGATCGAAATTTCGTCAGTATGTTACATACACGCTACAGGAATTGTGAGAACCCCTGCAACCATAGAAAATTGATGTTCCATGTAACAAGTGCAGCAACCCTCTTCGTTTCTCCGACGTCCCCTCTCGTCCCTCCATCCTTGTCGTATCCATGAACCATTCACAAGCTTGCTGTGATACTCCTTGCTCGGAGAAGCACGCAGGTACCTGTCGGATCCTCGCTTCCCTTCGCCCCTTTGCCATCGTACCGAAAAATCGATGTGGATTCACGAGGTTTCAAAGGTCGTAAACTACCAACATGATATAACGTAAATACGTAACTGCTACATCGAAACTGTTGACCACAATGTCGAATATCTCGACAACCATTTACCGGCTGTCTTTCGAATATTATTATAGTAATACAAGATATGTATTCTCTTTTTCACCTCGAACATTTTTCTTTGCATAGTAAATTCAAAATAAACTTAGAAATATTCACTTCTCCAGGGTTTAATGATAGTGTGCCACGCAACCTTGTCAATTTCAATCTCTTCAGACCAGAATTCTTAATCTTCATATATTTTTTAAAAGAAATAATCACAAGAATAAGTAATACTGATGTGAAAAAAACGATTTAAAATGGTTTGGGAGAGACACAGGAGTTCATTATTTAAAAAATCGAATTGAACGTTAAATGTGTGACCGCCAACCATCTTTGTCTTTTTCTCAACGATGCAATTTTAATGACTTTGCCATCGTCGCCCTAGCTCAACAAAATTCTTTTTAAAAGTTTAAAAATGTATGGACTGTGGCATGTCCCATCATTCCAACTCACTTACGTAAGTCGAACAGACGAGGTTAGGAAGGATGAACTCGCCACTGTCCCTTAATTTCGATATGAGATATGTATTGTAACGGCACGATCCTTACCCCAGTCATCCGATTGATAAGTAGATCATCCGTGAGTGCTCTACTTATCCTGCGCACCTGAACTAATAACCATAAGCCGGTAAACGGTCAAACAGTACGATCATACGTAGGCCATTAATCGACGTAATTGCGCAATGATCATGTATTAGCGTTGTGCGCATCTCAATCCCAACGCTCGGGAGACGAGATGCGAGCTACACAGAGCTTCTCATTCTTCAACCGTCATCTCGAAATATAGGATAATATTTCTCTACCTACCAAGGCGCTTATTCCTGAGCATCGATACCGGTGTATATGTGTATCCGTCTAAGGTTTCGTGGAAGGACGTGGTGCAAGGTTGCCATTTAGCAAAACTAGTCGCAAGGACGCATCGGCTACGTGGAAATACATTTCTACAGCAAGTGACCGTTACGTGGTTGAGCGTCGAACGTATCACCAGCGCACCACGTCAAGAGCACACAAACCTTCTTCGCACGTAAACACGTCCAATCAAAAGAAGATAAGTCACAACGATCTATGAACTTGCATGACTATAATTGCGTGATTGTTACGATAACTATAATACGGACGGTGTATGTTGTTCAAATTGTCGAGTTAAAGCCGGTCGATATACATCTGTTTCAAGTATATTTGGAATGTGTGTATTCTTCAAATATACTCTTTGAGTTCGTAAGTTATATGCATTATATATAGTATCTATTAATATTTATGTATGAGTACTTGTATCTATATATATATACCTCTATATATCTATAGTTATATATATGGTATATATATACATATATGAATCTTCAAAAACACGTGGTACGTCGATAAGGTCGAGCCGCACAGTGGGGCCGATTCCCGAAAAGCTGGTCAAAAGTCGAAAACGTAGTTCATTCTGTTTGAGATATAGTATATAAGGGTTTTTGGGGTCGCTGATTACGAATCCGAAGTCAAAATTGTAAAAAAACGAAATGGCGGGTTCAAAATGGCGATAGTAAACCGAAAATACTCAGTTATAATACGGAATGTTTATCGAATTTGTATGAAACTTGGTTTCTGTAAGTTTTCGAGGTCGCTGAATACGAATCCGGTGTGAAACAAACAAAATTCAAAATGGCGGATCCAATATGGCGGACGCAATTTTTTTAATCGGCCGGATTCGCTTGAAACTTATTATTTGGGGGTTTTCGAGGTCGCTGTATACGAATCCGGTGTGAAACAAACAAAATTCAAAATGGTGGATCCAATATGGCGGACGCAATTTTCGTAATCGGCCGGATTCGCTTGAAACTTGTTATTTGGGGGTTTTCGAGGTCGAGGAATACGAATCCGTTGTGAAAAGAACAAAATTCAAAATGGCTGATCCAATATGGCGGACCCAATTTTTGTAATCGGCCGGATTCGCTTGAAACTTGTTATTTGGGAGTTTTCGAGGTCGCTGAATACGAATCCGATGTGAAACAAACAAAATTCAAAATGGTGGATCCAATACGGTGGACGCAATTTTCGAAATCAACCGGATTTGCTTGAAACTTGTTACTCGGGGGTTTTTGAGGTAGCTGAACATGAATCCGATGTGACAAAGACAAAATTCAAAATGGCAGATCCAAAATAGCGATTATAAAAATTTATTAACTTTTTATAAATCTGTAAGTAAATTATATATTTGATAAAAAGTAATAAAACATCTACTTTTACATCTATAATTGTATTGATTAAAATCACTTTTGAAAGACTTATTTTATACTATTTACAAGTTACATTTCCTTTTTTTATTGAAGTGAATGTACTTCAGTTACATGCAAGTAATTTTTTCTTTGAAGCACATATTTCTTAAAATCATTTTCTGAAACAAAATAGATTCTGTGAAATAAAATTAACATGTTGAAACAGTTAATTTATAATTATTTTAGTTTAAGTAAACATTTTTTAAGATTACTGTATAATAATTTGATTTACAGTTTTTAAATAAATGTATTTGGATTACAGAGTAATGATTTTCTTGTTTAAAAGAAATATTTTGTACATATTTCAGATAAGTAATTACATTTTTAATCATTTATAAAAATATTGAAAAATGTATAATTCAAATATATAAGAAAGTGTAATAAGGAACACGATTCTTTAATTACTAAGATATTTATTTGAGAAATACAGTACAAAGCCAAATTCAAAAAATAAATTTATATTAACAAGAATATTGTTCTAATATTAACATAAAAATTAGTCTTCATCATCAGTCGAATTGTCTGTATAAAAATCTGAAGAATCTGACGACATCGAAAAAGAAGAGATAGAATCATCAGTAGACGCATAAACAGTTGGTGAAGTAAGCAAAGCAATTGTTTTCGGAAATACGGATTTTAATTTCTTATGTGGCAATTTCTTTAAGCTTGATATATACGGATCTGATGCCACTAGCAAGCGCAAGAAAAGATCTTCCATCGATTTTGTTCTGCTGCATTTTCGTGCAAAATCGTTACAAAATTTACCATCAATCATAGTTAAAGCAAGTTCGTAAGTAACAATGATCTCTTTTCCATTTATTACAGTTTTAAAAGGCATAAGTTTGTCCGCTTGTTCTTTTATATACTCTGTTTGTTTAACAGTGGCCTCAGTAGTTTCATGCAAAAATTCAATTTTTATTGGTCTACAAAAGCGTGATGATGATGGTCTCGGATTTTTCCATACAATGATTTTTGCAGATGAATTTTTATCGATCGATATTAGTTGCACTGGAACAAGCGAAGTGAAAAAGATACTAGCATCTGATTTACTTCCATCATCATCACTAAATGTTTGCTTGTACATACTTTGGCCAGAACTGCCATCACAACCCCACTTACAAATTAAATTAAAATTAGAAAGTGGTTCATCCAGCAAACTTTTTACGACATCCATTTGAGTCGTCAACAGTCGGCTGATTGTATGGTCTAATAAAGCTTGTAGTTTAACTTCTGCATTGGTTTCACATATACTAATACTACCTTTTTCAGGATAACATTTACACTTAGCTTTTTGTACTAATTTATAAGATGGATATAATATACATTTCTTTTTTCTACTTATACTCCTTAATCCCTGGTATTGACTTCGCGATAGTTTTTGCTCGATTACAAGTGAAACAGCTTCATCAGGAGAAAGAGTGACTTCAGGAATAAACTCCAAAGATTTTCTATACTTTCGAGCTTTAGATGGACTACTCGAAGTTATATCTTTAACAATTTTAGCAGCTTCCACGTTTCTTTCGATTCGTAAATTCATCTGTGTTGCGTAGGAGAGCTCTTCAGTACTTGATCCCGATCGGATGTCTTCGGTTCTCCTTCGCTTCGTTCTTTCACTGGATTGTGCAAATTGCTGTTTTCGGCGGCCCATATGTGTTTTATCTGACGTAGTTTGTGGTGGTGATCCATCTTCTTTCTTTTCATCGAAATAAACGATGCCATTTAGCCATTGCTGATTCTTCTCCAGAAATTTTTGTTCCATCCGCCAAACTTCCTGCCACTTTGCTTTTAATTTATGTAATAGTATACGAACGACAGATTTCGCATTGTCTGATAACGCAAAAGATCGCTGTAATTTTGTAGACAAATTATTTTCAATTTTTTCATAAGCTATTGTAGCACTAACATTTAAGTTGTCTTTCAGTAATCTAAAAATGTCTTCCCTTGACAAACCAGAATTTTGTTTGGTACTATTAGCACCTGAAACAAAAAAGAAAGTTTTAAATTCATAACACGTTGAAGTGAAAGCAAAAACTTTTGCTAAAAATTTATATAAACTATAGTTTACAATAATTTTGTGAATAAAAGTATACAAAACATGACTTTTTTTGTATGTTAACTGAAACGTTTACACGTTATTTTTCACTTGTAATCTTTAAGCATTGTGTAAATATGAATGAAATAAATAATAACAATATATCTTTATTATTATTTGTTAAACATGTAAAAATAATGCACTTACGTGCACTTGAAACGTTCATTTTGCAAAACGATCCACTTCACGATGTTTGGCAAATTTTTGAATATTCTTTTACTTTGTACGATCCAACACAACAGCTGCTACTCCAAGAAAGATCACTTCGCCACTGCCTCGTAACTCGAAACCAGAGTTGCTTCAAGCATATCCCCTTGCCAGATGCGTGCCCTTTTCAGGCATGCGCAGTGCATGCGAAAGAATTTTCAGGCATGTATATAGCAATAAGGAACCCATGTATTTTCCAACAAATAACTACCCTCATAAAAATTTAACGCAACTTGTGATAAATTAAGCAATAATAAATTATTGAGAGATTTTCTATAAAAATAACATCTCTTTTTCAAAATAAGGGCTATATATACCTTTAAATAGTTGAACTAAGTACTTCACTGATGAACACGTGGATGCCAAACTGAATGGGCATGCGCGAAAAAGATACGTATCAGGCAACTCTGCTCGTAACTGCCACAGGCCCACAGGTAGGCCTATCGACCCTTTGTGACGTGATCGACCCTTTTCAAATATTCCATTACCTTCGCAAAAAGTCTATCGGTTCCACTATGTATAGGTAGACCTATATATTGCAGGTAGATCTATGTATACAGTCGACTCTTTTCAAATGTTCCGTTATCCTCTATAAATGTTAGAATCTAACAATATATACTCTAAAACGAAATAAGTTATTTATAACATAAAAATAATTATTAAAATTATGAAAATTGCTGAATTAATTTAACTACAATTTTATTAAATAATTATTATGCAAAATAAAAAAAATCACCTACACGAGATTTTAACCAAGAACATTAATGTACGAGTCCAGCGTGTAAGCCACTACGCTACGGAACTATTCACGTTGCATAGCCAAGAAAAATCAAAATAAAAAATGGTGGTTTCATTTCGAAAATTATGTTCGCCGTATTGGATCCGCCATTTTGAATTTGGTTTTTTTGACACCGGATTCGTATTCAGCGATCCCAAAAACCCCCGGGTAACAAGTTTCAAGCGATTTCAACTGGTTTCGAAAATTGCGTCCGCCATATTGGGTCCGCCATTTTGAATTTTGTTTTTTTGACACCGGATTCGTATTCAGCGACCTCAAAAACCCCTGAGTAACAAGTTTCACAAAATTATATTCATTTGAAAAAAACGTGCAACAAGTGGTTAATGTGAATTTGTAATTTTTTACATTCAAATGTGCACTAAAAACAAAGTTGCAGCTAGCTGCAGCTGATTATTACTAATTTTGTTACATAACAGTACAAACTTTAATTTAAAACTTGTTTCGTTGCGGAACACTGCGGAACTTTTAACTTTTTCCCTGTTTTTCTAAAAGGATTGCATATAATTTTTCATTTTTTTCTACTTTAGACATTGTTTAGCTATTAATTTATATGTATCTGTTATAATTTTCGACGCATATGATAATAAACTACTCTCTTAAACCTGAAACCTCCATTTTGCAGAATTAAGAAACACCAATTTTACGATTTTCTACGAATTTTTTAATATGACGCTTGAATATTAGCTCGAACGATCGAGGTATTACTTGCGCGAATGTCTCTTTTGTACTGACTTATACTTGCCAGGTATACTTCACTAGCACTTATAAAATGTTCCATTATATTCTTTAAACATTACTCTATCCACCTATGTACTCTAAATCCTATAAAATGAAACTTCATTTTTCGACTTTTGACCAGCTTTTCGGGAATCGGCCCCACTGTGCGGCGTTCGGTCAGATTTCTATTAAATATGTACAAAAAATTATAATCTATATATATAAAAAGAAAAGTCCTGACTGACTGACTCACTCACTCATCAACTCCCAGCCCAAACCCCTGGGCCTAGAAACTTGAAATTCTAGGGATATATTCCCTTCGTGTCGTAGACGCTCACTAATAAGGGAATTTTAGAAATTCGACCCCTAAGTGGGTGTAAAAGGGTTAAATATGTTTTAAACCCTTTAAATATACCTTATCTATTTGTTTGTGTACCCGGGCAACGCCGGGTAAATCAGCTAGTAATCGTATATTACTGATCCTTCAAAAATCCAATACAGTCGCTCGAAATATCAACTCCATCAGTTTTGCAGGGTAAATCTTTCTGGAATTCACATACGTCAAACCAGATTGGATGTCGATTCTTCGAGATTTTCGAAATATTTGAATACCATCAAAAAGTTGATTAGACGAAGAACGCAGAGTGTATGCCGCGTTCATGTAGTCTATCTGCTTATGGCAAGGGATTACAGCAATTGCCGTATATAGAATAGAATCAGACTACGTGAACGCAGTATACACTTACCGTGGATTTCTTTTGTGTAATTGACTTCTTAACTATATTGAAATATTCAGAGAACCTCAAAGAATCGACGTCCGGTACGGTTTGACTTGTGTGAGTTTCAAAAAGGTTTACATTGTACAAAACGGATGCCGTTGACATTTCGAGCGGCAAACTTGATTTTTTGCATAGTCAGTAATATATAATTTTTTTAATTTCTTGCACGTTTTTAACCATAAATCGATCGCACATCGAAACGTTTCCGTTCATATTATAGTCATGTACAATGTCAAGCATATCCGTAAACTACGAAATAGCCTATTCTCACCGTTTAGAATCAGTAAAAAAATCTACTCCAGCGTTCTGTAATGTACATTTCGGCTAAAATGAATCTTTCTGTAAATCGAGAGTTATAAGATGCAGTACACTACTCTCCTGTTTGATTTTGAAAAAAAATTATGGTATAATTATACACAATGGGTAAAATACTTTTTTTCCACTATGTTTCATGATTACATAAAAGCGATGAATAGACAGAAGCGAAGAATAAACTATATCCAATCTTTTCTGCAATAAATCACTTTTATTTTCTACCTGGGAGATTAATTCTAACAGAAAAATTTGTTAAATAAAAACTCCGCTGTCTCGTATATATAGCAACCTGAAAGGAACTTAGAATTTGTATTGATTATAACTACAATTAATTAAAAATGCAACATTTAGTTTTCTTTTTTATTCAAAATTATAATTAATAATATTACTTAAATTTGGTATTTGTTCCTTATTTAATATTGCGTTTAACAAAAGTTTGGTTTGTTTTTTCTTATTTAATATTACGCATAACAAACATTATTAATTAACACAGCATCGATGACTATCAAATTATTAGAATCTAAAATCAATCTATAGGTTTTTTGTTCAATGCCTTTTTTTTTTGTTTTTGTTTATTTACAAATGTTGACTATTTTATTATATCATGAAAAACGTTAATAACAATTGATTTTTATGATTTTTCTTCTTGGTCTTCTTCATCTTTTTTTGTTCCTTCTTCAATATCTATTCTTCTTTGGTTGTTGTCGTTGATATTTTCATCGGAATCTTTAAGAAATTGGTCACTGTTGATGTGTCCTTGATCATTCTTTGTGGCCATTTCGTTGACGAATATGTTCTTTGTGACCACTTCTCTGACGATCATTGCATCTGCATGCTGTGAAGTGCATCTGGTCCCCTATACCGTCCACGCCATGGAAATGGGTTCAGAATATGGTGTAATAAACGGACAACACCAATCGCCTGTTGTTCTGCGTTGATACGCTGGCGATATCCTGCATGAGTTCCACGAGATGATCCTGAAATAATAAAAAAGAATTTTTAAATATCGACGTTTTATAAACTTAATTGATGAAATTTTATTAATTTATAAATGTTATAAAATTTATAAAATTAATTGTATTAATGTTGAAAATAAAGAAAAAATCCTGTAGATTATTATAATTAAACATTTTTATATAAATATTCTCAATGAAACATTCAATTTGAGTATGTTTTTATTAAAGATTATGGAATCTAAAAATCTTCATCTGATAATAGACAATAGGTCAATAACTACAGATAAATAATACATTGATAGATCTATGTTTCAGCAATAATCCAAATATTGTGATTAATATTTTCGAAAATATATATAGCGATCATAAACCATTATGGTTTCAAATTCAGTGCTGAATATTTCTGATATAAATGTAATGATTCGATTTAATAGTCTAATTTGTAAAATAAATTGTTAATAATTTTTATATTTGTGTTACATCCAACGTTTGATTCTACATATTTTTTGTATACTATTTTCCAGATAGTTCTAATTTCTGAGAAATTATTTCCGTTATACCATCGCCGAAGGCGTCATAAGTACCATCAGGTGCAGTGCTGTATTACCTGCCACATCACGGGGTTCTCAAGCCAGCGAGCATCACCACAAAATTGAGGGTGGTGTTCAACGGCTCGAGTTCAACGTCAACTGGGCACTCATTGAATGAGATTACTTCGCAGAAATCGATAAAGCTAGGGACCGTGCTGGCAGACCTCGACCGACCTCAACTGAGGTTGGTCGTGGGGCTGGTCACGGGGCACTCGCACGTAGGAAAGCACCCAGGGCGGCTAGGTCTGGCTAAGATGTAATAATGAAGAGGACACTCCACTCTATCTGATAATGCGGTGCAGGGGACTAGAAGGCATCAGGAATTATGTCCTCGGATCCCCGACATCAACGAAGTCGACTTGGAGGCCGCAGAGGCGAGTATGCTTCTTCGCTTGGTACGCTGGAGGCCGACTTTCCCATGGGTCCGACAAGGTGAAAGGTTTGCCCCGCAAGGAGCTCGGACACAATGGTCCTAGGACGGAACATCCGGTAAAAATAAGAAATCAATCAAATCAATCAATTCTATATTGCAATAATTACAAATCATAGGTACCTAGTCGTTTTGAATCGGTTCCAAATAAATCATAAGAAAAACCAAAATTACTAATGTGACTTCAGAGATTTTGAAAGGAAGCTACGAGTATATAAAAATTTATTTCGATTTGAATAATGCGACCACTCATCATAAGACGTTTTCCTTCTCGATTTTCACACGCACACGTATGCACGTAGTATTAAGCGTGTAAATAGCGAGAAACGGATGTAGAATGAGAGAAAGAGAAATGAATGCGTCGACAAGCAATATACATGTAAGGCCCATGAGCGCATAAAAAGAAAAAGTACAAAAAACCCTTTACAAAAAAAAGCTGAACTTTGCGGCGAGGCCTGTACAATCAGCTTGCTCGTTATCACGTTGAGATCGTGTACGCTTCAGTAGGTATAATAATGTTTATATACGATTTCCGGTTTCAGTCTCTATAGGAGAGATTCTATAAGGGGGTTTATCGAGAGAACTTACAATGCGAGCACAGTTTCACTCATCTGAGGGACTCTCATAGTACGGGGACTGAAGCGTACTCGAGGTAAGTAAATCTGGATGAACGTGGTAACGTTAAGCTATACGTAGCTCGTATCTACATCGCATCATCCATATATAATTACAGGATCCACGTAATATCCAATACTGTGTCCTGGCACATAGTAAAAATTACTATGTTTGTATCACGGGATACTGTATAAATCGAAATTTCTGCGAAACATAATGAACATTAGTTGAATTATTAATAATTATTTTATTACTATAGATTTATATAATTATATGAATTAATAATGATTTATTTCTATAGCAATAATTAGTAGCAAAAGTAAGTAAAATTTGTGTACTTTTATCCCTTTTTAAGGGATTTTATGCAAATATAATAAATGATTTTCCATACAATTAACTACTAGTTATTCACAATTGATTTAATTACAAATAATTTCAAGTTTTATCGAAAATAAACAGTGACATTTTTTCTTTTTAATGACTTTGAATTCTCTACACTATGAATACGATATTACACCGACAAAAAAGATTTCATTGATTCAAATCAATCGGAACATTGAAATAACTTTCGTTGAATCAACTGAATATTTATTTGTGCCTATAAAAATATTTACTTGATTCCAATGATGTAAAAATCGTCTGTTTATCTCATAAGAATCCTTGATAAAGGGACAGGAGTTTATGGTACGAGCATCACACTTATCACACAGTATAACGATTTTAAAACCAAGTCCTCGTTGTGAAGCTGTTTCAAACTTGACTTCTCCATCCCAAGATATACATTTTACGTATTCACTTATTGCTGCAAACACTGTTATAAAATTGAAAATTCGATATTCAATAGAGGAATCACGTGGAACTAAGATCTCCTCCTGTCTTTTGAATTTTCTCGCGGACGCACTGAAACTAAATACTTTCATCGGTCTCAGCTGTCGTTGAATTAAAAATATTTTTTCTCTTTTTTGATCTTGATATTTGCACCTTGTCAGATGCTCTTCGTTTTCTACTACACTTGAGGGGCATTTTGAAACGCAAAACTACGAAGTCATTTTATGTATCAACTCAGGTATCGCGCGCCATAAAAACAGCTGACACTCCGGTCTTTAGGCCGCCTACTTTGTAACGCTCCGAGCGTTCTTACAAGTATGCATGTATCTCCAAGAATATTTGCCGGATTTATTAAAAATTTTCAGAGAATATACTCAAATATATGTACATTCCGAAAATGCAATAAAAAATCGATTTCTTGAAATTTCCAACTGCGTATAACCCCTTAATACCTGTTTATTTGATGGCAATTTACTTCCAGTTACATTATGCGAGTAATGTCCGAGTAAATAAATTTTGTCACGTAAACGAGTAGAGCACATCGTGGCGTGACAACTTGCTCTCACTCCGCCGAATTCCAACAGAGAACTGTTGTCCTTGAGACAAACATCTTCGATCTGTGCCGCGCTGCCGTGCCACACAGTCCCTTTATGGCTGCAGGAAGTGCCCGTGTCCGCCCGAGAATTTTCCCCACCACTACGCATACAACTGCGCGTTCGGTTATCCGTGTGATACCGCGCGCAACAAGGATCGCGTGAGTACGGAATAGATGACACGTAGTGTCACGTTTGATCGTTATGTAAGTACATTGAACAATATTTGATCATTTTCATTATTTTATTATACGATGAAGCTTAGAATCAGCTGACGTATTTAAATATATGAGAATGTTTCAAATATTTTATTTGGCACAATTTAATAATAAAATTTTTTATTATTTGATTAAATTGTTATTAATTAAATAATAAAATCAAGCTTAGAGTCAGCTGACGTCTTTCAATATATGAGAACGTGTCAAATAAAATATTTAAATATTTTGAAATACGTCAGCTGACTCTAAGCTTGATCGTATAATAAAATATTTAACACATTCTCATTGCATGTAATACATGATGTCAGAGAGTAATTCTATTTTTTGTAATACTTGCAGATTGTACCGGATGGCAGATTATACATATCGATTCACGTATGATTGCGTGAGTACGAGACATACGAATTGTCATGTTGTACATCGTGGAGTCTTTCACCTCGTCGGTAGCCTCGGCGTCTAGATTAGTCATTGCATATTTGAAGAATGAAAAAATAACATTCATTATCAGCCCCGATGCCTAGATTTAGCACAACTTCTTTCGATAATTTCGACAATTATGAAAGGTGTGGGCTGCTTTGACAAAAGTCGAATCGATTGCCTCGGCGTCTTGCTTAGATCTTGGATGTACAGAAAATTAAAAAAAAATGTTTATTATCAACTTAATCCAGACGTCGAGTCTGGATTAGGCACAGCTTTCCTTTGAGAATTTCCGCTATTGTCAAAGGAACGAATTGATTTTATAAATGTCATTTCAGTTGCCTCGGCGTCTAGATTAGGCAATGCATACTTTGAAAATAAAAGAAGTCTCGTCATCAGCCTCAGTGCTCAGATGAGGTATTGCTTCCTTTGAGAAATTTCACAATTGTCAAAAGAGCAAACTGCTTTAATTAAAGTCGAATCAGTTGACTTGGCATCTTGAAGGCATTGGTTGCTTTGAAAACATTGCCCAATGTCAAGGCGCAAACTGGTTTGAAAGATTTTAATTCACACAGTGCGTCAAATATTGTTTTCCAGTAACATGTTTCTCTGGAATGAGATTTGGAAATTTAAAAGGAGCAAACATGTTTGATGGAAGTTGTACTTGTTCACAATGTGAGTAGAACTTGTTTCTACAGCGAGGTATTTTCGTTACAGCCTCTAACAAATTCTCATTGCATGCATTACTTGTATCAACATAAGTTGAGTCAGCCACTTTGCTTACCGAGCAAAGTATGCTCTAACTGATAATTTAACAAATAATCAAAGCCCGAGCTCGCTGACTAAATGAATGTTAAGTAACATAACCTCACGACACCTCAAATCTGCAATGACAAAACATTTTTTCAGGAACTAAATAAATGTTTCATTTATATGAAACATTTATGCACTTTACCAGGTGTACAAGTATGAAATGCGGATTTCAGACAACAGATGGCGCGCGAATGCAGTTTGTGCTACAAAGATTTGACACTGCGCCATTTTGTTGTGTCATCAACAAGTGTCAGACGCGCACGAGTGATAAATTTGAAAAGTGTGTGCATAGTGTTGTGTTGTTGTGTTCAATATGTCGAAATTTATACCGAACAAAGAGCATTCGCGGACAGCATTAACTTTTTGTTTTCATTTGAAGAAAACTGCTGCTGAATCATACCGATTATTTCGTAAAGCTTATGGTAAATATGCTCTATCGCAAGATATGTGTAAACGATGGTTTTGGTGTTTCAAAAGTGGTGACTTCGATGTTGCAGACAAGGAACGTGGAGAGCCGCCAAAAAAATACGAAGATGCGGAATTGCAAGCATTGTTGGACGAAGATGATTCGTAAACACAAGAACAACTAGCCGAGTAATTGGGCGTTAGTCAACAAGCTGTTTCCAATCGGCTACGAGAGATGGGAAAGATTCAGAAGACCGGTAGATGGGTACCATATGAGTTGAACGACAGGCAAATGGAAAAGCGCAAAAACACATGTGAGATTTTGCTCGCGCGGTACAAAAGGAAGTCGTTTTAGCATCGTGTAGTTACAGGGGATGAAAATGGATTTATTTTGAGAATCCCAAGCGTAAAAAATCATGGGCAGACCCAGGCGGACCATCCACGTCGACCGCAAGACCGAATCGCTTTGGCAGAAAAACGATGATCTGTGTTTGGTGGGACCAGAGGGGCGTGGTCTAGTATGAGCTGTTAAAACTTGGAGAAACGATTAATACTAAACGTTACCAACAACAATTGACCGATTTGAACCGTTCGCTGCTTGAATAAAAGGCCAGAATACCGAAAGAGGCAACACAAAGACATTATTCTTCATGACAATGCTCCATCACATATATACGGAAGTATATATGTATATATATCACGGAAGTTATACCCCATGCGGTTTACTCACCAGACTTGGCTCCTTCCGATTACCACTTGTTTGCATCGATGAGTTACGCACTTGCTGAGCAGCGCTTTGTTTCGTACGAAGATGTGAAAAAGTGGTTCGATGAATGGTTCGCAGCAAAAGGGGAAGATTTTTATTGGCGTGGTATTCACAAATTGCCCGAAAGATGGAAATATATATATAACAACCGATGGAGCATACTTTGAATAAAGCACTTTTTATCATTCTTCCCAATTTAATGTTTTTTAGAAAAAAAATCCGCATTTCATACTTGTACACTTGGTACAGTTATAGCTCGTGACAGCTGCTGTCGACTCGACTCCAATCACGCGTACAGTCTGTGAGGCTGTCTCCCCCATGTTGCGAAAATTGCGCAGTCAATTTCCGATCCGGCGTTATCGGCATATCGGAAAACGAGCATCGACGCATGATTGACTGGCGCAAGATACGCGTAATGGGAAGGCGCCTTGGGCGTACATTATTATTAGTAGAAGATGTGTCGGGTGGCCCCTAGCGGTAGGAGCGAAAATCCATTGGGTGCTCTACCCTACCGCGGCAGAGGCAGCCCACGCCATGTTGTTTTTCGATGTTTCGCCTCCCCTTAAAGCCCGATGCACACCAAAGCGGCGCGCTGCGACGCGCAGAGCAGCGCAGAGCCGCGACCAGAATCAAACCCGTATATTCAAATCGGCTAATGCACACCGGAGCGCCGCAACGCGCAGAGCAGCGCGGAGCTCTTTGCCTTTCTAATGAATAAAGATTGACAATGAATCCACTCCCATGGAATTAAGACAGGAGCGCAGTTTTTTTAAATTATTGAAGGCCGGTAATCGATTTCTTACATTTTTGAAAAACTGTATTTCAGAGAGAGTATTTAGAGGTAATATACAATCAGCGCTCCTTGCTCGAAAAATTGAGATATCGGGATAAGTGTAGCCGCATTTTCTTCGCATTTCTGTGCCCCAATTGTCACTATATCTGAGTTTATTATTTAATCAGTTCCGCTGAATATCCTTATGCGAAGAGTTGCTAACTTCACGACAATCTGAATTGACTGAATTGGTGGTTTCGAAATGTCAGAAGAAATTGCAAAGTTATACGAGACCGATTATCATTTGTATTAAAATGTTTTCCAAGGATTAATAACAGAATGGCGATAAACAGAGCGCTTATCAAAAGAAAAAGGCCAGCACGAATCGTCAGTCTCGTTTTATCCGCTATCAAGAATTTGGGAAACGATGATGGCTGCACGATTGGCAAGATAGTGGACTACGTAATTGACATTGGACGTCAAGCTGCACCGAAGCGCGAGGTTATCACATTTATTAATAAGTTTCTTCATTCTTTATTTATTTTAGCTGTCGTTTATATTTTTATGACGTGTATTTGGTTTAGGTGATATCTGCTCTTAAGCGAGGGATAGAGTTTGGTATTATGAACAAACGTCGAGGTCGCTACTTCTTGAAATCCACCACTGTACCGAATTTAACGAGAGTAAGGAGGAAGGTCGCGAAAAAAAGATTTAATCAGCAATCACACAGAAACGAGGTAATGGCTCGATCGATCAGACAAAAGTTGATAAGAAACAAACGTCGAGTTAACAGACTCAAACCCAGCAGCAAGCTCAAAAGATTATCAAGAAAATCTGCTGTTAAACGACTGCGTAAGACTCGTCATCTGCCCTCATCGAAGCCCTACAAATTCTTTGATTTGTACGTCAATCCAAGTTGCAGAATTTCGACCAAGTCGTCTGTCGCGTCAACGCAAATTCTCGAGCTAGAAGAAACTGAGAATTGCGCGTAGATTTTTTATTTATTAAATCGTCACTTGCCATAAAAAATTTGTCAACTTCAAAACAGTGGATAATATATTATAGCTGAGACAATGAAGAGGTTATACACAAACAATCTTCAAAAACCTTAAGCTAATGGCTCGGTGATATCGAAATATCTGATCTACTTTATTAAAAAATCATAATGGCTCTTTTACATGATTGCTACGACTCGTAGACGAACGAGGATCGTTCAGCTATTTTCGAAACCTTCATTTTCAAGTTCGGTTTCACTTGTTAACTTCTGGGTCATTGTCCTCGACGATGAAGCGGTTGAGACGCAAGGACGTACGTCACGCTCGAGTGCCAATGTCGCGGGTTGTCGTAGATCATGGACGGAAATGATATAAGGGGGCGAGAGATCATACTCGTGAGATCATACGAGGACGCGAGGAAACGGAAAATACTTCTTGATCCTGGTGTATAATAATTCCCATTGCGTTAATTGTCACACTGTACCCTGACACGTTATATATCTGAATATTTTTATATTCAAGCGCAAGGATAAAATGAAGAATAGTAATTACTATCTCGGTCACTGTACCTCTTCAATTTTTCTGATATTTCTAGACAAACAAAAAGGCGTGCAGAGCAACTTACAAAACTTTTTATTTACTTTTTTTTATTTAACTCACAATTTCTTTTCTTCTGGACGCGATCTATCCGTCTACCCACGACAACTACAAATATGAAAGCCGCCGTATTGGCCAACATTCAGAAGGAGGGATTAACGAATGACTGAAATTCGTCTTCCGTGACTCGGAGGCGGAAATTGGCTTCCGTCGTTGAGAGAGAGAGAGAGAGAGAGAGAGAGAGAGAGAGAGAGAGAGAGAGAGAGAGAGAGAGAGAGAGAGAGAGAGAGAGAGAGAGAGAGAGAGAGAGAGAGAGAGAGGAGAGAGAGAGAGAGAGAGAGAGAGAGAGAGAGAGAGAGAGGAGAGAGAGAGAGAGAGAGAGAGAGAGAGAGAGAGAGAGAGAGAGAGAGAGAGAGAGAGAGAGAGAGAGAGAGAGAGAGAGAGAGAGAGAGAGAGAGAGAGAGAGAGAGACTCGCGTTCCCCCATCGATGATAATTACACCACGAGACGTCGACGATGACTTTCCACTCGGGCCATAACGAAATCCGTGCTTGGAGCGTACCTAGTCGAC